>OY744525.1:164235067-164560067 GCA_963556195.1 Sepiola atlantica | reverse complement strand
AAGTGGCGGAGACAAAAAGTGCTGCCAGAAGAAGAAGAAATATATCGGCGCGACAAACTAAGCGGCCCGAACTTTGAAAGCGACCACATATGCTTCACTGACACGTGTTTGGGTGGGGTGTTAGGCCACATAAAATAATATTAGAATTGATGCATATTTTAAATTTAAAATAAGTTTTTAGACGTTTTTTTCTATTAATATCCAATTATTTCCTTTTTTAAGTTGTGTAGCAGTTACATGAGTGAACTATTTTGTATCGGTATACATGACTGGCAATGAGATTGTAATTCGGATTAGCGATTATGTAATCATCCCCTTTTCACGTATTGCACTTTACAAGTCGAGGAACTCCAGGATAATATTTTGTGTAACCGACATGAATCAGCCCATTGTACTATCTTCATTTTGTTCCCTTGAATATAAATTCATATCTATTTAGTTGTGAAGCCGTTATTTATTTCGAGAATGATGCCTTTTTATGTACCATTTCTATTTCAGTCAGATTCGGCCAGACGTATTTCTCTTCCAAGTAAGTTCGTCATTCTGATTTTCTTCCTGATTTAAACCATAAGCCTAAATTTGGTTCCCAACTAAAAAGTTGGATGTACAAAGATAAAAATCTTCGATAAAATATATATTTTACAGGAAAATACCAGCAACGAAAAAACATTACTTAATTTAATTTTAATATTTTCGGGGAATTTTTTTTAATTAGTCAGGGTCTCCGATTTGTTGACGTATATTTCTGTAATGTCGAGTGCCGATCTGTTTTGGTGAGATATATGAATATATTAAAAATAACGTTACTTTGCAATGTTTTAACATTGCAAAGTAACGTTATTTTTAATATATTTTGTGTAGTGCCTTAAAACTAATAGGTCCCTCCCTGTATACCAAGCTCCAGTCCCTGTCCCATCGCCGCAATGTAGCATCCTTGTGCTTGTTTTACAAATACTTCAATGGATTATGCTCCGATGAACTGGCTACTCTGGTGGCCCCTCGACGTAAATTCACTAGACCAACTCGACAATCGACTAAATCCCATCCATTCACTGTGGAGATCCCCAGATGCCGAAGAGCTTTCTACTCAAATAGCTTCTTTCCTCGTGCTGCTGGCCTCTGGAACTCCCTCCCTGCTCCTTGTTTCCCCGACGGTACTGACATGCAGAAATGTAAAACTAATGTAAACAGACATCTCGCTGCACAGATCCCAATTTAGGTTGACCCCCCAACCTTCTCCCTGTTCTTTCTTCTCATTAGCCCCTTACGTCTACAGTGGCGGCCTGCCTTGTCTGGGGTGAACTATGTTAAGAAAAAAAACTGACCAAAAGAGAAAATTGCTACTTAGATAGAGAAGCGACATTGGTTGGACTCGGTTCGACAAAGCGTGGACACCGTCAAATTAACAACACTAAATTAGCTGGTGGAACCGATTTTAGGTTTGTGAATCAAAGCTTAAATCAAGAAAAAATTCAGAATGACAAACTTACTCCGAAGAGTAATACGTCTGGCCGAATCTTACTGAAATAGAAATGTTAGCTAAGCAAAAAGGGATAAGTATTATTCCATGAATAATAACGGCTCCATCAGGGTGGGCAAAAATAAGGGTCCTATTTTTAAAAATTCATAACTTTTTTATTTATTGATTTAAAAATTTTTTTTTTTTAGAATAAGTAAAGGACCCCTTCCGAAGCAAGCATGAGCCGTATTAGCCCTAAAGAAACGTACCCTCATTTAGAAAACATTATTTTTGCTTAAAAAACTCAAAACAGTGTAAAAAACAATACTTTAGTTTTTGTAAGTTTTAAGAAGTGTTTTTCGGCAAAAATTTGTTTTGTTTATTTCAAAACATCTCGGAAGGGTCAGTTTACACACACATAAAGTTTGGTGAGTTTAACTTTTATTTTGTGGAAGTTATTCAAATTCAAGTTATTCAAATTTAAAGATAGGACCCTTATTTTGGCCCACCCTGTATATATATATTTGATTCTGTCTTATTCCCATATTTTTTCTCTTATGTCTCACCAACTCTATTTCCCTCCCTTTTCCTTCATACCATTCTCTCTCTTTTCTTCTACTGTTTCATCCAGGCACCTGCATCGCTGTTGAGGACCAACATTGAACAGCTGGTTCACTATTTGGTTAGTCCCTATGATGACGATGCTGTTTCAGCCGTGCGCGCCATCTTCCGCTGGATTTCTGGACAAGATCTGCACTGTTATGAAATTCAGGACGAGGTTTCACCGAATTCGGTTGCCCATTTCTTAAATGAACTGAAAAATGGCGAAGATCAATATTACAAAATGTTTAATCTTATGTGCAAGTAAGTTCCCACTTCTTATGCCTGTATTTTGGCCTTAAAAGATTAGCTGTTTGTGTGTGACACTGTTCCGATGGTCGGTTCTCCAGTGTACCATGAGTTCCGCTAACAACAAACGGTCATTAGAAAAGGATGCAATGATCAAATAAATGAATAAAATACGATAAACAGCGGTTGTAAAGATAACAATATTTTATTGAGAGAAAGCGATGTTCATGAAAGTATTGTCCATTGTTTTTTTGTTTTTTTTTTAACATGGTTCACCCCAAACAAGGCAGGCCGCCACTGTAGATATGCAGTTCTATTTGCAAGAGCACAGGAACAAAATGAAGGTCGTACAATGAGTTGAATAATGTGGACAAGACGAAATAACTTCATGCTGGCCTGGGTAAAAAGCGCATGCTATACATCTTGTCTGTTTGAGAGTCAGTCTGGAACTAAATCGTTTTGTTCATCATGTGGTTTAATTCTCGCGCTAAGACGATTCATCACGTATGAATCTCATGTTGCTTGTCCATGTGGTGAAGAGGCAATGGTTGAATAATCTTCAAGCAGAATCACAATCTCACAGTTTATTACGTAGACCGATAACAAAATAGTTCGTTCATGCAACTGCTACAAAATTCCAGGGTCGTGGACTCCAACTGTAAAATGGAAAGTGCGAATCAAGAAAAAATGCTATCGCAAATTTCTTGCTGAAAAGTCAGTTAAATTGGCCCACATCCAGGGCAGACATGAGTGAGACGAAGAAATCCGTAATATCCGTATAAACAAGGCATTTCAGCGAGATCGTGAACTTGGACACATGCGAACGTGATCGTTATCGACTCCTAAAGGCACCAGAGATACCGAGAAATTCTTTGACATAAATGACGAGTGTGGTAGGCTGATCGTTGACAAGAACAAGGTTGTCAAGCTCTGGCGTCAGTATTTTGTTAACAAAATCTCGACAGAGAAGAATAAATCGGAGCAAACACCCAAATACCAACCCTGTCGAAGGTAGTGTACATCCAATCACATCTGTTGAGGTTTCTTTGGCGTTGCGAGCAATGCGGCCAGGCAAGGCCTTTGGTCCTGACGACATCTCGTTTTCCAGAGAATTGTTGGCCTCATTCTTTGCAATACGCTATTTCCCTCAACTCCTGGTGGGTAAGAAGTTCCCCATATAAACAGACCACACACCTTTATTGGCCGCCTTGCAGCCTTCTTTAGACAAATATTCTTCCAAGAGATTCGCCAGATGGACTGCATCCTTAAATTCACATCTGGCATACGACATTTCAAGGGAGCAGACAACATCTTAGCAGACACCCTGTCACGCGGAATGAATTCCTTCCATCAACACCAGCACCTTTTCTGATGAAAACCAAAAAGATGAGCACCTGCAAAACAATACAACTTCACTGCATCTGGTAAACATTACCATCCTACCAGTAGCAAAAAAAAAACGTATGTGACGTCAGTAAAAATAAACTGTGCCGATATGTTCCAGCATCCTTATGTAAAAACATATTTAGCACAGTGTATGGCCTATCTCATCCTGGAGCCAATGCATCGATATGGTTACTATCTGACTGATACGCCTGGTCCCGGATCCAGGCGGGTATGAGAGCGTGGGCAAAGATGTGTGTCAAGTGCCAAGAGGCCGAGGTTAGACGCCATACACAAGATCCTCAACTCACGTTCCCAGTGTTGTTTTTATATATATATATATATATATATATATATATATATATATATACAGCGCTTCACGCACTCCACTACTTTTGGAGCTGCTCCCGCCCCTGCTCCAACGCCCAAAATTGGAGCTGGCTCTTCTCACGCTCCCCATTTTCAAAAAGGAGCCGCTCCTGCTCCAACTTCTATAAAAAAAGAGCGGCTCTTTTTCAGCGTTCTATAATGAAAATGTACCTTCTTTCATAAACGTTTTATTCTGCCAATGAGTGGTCGAAGGATAGGGGTGGGCGTCAAAGGATCTCGTCAATATGGGTTGGGATGTCACTTTAAATGTAAGACCGTAAGATAATATTTGACAAAATCTCGCTAATATTTTGAGAGTTATAGGAGAACATGTCGGACGAAGTATAGGATTATACGTAAATTTTCGTTTCCTGAGGTATAAAATAGAAATAGAAAAATCCCTGAAGTATTTTAAAACAATTTTAATTTTCATTACATTAACAACCTATTTTTTCAGGAAAGGAAAATTTGACCCGATAATTTTTCTATTTATTTTGGAAGGGAATTTAGATTTGTTTTAAGTAAATAAAGTTTTACTTTTAAACATTATTAGTGATTATTTTCTTTTTAAAGGAAACATTTCTATGAAAGAGGAGAGACAGCCAGGGCAACATTACTCGTCGTGTTGTTTAATATTTGTTTGTTTTACGAATGTAACTATATTGTATCATGTATATTATTATTTATAACAGAGAAACGCGCAAGTACTTTCAAACAATTCGATTTATCCATTTTTTTTCTATAGTACAATTTGGGGCGAACAAAACCCAATGAAGTTTATTTTTTAAAGATTGAAAAAAATAATATTTTTCATAAATTGCCCCAAAAATATCAATAAATTGTCAATAAACAATTCAGAGATCCATTTAATGTCTTAAAATTTCATACAAAATATCTGGCCTAAACCTTGGGAGTTAAAAAAATATCGGGTCAAATTCCCCCCCCCCCAAAAAAAAAAAATTAACTGGAGCAAGTTTTCCTAGGTCGGGCAAAAACATTTATTAAAATTAAAAATTTGAAAAAAAAAGGTGAAACGTCTATATTTGAAATCTCTAACAAAAGCAAACTGTTTAGAATTTTAATATTCGATAATAGATTTTTTAAGATAAAGAAAGATATCTAATCTACTTTCGGTTCTAAAAAAAACAATAAATTAGTCAGAAAGTCTAATTATTTGCTTTTTTAAAGTAAAATTTAAGATATTTTCTTTAATTTAATTAAGTTTAAACATTGGTTTAATTGTAGAATAGGGACCGCTGTTTTCTTTCGCTCATTTCGCTTGGTATTCGCCTAAATTTAGAATGAAACTGATTACTGGTCTTAATTGTATTTTTCCTGAAATAAAATTCTCATTTACTTTTTAAAGTGTTGAGAATCTAACTTTAATTCCAGGTTTTAATCGCTGGTTGGTTTTTATTGTTTTTTTTCCTTGGACTAAATATGTTTTACTGCTTTAACATTGTATTACACACAAAAAAAAACTTTGAACATTCTGTTTACAAAAGAAAGTTTTAACGGAATTTAATGAATTTAAAAGCTAGTCGTGAATTCAAGAATAACAAAAAATGTTGCCGAAAAGACGACGGGTAAAAATGTAGCATAAAAGTTCAATTTGATATATGCTAAAAAATAAATTAGAATTTTTTGTCAAGACAAAATGTACCATTTCACCCCAAAAGTCGATTTCATCGAACATTTGGCTGAATACCGAGCGAAATGGGCGAGAAAATCCAACGGGCCCTATAGTAAAATTGAACATAAAATTCTTTATTTTAAAACACCAAATAAAAGAAAAATTGGCTTATTTATTCAATCACAATAAACATCCTTTTCATAGATACAAAAAAGTTCAAATCTGTAAGAAAATAACATCAAAGACATCTATAGACTCACTGGCGACATTTGTTGCCCAAATTGTCATCTGCCTTAAGAAAAGTGTTCCATCAAAAATGTAACATGTCAATGTAAAAAATGTTCTGTTTTCAAGACATCTATAGACGCATTAGCATTTAAAGACATTTGGTGCCAAATTGTCTGTCTTCTGCCTTAAGAAAACTGTCCCATCAAAAATTTAACACATAGATGTAAAACTCTGAGAACTTCAAAAGTTCTCCTTCTTTCTCCCTGTCTCTCCCTCCCTCTCTCTCTCCCTATCTCATATACATTTACCAGATATAATTTTAAAAAATAACTCTGAGACTTTCTTTTCTTTTCCTTTTTATTGCTAAATAAAAAAAACTAATGTTTAAAAGAAAAAAAATCAAATAATTTTGGAGCAAGGAGCGCGGAGCGATAAAACCACCGTTCTTTAGTCCCTAATGGAGTTGCTCCCGCTCCACTCTTGCTGAATATAAAATGAGCCCTCCTCTCCTTCGCTCGTAACACCCTGTATATATATATATATATATATATATATATATATATATACATATTATATATAATTATTAATGACAATATATGTATTAGCATATACTATCAGTGCCCTTTTACTTTGCAGTCTCCTCGATGATTGTCAATTAGTGACAACAGAGCAAATATAAGTCAGGTTCATATTATATTTCAATAATAAAATATATCTCACAGAAATGTTATGTTTTTTGGAAATGTGAAAAAATAAAAATAATAAAATAAAAACATGGTTATTGGAATATAAGTTTGGTGGAGAATGTTATGTGATTCGTTCACGTTAGCAAGTTGCAGATAATGAAACCGTACAAAATAATGGTAAGAAGTGAAACTTGAATAGAACGAGACAAAAGGGTTCCGAGTCCATAAGAACAAAGTAACATTTTTCTTCTCATTCTACACGTCGGGAATGGCCTGATGTGGGAAAGTCATATGACGGTTTTTCAAATAACTTCAAATATTACTCTCAAATGATCTAACAATTTTGAAGGTTTTAAAGAATCTACAGCTGAACCACACCAGAGTTGTTTAAGGGAAGATGTGGGTGAGAAGAGGCAAAATTTTGATATACCTCCACTGTGTTCTTCTTGTGCTAATTTTCGTGAATAATACTCTGGCAGTTTTTACTGGAGCATTTACGAAGACATACGGTGTGCAAATTGATGATTATCTATTGGCAATCTGCGATTGTGTTTGTTAAGGTGGCATCTGTATGTGACTATATCGGCTGAGAGACACAAAGACAGTAGGATACTGGGCAAAGGGAATGAATGACATAGAAATCTGATCAAAATATGGAAATAACTATTTATTTAACAAAAAGGTACATTTGAAAATGGCCAGTGCAGTTGATGATTAATGTCTGGACGGCTTGATTATCCAGTGATGATGATCGAAATGCAATTTTAATTGACTGGAAAAATGTTCCGGAAATATAGCTGGTTTGAAACAAAGAATGAATGATACAGAAATTTGCTTGAATAAAGAAATAACTATTTATTTCCCTAAAGAGGTACATTAAGAGTGCAATTCAAAGACTTGAGAAATGGTCCATTCTTAAAAAGGGTAGCTTTGGTTGGTTGTTTTACGGCATATCAACCTTTTTTGGATTATCTAATGCTGAATCTGGTCATTTTGGTAAAAGTTTTGTCTGCTTAATATTCTATATATCTTCAAATATTTGTTCATGGTGTTTGGTTTGGTTGTTTTGTTTTATGACATATCAACCATTTTCGGGTTATCTAATGCCAAATCCAGTCATTTTGGTGAAAGTTTTTATGCTTTAATTTCTATATATCTTCAACTATTTATTCATAATTTTGTTGTTTTGTAGAAGAAAATTGTTGTTTTTTCTTTTTGGCTTTGCAGAACATGATTGAGTTTTTTAAAATGAAAGAAAAAAACAATAACATCAATGTTTGGTGCATTTTTTGTCAGGAAGACAGTATCTTCAGACAGCCTGATCTGGTAGCACCGTTATTTTTTTGCAGATTGTCTCCTAGATCAATATATTTCCTATATTCTTTTTTGCAGATTGTCTCCTAGACAAATATATTTCCTATATTCTTTTTTTACAGATGTATGAATTCATTTAGAAACGAGTACAAAAAATACATTTCTAATTTCATGTTAATTGTAATTGTAACAAAAGTAATTTTGTCAGACAGGAAAACAGATCGGTCAGTAATTTTTAATGGTCATGGCAAGGAATCAGATACTAGCCAATATCTGAAATAAAATTACTGTAAGTCCTGAAATGCTAGTCAACTGCCAGACGACAGGTGAAACAATTTTTCTTTTAATTTAATTTAAAAGTAAAAATTACTCATTTTTTCAGTGCTAATTCAAAGTCAAAATGATAAAAAAAGAAATACAATATATTAATGTATTTTCTGGTTGTCTCCTAGTTAAATATATTACTTATATTCCTTTTTGCAGATGTATATATTCATTTAGAAACGAGTACAAAAAATACATTTTTCATTTCATATTTTGTAGGGCAGATATTTATGCTTGGGACAATGTTCATTTATCCTTTGCAGGGGATTCAGATGTTCAGCTAAAAGGTTCCTCAACCTCATTTGTAATGAGTTAATGAGTTGAAATCGAAGGATTCCTTGGCAGACTGACATTTTTGCATTTTTCATTTCATGTTTTTGTGGTTATTAATTGGCCTTTACTTTAACATATTTTGTAGGGCAGATATTTATGCTTGGGACAATGTTCATTTATCCTTTGCAGAGGATTCAGATGTTCAGCTAAAAGGTTCCTCAACCTCATTTTTAATGAGTTAATGAGTTGAAATCGAAGGATTCCTTGGCAGACTGACATTTTTGCAGTTGTAGGACAGCTGTATAGGTTGTGATTGGAACAGCAGCTGGAAAAGCAGAGTTAATCAACAGTCAGGCTGTTACTATAATGATAGTAAAGATGCGTCAGCCATTCGTTATTATTAATTAATTGATAAAAAAATGGCTGACATGTCGTGACACTTATTAGAAACTAATTTTGAAGCCTTTAGATTGAAACTTGTTGAATAGAGAGTAGTTTCTGGATTGAATTAAAGTTTAAAGGTCAAGCATTCTAGTCCATAAATTAAAGAAGGAACTACCAACTCAGATTCATTGAATTTTTGGTACTTGTAATGACGAGGTACCCAAATGAGGCAGCCATTTTTTCACAGATAGTTTTGTCCTGTTTTTTTGTAGCAGTGACAATTTAAAGTTGTCCTTTTAAAATTATGCCATGCAAAATATTTTTGTACATAGAAGCACCATTTTTTTCTGGAAGTTTTTTTCAGCATTTTTGGAGGGGAGGGATACTTGGTTTTTTTTAACCTTAACCTAATCTAGTTTTTGTATTCGAAAAAAAAAAGCATATAAAAAATGATATGCTTTTTTTTTGTTTTTCGAATACAAAAACTAGGTTAAGGTTAATTTATTGTGGAAGATGATTGTAAATTTTTTAGACCGACATATTCTTTTCTTTACTTAAAAAAATATTCAATTCAATTAAATGAATGGTCTTGAATGTCTTTAATTTCTTCCCGACATGCTTTCGCATATGAAATTCTGATTCCTGTGTAATAGAAGAGCTACATACTTCACAAGATTATGGTTACCGTATTCTTTTTTTCAATTTTCTCATCTTTTTGCTTTTGTTTCTCGCCAGTATGTGTTCGCATATGCCTCAACACATGTGCCTTCTGTGTAAAAGAATAGCTACATACTTCACAAGAATATGGTTTCTCTCCAGTATGTGTTCGCATATGCTGCAACAAATGCGGTTTCTGTGTAAAAGAGGAGTCACATACTTCACAAGAGTATGGTTTCTCTCCTGTATGTGCTCGCACGTGCTGCAACAAATGTGATTTCTGTGGAAAAGAAGAGCCACAAACTTCACAAGAATATGGTTTCTCTCCAGTATGAGTTCGTGTATGCTGCAATAGGTGTGCTTTCCGTGAAAAAGAAAAGTCACATACATCACAAGAATATGGTTTCTCTCCAGTATGTGTTTGCATATGCTGCAACAAATATGATTTCCGTGAAAAAGAAAAGAAACATAGTTCACAAGGATATGGTTTCTCTCCAGTATGTGTTCGCATATGCTGTGATAAATGTGATTTTCGTGAAAAGGGAAAATCACATACTTCACAAGAATATGTTTTTTCTCTTTGCTTTATTTTTTTATGTTTTTCCGGTTTGTTCTTTGAATAAGAAATAGCAGATAGTTCACCAGAATTTGGGTTCTCTTGTATATCAGATTTCACATTCGTTTTTAAAGTTGAAATATGAGACATTTTTGTACAATTTGTTTCTGTATATTTTACTATAGATCTTTTAATTTGAAATGCATGTCGTCGAAACCTGGGGCAGGTAGTCTGGCTTGTATTCTAAAGACAAAGAGAAACATACATAGATACACATTTTACAAGAAATGTTTTACCAATATATTTCCACCAAAAGATTCACACAATTCAAAAAAATGTTTTTCCTCCTCTCAGACTTTTTAATTCCTGGCAATTCCAATGAAATATTTTTTCATGTCATGAGAATGAATATCCATTCAAAACCAAGGATGGAATTGAGATTTTTGTTGGGAGATTCTGCAAATATAAAAGTATATTTAAAAATACATTTCAATACATAATTTTAATTTTTATACATGTTCTTTGTAAACAAAATAAGTTCAAAGAATTGAAGCAGAAAAGCAAGAACAAGGCCACCTCTTGGAAAATAAGAACAAAGTTAAAAAGGGATTAAGGAAAATCTAATGAAATACAGGATTTTTTAATTTTTATTTACAAAGAAAATTTGATACAAATTAAGGGTTTCTAAAATGTATTACAAACTCGTGGAGAAACAGCTGGCAGTCAACAATTTGAGTAGTTGATAGGGTTTGGAGGTAGGGTAGGCAGAAGAAAAAAGATAGAAAGGGTTGGGAATGTTCAATTTTTAAACGAACACCTTGCCCAAGGGTATCAGAAGAAGTTTATAAAATAGTAATAATGTTATACATCAGTTATTAAAAATAAATTATTAAAAATAAATTATTAAAAATAAATTATTCAAAATAAATTATTCAAAATAAATTATTCAAAATAAATTATTCAAAATAAATTATTCAAAATAAATTATTTCTATAAACTATTTTATGAGACATACAAAATTTATATGCATTTATAAAAATCAAACTTAAAAGTTATTAACTGGAAAACATGTAAGAACTTGTTTGGGATTATTTGCATGCACATAAAAAATACTTTGATTGGGAAGCAACATATTCAGCATATGACATGCATGCAAAATATAGTGGGTGAGAGATTTAAGTGGGTCACCCTTTAAATTCTGATTCACAAGATTATGGTTCCACTAATTTTTGAATGTGTTTAAACTTTCTGGGCTTAGAGGAAAACTGAAGTTCTTCTCATTATTGAAAACATTGAAAGCTTTTCATAGTATTATAACATGCATATGAAGTCGATGATTAGATAATATTCAATCTTGGATTCAAATGCTGCTACTTTTTATAAGTTATTCTATTGACTAAATAATACAAGAAAAGGCAATAAAACAATTTCGTTTGTTATTATATAAACAATAAACAAAGAAATATTTTTATTTATTTTTAACAAAATGAAACAATTTGAATTTTTCAAAAATTTTTAAAGAAAGAATTGCACAACAAAATAGAAGAGTAAATGAAATGTATTTTCTGTAAATATTATTGTCGGGATATAATTTTTATGTCTGATTTTTTTCTTTTCTAATCTCTTTCCTGATGAATGCACATCATGATTTTTAGAAAAAAATCAGTTTAATTCAAGTTTCACCTGTTTTGCTTCAGGTTTCGATTTTTCGTAGAAGAAAATGAAAGTCCATGGATATACATATAGAATATGGATTTTTGACAAAAGGTCACTCATTTCGCCCAAATTTAAGATAAAATTGATTGTTGGTCTTATATTGTAATCATTACAATATAAGATAAACAAGAGTCGACAACCTAATAGGTCCCTCACTATCAACCAAGCTCCAGTCCCTGTCCCATATCCGCAATGTAGCATCCTTATGTTTGTTTTACAAATACTTCAATGGATTATGCTCCGATGAATTAGCTACTCTGGTAAAATTCACTAGACCAACTCGACAATCAACTAAATCTCATTCATTCACTGTGGAGGTCCCCAGATGCCGGAGAGCCTTCTACTCAAATAGCTTCTTTCCTCGTGCTACTGGCCTCTGGAACTCCCTCCCTTCCCCCTGTTTCCCCGACAGTACTGACATGCAGAAATTTAAAACTAATGTGAACAGACAACTCGCTGCGCAGATCCCAATTTAGGCTGACCCCCCAACCTTCTCCCCTTTTCTTTTTTCTCAGTAGCCCCTGACGTCTACAGTGGTGGCCCGCCTTGTTTGGGGTGAACCATGTTAAAAAAAAAATCAATTAATAAATAAGCTTATTAGATAAAATTAAACACATGAATTGTATCAACATTTGCTTCGACTCACGTACATGCAATTAAAATGGACGGCATTCACCCAATAATTGTGTCTTGCTATTAGATAGGCCAAAGAAAAGAATAATTGACATTAAAAATTTTCTTCCAAACCTCCTTGAAAAGTTCTTCTGTGGTCCCTAAAATTCAACTAATGGACTGGAAGATCTCATATTAAAATTGAAACACTTTTCAAAAACGCTGCAAAATTTGGGATATTATGTCCTTATTTTCATTGTAGCTTTCCAGAGGTTGATGCTATAGCATTGAAAGTGGTACCAAATGAAAGCTAATAAAAATTTTTTTTGAAAAACGTCAACAATAAAATTACATGGCGCTTGAGGCAGGCATAGCCAAGGTCCAAGATCACAATAACTGGTATATTTAGCTAATTTAGACCTTGGAGAATGGGAATAATAGCAGTTTCCATATGTTTGAAGAAAAAGGTCAATTTTGAAGAGGTATAATAATAGGAGCAACAAGGGTCCGAATTTTAAAAGAAATTACGAAATGTTAGTTGCGTCCAAATGGATTTGGATAAAACGATCTGACCTTTGAAAAGCAAAGTTTTTTTTTAGTCTATCACGTTGTTTTGTTTTTTCAAAATTCTGTAAAATTGACGATTAGGAGTCAGATTTATAAGAGCCATCCTCAGTGGGGAGTTGTGTAGCAAATTTCTGCATGAAAAACGGAGGGAATTCCAAGCTAAAGAGAAAAGAAGCTATTAGAGTAGAAAGTTTTCTTTCATTTGGGGGTCCTCTATTGTGAAGTGGTGGGATTTTGCTACGAGTCTATTGTGAAGTGGTGGGATTTTGCTACGACTCTATTGTGAAGTGGTGGGATTTTGCTACGAGTCGGGTTGGTTTTTCTCTCTCTATCCCTTCTCTCACACACAAACAGACAACTGGCTTGTATATAATAGATCACTGATTTGCAATAGGTATTCATGTTTTCAAATTAAAAAAGTAAATAACTTCTTCCAAATGATTCAAATGTTTGGTTAAAGAATAGAAAATGAAAATGGGTTAGAGTTAATTATCTTAATCGGTTCTTTACAAAATTATGAACTTTCTGTAATTTTACAATCTTGTATTAATTAAAATCTATTTAAAGAACTGGTATAAAAGACAGGAGGGAGGGCCTGTGGACGAGTGGTTATAGCACTTGTCTTTGGGCTGGACGACCCGGGTTCGATCCCACTCACGGCATGCAAATTTTCAGATCTGAAAACTCCCTCTGTCCACCCAGCAGTAAATGGGTACCTGACTAAAACTCAGGGAAGGTTCAAGGCAGCAGAAGGAGAGGGATGAGCTCCGCCTTCCATATGTTGTGCCCTAGACACGGTGATTCTTAACAAATCACCGCCGCTACAGCCATGGATAGTGTGCGATGTCGGCAACGACACTCGTGCACGTCCAGGCTATACGACCTTTACCTTTTACCTTTACCTATAAAAGACATGTTTTATCCCGGCTTCAGAATAAACACGATATTTCTTTTGAGTATAAACTAAAATAGCAAAAAATCGTTGATTTGTGTTTATGTAAATATTTTAATTTACAAGAAAAACGATTAAACTAGTCGGGCACTTCCCGTTTGGTAAATGGATCAGAGTGGCAGCAGTGTTTATTAAGAGGAGAGCAGTGGCAGTCACCAAGGGCTGGGACGATGAGGTGGATGATGTTCCATTTACCACAATGATGACATAAATTGTTGTGAGAGTGCACAAAGGAGAGACCCCGTATAGTTGGGTTGACACAAGCTCTTTAGTCACTGGAGCTGTGATGGAAGATGCAAGTTGGTTACACAAGGCAAACGATGCACACCACATGGCAGAGCTCGATGCTGTAAATTTGGCACTGATGTGGGAAGCATCCACATTGCATCTTTTTACCGACTCTACCTGCATGTACAAATGGATAACGGACACTTTCACGGGAAAGTCCAGGGTGCATACTAAAGCAGCGAGCGAAATTCTAATAAGACGACGACTTGGCTCGCTGTTAAGCTTGAATACGGGTTGTAAAATCAGAACACAACCGAGTGGATAACTTGATGTGCGTACCGGCTTGTGGTTTGACTCTCATCATCGCAGAAAAAATTATTCTAACTTGTAAGCGAAACACTAGCGATGAGAATTCTATTTCAAACTGACAGACCGAGATTTGCAGACGAAATTGCTTTCTTTCTTTTATTTCCAAAGAATAATTGATTTCTACGAGAAACGTTTTGTCTCATAACTTTTAGCAAAAAAAATCGTCATCTTAATCTCGTAAGATGCAAAGTTTATAAATAAATCTGTGAAAACATCTGACATAATTTTTATTTTCTTTCGTTTATTTTCTGCTGCAACATTTGAATTTTCAAAAGTCTAAAAATAAAAATGTTTAACTTTTCCTATTTTGGTGATCAATAACAACTTTTAAAGTTTCTTTCTAACAAATGTGTTTAACACTTCAAATAATGAGTTGTCTCAGTCGGCTGCTAAACTCCCCCTTGATGCAAATGGATATGCACTTCAGTTTCCGCTTCCAAATCTGTGGCTCAATTCTCAGCACCAAACAAGTCATTACTTCCTCATAATTATCCCCAGTTGTTGAATGATCTGCCTCCAAAGATAGATATCGTGTATATGATGTGGGATTCCATCAACCAGGTCCTTCCTAACCAAAATAAAGATCCAAGTTGTCCTCGATGGCCGTTCATCCAAACAACATAACATAAATGCAAGTGTACCCCAGGGATCGATCTTTGAACCTTTATTGTTCCTAATTTTCATAAATGACCTCCCTGGTGACATTGTGTCTGAGATGAGTATATTTGCTGATGACAGTATGCTCTACTCTCACAGGTAAAACAGACGAGTCCATATCTAATGCAATGGCTGAGTACATATCCGAGGCAATGGCTGAATCCTTAGAAAGGGACCTTCAGTCTGTAGTGGAATGGGGCTAAAAATGGATGGTAAAATTTAATGCTGCGAAGACAAAGTTTCTTTTCCTTCAACAACTATAAGAAACTTCTTCAACCACTGATTGCCGTGGCAAATAACACCCTACCTGAGAGTCAAATTTTCAAAACGCCTCGGCCTAACATTAACAGGTAACATGATTTGGGAAAAATATATAGAAGACATTGCCAAGGCTACTACAAATAAGATGGGTTCCCTCTACCGTGCTAGAAAACTTCTCACATCTGGCAGTATCCTATATCTCTACAAAGCCACCATCCACCCATAAATGGAGTATTGTTGCCACATCTTGGCAGGTGCACCATCTACTAGTCTCACTCCTCTTAGACAACGTCCAAAAAGAGTCTCTAATCTGATAGGTTCCTTACTATCCACCAAGCTCTAACCCGTCGCATCCTTGTGCTTGTTTTATAAGTACTTCAATGGAATTTGCTCTGATGAACTTGCTACTCTAGTGCCCCCTTGACGTAAATACACTCGATGAACCCGACAATCAGCTAAATCCCATCAATTCACTGTGGAGGTCCTCAGATGCCGAAGCGCTTTCTACTACAATAGCTTCTTTCCTTGAGCTGCAGGCCTTTGGAACTCCCTCTCTGCTTCCTGTTTCCCTGACTGTACCGATATGCAGAAATTTAAAACTAATGTGAACAAACAACTAGCTTCATAGCTTTTAATTTAGGATGATCCCCTAAACTTTCACCCTAATTCTCAGTAGCCCCTTATGTCTACAGTTGCAACTTGCCTTGTTTGGGGTGAACCCAGTAAAAAAAAAAAATAATCGTAACATTACAAAAAAATAAAGAAAATGTGACGATAGTTGCAAAAGAATTGGAATTGTTATCACAGAAACCGATGACTTACAAAAATAAATTGTTGCGGTTTCTTTAATAAATATTTTGATTTCTTCAGTTTGTGTTGGTTTGAGTATGCCCAAGTCTCTTCTGAATAAAATGATGAATCTGTTAGTAAATAGGAGTTTAGCTGCCACAGAATGTCAGCTTCTTGAATGCCACAAAGAAGACATCGACTTTTTTTTCATATGCTGTACAAGTGTCCATCACAAAAGTAGCAGTGTATATCGTTTAGTATTAGTAGTTTTAGCATTCTATTAGTATTAGTAGCATTGAATATAGTTTAGTATTAGTAGTAATAGCATTCTATTAGTATTAGTAGCATTGAATATAGTTTAGTATTAGTAGTAATAGCATTCTATTAGTATTAGTAGCATTGAATATAGTTTAGTATTAGTAGTAATATCATTCTATTAGTATTAGTAGCATTGAATATAGTTTAGTATTAGTAGTAATAGCATTCTATTAGTATTAGTAGCATTGAATATAGTTTAGTATTAGTAGTAATAGCATTCTATTAGTATTAGTAGCATTGAATATAGTTTAGTATTAGTAGTAATAGCATTCTATTAGTATTAGTAGCATTGAATATAGTTTAGTATTAGTAGTAATAGCATTCTATTAGTATTAGTAGCATTGAATATAGTTTAGTATTAGTAGTAATATCATTCTATTAGTATTAGTAGCATTGAATATAGTTTAGTATTAGTAGTAATAGCATTCTATTAGTATTAGTAGCATTGAATATAGTTTAGTATTAGTAGTAATAGCATTCTATTAGTATTAGTAGCATTGAATATAGTTTAGTATTAGTAGTAATAGCATTCTATTAGTATTAGTAGCATTGAATATATTTTAGTATTAGTAGTAATAGCATTCTATTAGTATTAGTGGCATTGAATATAGTTTAGTATTAGTAGTAATAGCATTCTATTAGTATTAGTGGCATTGAATATAGTTTAGTATTAGTAGTAATAGCATTCTATTAGTATTAGTAGCATTGAATATAGTTTAGTATTAGTAGTAATAGCATTCTATTAGTATTAGTAGCATTGAATATAGTTATAGTTTAGTATTAGTAGTAATAGCATTCTATTAGTATTAGTAGCATTGAATATAGTTTAGTATTAGTAGTAATAGCATTCTATTAGTATTAGTAGCATTGAATATAGTTTAGTATTAGTAGTAATAGCATTCTATTAGTATTAGTAGCATTGAATATAGTTTAGTATTAGTAGTAATAGCATTCTATTAGTATTAGTAGCATTGAATATAGTTTAGTATTAGTAGTAATAGCATTCTATTAGTATTAGTAGCATTGAATATAGTTATAGTTTAGTATTAGTAGTAATAGCATTCTATTAGTATTAGTAGCATTGAATATAGTTTAGTATTAGTAGTAATAGCATTCTATTAGTATTAGTAGCATTGAATATAGTTTAGTATTAGTAGTAATAGCATTCTATTAGTATTAGTAGCATTGAATATAGTTTAGTATTAGTAGTAATAGCATTCTATTAGTATTAGTAGCATTGAATATAGTTATAGTTTAGTATTAGTAGTAATAGCATTCTATTAGTATTAGTAGCATTGAATATAGTTTAGTATTAGTAGTAATAGCATTCTATTAGTATTAGTAGCATTGAATATAGTTTAGTATTAGTAGTAATATCATTCTATTAGTATTAGTAGCATTGAATATAGTTTAGTATTAGTAGTAATAGCATTCTATTAGTATTAGTAGCATTGAATATAGTTTAGTATTAGTAGTAATAGCATTCTATTAGTATTAGTAGCAGTGAATATAGTTTAGTATTAGTAGTAATAGCATTCTATTAGTATTAGTAGCATTGAATATAGTTTAGTATTAGTAGTAATAGCATTCTATTAGTATTAGTAGTAATAGCATGGCTTTGTCAGTTCCACATTGGTTTTATCACGTTAGCTTCACACTGCATTCAGATGTTGTTTAGACTCTTCTGTTGGTCGACAGTGGTGACACTCTACTGGTTGGTAATGGCAGAAGTTCCCTATTTTATCCATTTCTAATTCTTGCTATCACATTAGCACCTTCTCCACCCTGTGCTCTAATGAAACTATGAAACAAAACTTCTCTTTTGAGTAAGAGGAAATGCTAAGTTTAATTTTGTAGTTTAAACAAAATCTTGAAAACTATTTTATTTTTCTTCATGGAATTCTGTAAAGTAGTAAACTTTTTTGGAGTCGAGACAGTTGCTAATATATGATACAAGCATTAAAAGTGAATGTAATTTGTCTGCAAATTCCTATTCCTGTTTGCATTGCCGCAGTGTAATACCCCTGTACTTGTTTGTGCAAGAACTTCCAGGGGATGTGCGTGGACGAACTTACTGCACTCTTAACCCCAAACTAAAATACTCCTATCACACCGATTAACAGCAAAATCCCACCCCTTCACTGTAGAGGTCCCTGGAAAATGTGTACAAGATAGTTATCTGTCGGTACGCTCATCTTCCCTTTCATTTAACGTTCAAGTTTTAATGCTCAGTGAAACATGCTTATCAGACCCCACCGTAATTGTGAGACAAACGAACGTATTTTACAACAAAAAAGATTTGGACGACCCCACCCCATCCAATTTTACCTGTGTCAGTGTCTATTCATACAGCTTCTCAGCCAGATAGTGAGCAGTAATATGTTCTAGTGACACTAAAAGCTTGACAGGTGTCACGGTCATAATTCTGACTGGGATGCACCGCACCTCTTCACCGAGAAGAAAAGATTTTAAAATATTGATTTCAGAGGGAGAGGGTCGCAGTTCATACTTAGCGAATAAAAACTAGCACTTACCTTTTTTCATGGAGTGTAAATTTAAAATCAACGGCAAGAAAAAAAATTGTGTTGAAAATCTTTTTGTTATTTGGATTCATCAATTCATAAAAATGTCAGAATTTGTTAAAAATCTGAAAAATAATAAAAGTAAATTCAATTGAAACAAAATTATCTTTTTGGCTAATATAATTGAATCAAATAAACTTATATTAATTAAATTGAAGTTACTTCCGTATGTAAATACACATGTGAAATATGGCAGTTATAAATAAAATAACAAGAAAACTTTGGGAATTACTTGTGGTGATAAATATTAAAGTACACTGAAATTTACGGAAATTAATCCAGTATTTCATATTTTATTTAATAAAGTCAAAGTCTATGCGACGTGATTAAACAAAATACAATAACAGCATCAGATGAAGATAACTCCATTTTATTTAACTCTTCTAAAATGAAGACAAGAAATGGTGTCATTCAAGCGTAAAATTGCTACTTTTCATTTTTATTTTTAATTAAAATTCTATGGGATAAATTTCCGTAAATGTCAGTGTACTGGTGAAAAAAGGAGGGGGTACTTGCTGATTGATGTTATGGGCAGGAATGGAGGTGAGACGATGGTAGGAAAGAGAGCAGAGAAATTCATTTTTATTCTTTCAAAGGAACTAAGAAACCATTTTTCTATTTTTGTTTTTGGACACGTAAAATATAAGAAATGTGAAAAAAAGGCGGAGAGAGAGGTAGTTGCTTATTGTGGGTTCGGTCTTCGGGAGGATGACTGAAAAGAGCGAAAATAGACGGATGGGTTTATGGTCAGGAATAGGGGTGGGAGGTAGTTACACAACCTACATATTCAGGTTCTACCATCTTCCTACATAGAAAGTGTTCTTTCGCTCAGTAGAGACATTAAATTGCACCCCATTACCTATTGTTACCAGACCCTTTTTGGGGGAGAGGAAGAATTTTACTTAACTCTTCTAAAATGAAGACAAGAAATGGTGTCATTTAAGCATAAAATTGCTACTTTTAATTTTTAATTAAAATTCTATGGGATAAATTTCCGTAAATGTCAGTGTACTGGTGAAAAAAGGAGGGGGGGGGGGTACTTGCTGATTGATGTTATGGGCAGGAATAAGGTAGGAGAGTGTTCTTTGACTCAGTAGAAACCAGCAGAGAAATTCATTTTTATTCTTTCAAATGAACTAAGAAACTATTTTTCTGTTTTTATTTTATACTGGACGCGTAAAATATAATATGAAAAAAAAGGGGAGAGAGAGGTAGTTGCTTATTGTCGGTTCAGTCTTCAGAAGGGAGAATAAGAGCAAAAATAGACGGATGGGTTTGTGGCCAGGAATAGGGGTGGGAGTATGGTGGGAGATAGTTACAAAACTTAAATATTCAGGTTCTACCATCCTCCTACATAGAAAGTGTTCTTTCGCTCAGTAAATACATTGGATCGAGCCCCATTACTTATTATTACCAGACCCTTTTTGGGGGAGAGGAAGAAGTTTTTAACAAAGTAAAAATGCAAAAAATAAAACTTCACACTGCATACAGATGTTTTATATACTCTTCCGTTGGTCGACACTGGTGACGCTCTGCTGGTTAGTAATAGTAGAAGTTCCCTAAACTTACTCCATCCATTCCTAATTCTTGCAATCACATTAGCACCTGGAATTCTGTCACTCACAAAAATGAAGTAAACCACCAATTGTCATGTCAAATAACACACTACCACAGTATTCATCATTTGAACTCCTCGGCCTAACTTTCACAGATAACAAGAATTTGAATAAATACATTGAAGACATTGCCAGGGCTGCTGCAAAGAAAGTGGGATCCCTCTACCGTGCTAGTAAACTTCTCACAACTGACATTATCCTATATCTCTACAAAGCCACTATCCGCCTATGCATGAAGTATTGTTGCCACATCTGAGCTGGGGCATCGTCCACTAGTCTCTCTCTCTCTTAGACAAGGTCCAAAAAAGTCACCAACT
Source organism: Sepiola atlantica (assembly GCA_963556195.1). Taxonomy (NCBI): domain Eukaryota; kingdom Metazoa; phylum Mollusca; class Cephalopoda; order Sepiida; family Sepiolidae; genus Sepiola; species Sepiola atlantica. The sequence continues at coordinate 164,538,968 of OY744525.1, read as the reverse complement.
TGATAGGTCTCTCACTATCCACTAAGCTCCAACGCCTGTCCTATTGTCGCAATGTTGCTTCCTTGTGCATGTTTTACAAGTACTCTGATGGATTGTGCTCTGATGAGCTTGCTGCTTTTGTACCCCCACAATGCAAATTCACTAGACCAACTCGACAATCAGCCAAATCCCATCCATTCACTGTGGAGGTCCCCAGATACCGAAGAGCTTTCTACTCCAAAAGCTTCTTTCCTCATGCTGCTGGACTCTGGAACTCCCTCCCTGCTCCCTATTTTCCTGACGGTACTGACATGCAGAAATTTAAAATTAATGTAAACAGACATCTCGCTGCGCAGCTCCTAATTAAGGTTCACCCCCCAAAACTTTCACCTCTTACGTCTACAGTGGCGGCCTGCCTTCTTTGGGGTGAACTATGTTAAAAAAAATTTTAAAACAGGATAATTCCATGTCAAATCATCCAGAAATTTTGGATTTTGAAACCCATATCCTCAGATTTGGTTGTAACTTGCACCACAGATGGACATCATAAAAACTAAGAAATACTAAAAATTTGAGTATGCAATTCTAAGCGATTTCCGATTTAGAGCAGTTTCTGTGTCGCATAAATCGCGCAAGATGTCGCCCAGGTGACATTTTAATAATTAAATTTTCTTGAATATTTTCAGTTTGGAACATGATGTGATGCTGAAAATTCACGCAGGTATGTTTTTCAACCCAAGGAACCCAAAAATGGCATCAGCTTTGCTCAGAAATGAAGCCTTCTATGAGATTTTATCAAATTTTGAAATTTTTTACATGTGCACCAATATGGGCCCAAAAAATGATGTAGCTGATATGGTAACGGGTTTTTTTCTTTTGGATATTCATTTAGACACTATGAAGTACCTCTGGACCAAAAATGGTAAATAATACTTTTTTTGTTCACTCACAGTGTCTATTCAAGGTTAGGCCTTTTTCCGAGGGTTTAGAAATACCTTTTTCTTTTACTTTGGGAAAGGTGTAGAAAATAGGAGGAGCGATGACTTACCAGAGAGTGGCTGCTGGCGACTGAGGACGTTCTTGGGGGGTGGTGTTCAGTTGTTATAAAAACCTTCCTCACTGCTGAAGAGCGTTATTCGTCAATTTGTCACCTAACTACTGAAGTTATTAGACCTAAGGAGAGGGTCGCGAAGGAAGTTTTTATTTTTTTCGCAACCTCACTCTTCAGCTAGCTTCACTTTGGCTAAGATCAAAGTGTAGTATCTGTTCCGATGGATACTGCACCCCATAGACTGGTATTGTCTTGGCCTTCAGGGCTTGATTTCCGCCGGTCTATGGGTCTGTCCTGTGCAGTTCTAGGAGGTCCACCCTCCCAGGCTTCGCCTCCCCTCTTTGGGGAGGAGTAAGTTTATTGCTTACTGCCTGAGGCGCCCCTACCGGGAATGCCGACGGGGCTGCCCAGGCCATTTTTAAACCCCACTTTCCCGACCCGACCTTGGGTCACATCTTACTTGTGGGAGTAAGATAAAAACTGGCCTTGTGCCTAACTCCTGGAGAGGAGTAAATCAATACCTATGATTTTTTTTTTTCGACATCTTAGCACAAGACAGGTATCTGTTGGTACGCTCATCTCCCCTTTCATTTAGCGTTCAAGTTTTATTGCTCAGTAAAACATGCTTATCATACTCCACCATAATTGTGAGACAAACAAACATACGTGGAAAAAGATTTGGACGACCCCACCTCATCCAATACAATACCTGTGACGGGGTCTATTCATATAACTTCTCAGCCAGATACTGAGCAGTAATATTTTCTAGTGAGTTTACATACATAAGTACCAGATTGAGAAACTAAAATATGTTTTTAAAACTAAACCTAAAAAAATAAAACTCAACACAAGGATCAAATATATTCGATTGAATTAATTTTTATACTTAAATTTTCTTTCTATCAAATGAGAAAAAAATAAGAAATAACCAATCAGTAATTAAACTGATAAAACGTTTCCGCTTTTTTTTATATGTTTACTAAATAAATTTACTGTTTAAAATCAATTTCTTTTTCTATAAATACTGATAATTTTATTCAAATAATTTCATTATTTTTTGTGATCTTTTAAAATGCAGGGATGGTCATTTGTTTACATGAAAACTCGGAATATCCATGTCTAAACAGAGGAAACCATAATTGTTAAAGGCACCCCTGTTGTACAACAAAAACAATTCAAGCAATACTTACTGTTGTTTGACCATCTGCTTTCCAATATGCTTTTCAGAAACGATGGGTTCATTAAAAAAAGTTGACGAGTCAATATTCAAGATGGCGACCGGAAAAGCAGGTTCGCAAAAAATTAAAAAGAGGAAATTTAAATGAACAAGGGACGATTTTTTGGGCTCAATATTACGCGTAAAATTATTATCTATTTTATTTATCGCAATATTTTAATATTGGTAAACGTTTGAATTCCTGACGTGATAATTTTATCGGAAAGGCGATGTGCTCAAAATTATACATGTGGTCCAACGTGTTGGCGCTAAAATCAATTTAGTATTTACGTATGAAATAGGAAAAAAAACGCTTTTTAAATCAATAAAGAAGCCGAAATAACCAATATACTGGCATATTTCTAATATGGCTGCATGTTATGCTAGTCGATACAAAAATTGGAACGGAACGTCAGACGAAATGAAGTAAAGTATTTTTGGCAAACCAAAATGACATTCGACTCTGAGTCAGCAGCAAACGGTTTGCCTAATATTAAAGATTTTCGCACTTGGTTAAAAAATAATCAATCAAGGTTTAAAAAAAAAAGGCTAATCAACCAGGGTAATTTTTCATTTTATATAATTATTTTTTACAAAAATAAGGGAACATTTTTATTTTAAATAATTGCTTTTACAAAAATAAGTGAACATTTTTATTTTAAATAATTGTTTTGAAAAAAAAACGGTAAATTTTTATTTGAAATAATTTCTTTTTTTTTTTTACAAAAATAAGGGAAAACTCTTATTTAAAATATTATTTTTACAAAAAATAAGGGAACATTTTTATTTTGAATAATTGTTTTTACAAAAATATGGGTAAATTTTTATTTGAAATAGTTTTTTTTTACAAAAACAAGGGAACATTTTTATTTTAAATAATTGTTTTTACAAAAATAAGGGAACATTTTTATTTTGAATAATTTTTTTACAAAAATAAGCATTCACATGTGTTTTCTGATTTTAAATATAGAATATAATAAAATGCTTTATTTGGGGAAATATAAGAAAGTTTGTTTAATTTTCTAAACATTGAAATCATAATACTGTCGGATCGCAGCTATTATATGGCCGAAGTAATTTGTTTTAACTCGGCAGCAGCTGAAATGTTCTCGACTCGTACCTTGCATCAATCTAAATTTCCATTTGTTCGGATCGAGGGTCGTGTTCCCCCGATTATAAACGTGTTCAGTAAATCAAGCAATGTTGCATGCAAAAGACAGAGTAATAATTAATAAACAAAATGAAGTAGTTCAAATAACGTTTATTGAACGTGTGTGTACGTGGAATGATGAAGTGTGTGATGTATGCATGTGTGTCGATGGAAAAACAGTTCTTGAAAAAGGTATAAGAAGAAATGAATCTGGCGTGTGGAAAGTCTTTGAAAGCCGTACACAAAGAAAATGAGTTGAGAACTCTTACCGTTGTTTGACCACGTGTTGACGGAAGAAAAGTGTGTTGGTTGTTGTTTTGCCGAGACTAGTTGAAGAGAAAAGCGTGAGACGAAACGCTAGTGTATTAGCGTCGTTCTGTCGACCAGAGAAGAGTGAAACAGAACGCTAGTGTCAGCGTCTGTCTGCCGAGGCTGGTCGGTGAGGAAGAGATGGATTTTCCGTTTGCAACGGTTTTTATAGTAAGAAGGGCAGATAACTCTGGTGTCGCTTTACAGTGCCACCTGTCGGTGAAAAAGCGACACCTACCGGCAAACCGGTGTAGTTATGTTTTGAAAGGAGGAGGTGACTGCTACACCTTTAACGTGGCTCCATCAGCCTTCTACACGATTATCTGATTATTAGGATCCGCAATATTATACATGTGATCCACAATATTATACATGTGATCCACAATATTATACATGTGATCCACAATATTATACATGCGATCCACAATATTATACATGTGGTCCACAATATTATACATGTGATCCACAATATTATACATGTGATCCACAATATTATACATGTGGGCCACAATATTATACATGTGATCCACAATATTATACATGTGATCCACAATATTATACATGTGATCCACAATATTATACATGTGGGCCACAATATTATACATGTGATCCACAATATTATACATGTGATCCACAATATGCTACATGTGATCCACAAAATTATACATGTGGTCCACAAACTTATACATGTGGGCCACAATATTATACATGTAATCCACAAACTTATACATGTGATCCACAATATTATACATGTGATTTACACATAGTATACATGTGATTTACACATATACATGTGATTTAACACAAATTTATACATGTGATTTACCACACTATAATTAGGTCGGAAGTCTTTAATATTGGGTACAGAATCTGAGCCTTCACCGTTTGCTGATAACTCAGAGTCGAATGTCTTTTTTGGTTGCCGTGTTTTTATCAAAGTATTTTATATTCATTGTTTTATTTTAATCGCTTTTGATATGTTGTGAAAGACGTAAGAGTTACGTTTCGTTCCAATTTTTATATCGAATGAAACACAAACTAAACAAAGTTAGCTTTTTTTATGTTAAGACGAAGCAAGTCCTGCAAACGTCCCGCCTTATTTATAACACCAAAAAGAGCGCCCTCTAGGCAAGATAAAAACCAAACTGGTATACAAGGCCTGTAATTACAGCTTAAGCCTTCTTGCTTACGGGCGACAACTCACGTCCTTGATGTTAGATCCACATATTTTACCCAATAAAGCATGGAAAAAAAGAGTATGTGTTAGAATTTATTAAAGCCCCCTCACTGATTGCCTGTTGCCATGTCTCTTAAGGGTCTCACAGATTGGCTGTCAGGCATTGCAACCCTTATTCTCTTAGGTGTCACGTGATCCACCCCTTAAAAAACCCTTACACACGACATCCCGGCCTCGACGACTCCGCTCAAGTCAGTAATACATCAACTGGCATCATCAGTGACAACAGCCCACGACAGCAGTCACAGAGAATGACCTCCCGCAGTTACTCGAACTCTATACAGATAAGTTCACGTGAACCACGTTTTCGCAAACCCTCTTTCAAATTCACTATGCCTAACTGAACTTTGAAAACTCTGTTTGTAAATATTCTATGACTGCATCTTTCTCTTTCTTAGTAAAATTGCTGTGAAACTACATTCTGGTGTTTTGTGTTCCTTCTCTCAGGCTTTCGTCCTATATCTCTCTTTTGATGATTTATCTGCACATTGTTACCCCATTCTCACGTGCGAGAATTGAACTTTATTTACAGGATTATTTTAATCCCAATATATGGAATTTGTTAAAACATGTTCACCTACAATAAAAAAAAAACTAAATAAACTACAGTTCAACTCGACCCAATTTAAATTGACCCCCTTCCAAAAAACTCTCACCCTTTTTCTCAGTAGCTTCTTACGTCTACAGTGGCAGTCTGTCTTGTTTGGGATGAACTTTGGTAAAAAAAAATTTTTTATGTAGGCGACAATTAAAAACTATCCGAGAAAGACGGACATCAGAATAAAAACAATTCTGTGATATCATTCACACACAAAAAAAAACACAACAAAAGATATGTGCTTTATGGAGGAATAAAAATTCCATATTTTAATTCATCCAAATTAGAACTTTCGTATTTGCTAATTTTTTTACCCCTGACTGATCGATCATTCTCGGTCTTAACAAAACCAGCCCCTTTATAAAGAACTCCCCTAGAGCGGGGCAAAACTTGTAGTTGATCATTTTGAAATAATAAACACGTGTTATGTTTGCATAATTTGTTGATTCTTACAAACGTCTTATTTTTTTTATGTTTGTAAATTATGATTCTAATGTGTCGCGTTTTTTTTCTCTCCTATGATTTCTTGCTGATCTCCCTTTCATCATTTTAATGGAAAAAATAATAAATAAAAGTCGTTTTCACTAACAGCGAGTCTAACATGTGATTCGCAGGCCCCGATTAAAACAAAAAATAGGAGACATATACATAGATATAGGTTTATTCGCAGGAAAAACAGAACAGAACATCTTTTATACATAGGATTGAATATATATTCTAGATTGACAAGGCGAAATAACCTTTTTCCGGAGTTCCTATATTCTCTGCCATCGGCCTGGCAGAGAACACAGGATAACATCTGTAGCAGTTATCTCCTCCTTTCAAAATATAACTGCACTAACCAGCCGGTAGGTGTCGTTGAAAGCGACCAGGAGATATCGGCCCTTAGGGAATATATAACCAAGGGACACCGGAAAAAAGGTCTCTTCTTTATTCAACTGGCCTCGCTGAACGACGCTAAGACACCAGCGCTCAATCAACACATGTTCAACAACGGGAAGAGTTCTCAACTCATTTTCTTTGTATACGGTTTTCAAGGACTTTCTCACGCCGGACTCATTTCTTCACATACTCTTTTCAAGAACTGTTTTCTATCGACACACATACATACACCACACACGTCATCATTCCACATACACACACGTTCAATAAACCTTATTTGAACTACCTCCTTTTGTTTGTTAATTAATACTCTGTTTTTGCATGCAACAATTGCTTGATTTTATGAACTCGCTTATAGTCGAGAACACAACCCGATTCTAACACATCTTTCCTTGTTGACTGTCAGTCGCCAACTGGTTAACCACGCTGATCATGTGATCTGGGGTTTGCGCCAAATCACGATCTCTCGCGTGAATCTCGTCCATTGAAGAGTGCACTTCCGGTCAATGATGTGACTGCCCCCACCTTTCATCCACCGTTTACCAGGGCCAAAAAACTTCACGAGGGTTTGATCATTTACTGCATATTATCGGAAAGGGTCATAATCTTAGTACCTTTCTCCATTTTGTAGTTTTGTGTCCTAAGCTTGCCCAACTGCAACAGATGAAAAGCTATTCTTCATTTCCACTTCAACAGCAATTTAGCAGAGTTGTCCTGAAGTTAAAAGGGAATCAGTTTACTTTTGTTTCAAGGGATATTTTCATGTCTTTGTGTACCCGCTTCATTGTTCCTTGAATGTACGCACGCTGCGCCCCACCTGCCCGTTGGAATACGGATGGTAAGGAGCTGTGAGTACATGTCTTACCCCATTGGCCGTTTAAAAACCTTCTTAATTCATCATTGGAGAAACAAGGGCTGCTGTCACTCATAACCAGCAGCGGTAAACCGTATGTCACAAAGATTCCCCTCAACTTCCCGACGGTGGCTGTAGCAGTGGATGTCTTCAATCTGAAAATCTCCATCCATTTGGAGTAGGCATCCACTACTATCAAGAACAGATATCCAAATACTGGATCAGCATAGTCAATGTGAAACATTTCCCAGAGTTGACTTGGATACTTTCAACAATCAATAGGGGTTCTCTTGGGTTGTTTCTGATTCAGCACACAACTTTCACACCCCTTGGCGTTTCACTCTATATTTCCATCCAGTTTTGGCCACCACAAATAGCTTCTAGCTTACGCTTTCATACTCACAATAGTTACGGTAGTCTGGTGTAGTTGCTGCAGTTTTTTTTCCTATTAACTTTGGGGAATAACAATCCTGCTTCCCCATAGTAACACACCATCTTCACAGGTCAGTTCCTCCCGTTTATTAAAATAGGGCTTTAACTGCTCACTTCAACTGAAACTGTTTCATCCATTCATTGTGAATTTGTGTAATCAACTCAAGATCGAATTCTTCCGTTTCTCTACTCTAACAACTTCACTTTTCACTGGAGCTTCGACAAGGTCCATCATATATATTTCATTAAAGGACTTAGAAATGTCTTCTTCCCGAGCCTCAGATGAAAGACGACTCAGACAGTCCGCATTCCGATTGAGAGATCCAGCTCAATATTCTAGTTTTTAATTATATGCAAACATGAACAGCACCCAATGGTGTACCCGGGCAGCTGCCATAGCAAGAATTGGGTTGTTCTCTTCAAATAGACCAAACATTTTCTCTTTGACGTGTATGTACCGAGTAGACAAAGTTGTTGGTTATGGCGCTGTAATTATAGGCAGACATGAACACGGCCCAACGCTGGAATTGACTTGTTCTCTGCAAATAGACCCAACAACAGTTTATGATCAGTGAACATCGTAATAAATATTGAAAACAAAAAAATATTGAAAACAAACAAATATTGATAACAAGCATATATTGAAAACAAACAAATATTGATAACAAACAAATATTTATAACAAACATGTATTGAAAACAAACATATATTGAAAACAAACAAATATTGATAAAAACAAATATTATAACAAACATATATTGAAAAAAAAACAAATATTGTAAACAAACAAACTTTGATAACAAACAAATATTAATAGCAAACATATATTGAAAACAAACAAATATTAGTAACAAAAAAATATTGATAGCAAACATATATTGATAGCAAACATATATTGAAAACAAACATATATTGATAACAAATATATATTGATAGCAAATATATATTGAAAACAAATATATATTCAAAACAAATATATATTCAATACAAACAAATATTGAAAACTAACAAATATTGATAACAAACATATATTGAAAACAAACAAATATTGAAAACAAACATTGATAACAAACAAATATTGATAGAAAACATATATTGAAAACAAACATTGATTACAAACATATATTGATAACAAACATATATTGAAAAATAATATATATTGATAACAAATATATATTGAAAACAAACAAATATTGATAACAAACAAATATTGATACCAAACATATTTTGAAAAAATATATATATTGATAACAAACATATTTTGAAAACAAATATATATTGAAAACACATATATATTGATAACAAACATATTTTGAAAACAAACATATATTGAAAACAAATATATATTGATAACAAATATATATTGAAAACAAATATATATTGAAAACAAATATATATATTGAAAACAAAAATATATTGAAAAAATATATATATTGATAACAAACAAATATTTATAACAAACATATATTGCACACAAACATATATTGAAAAAAACAAATATTGATAACAAAACAAATATTGATAACAAACATATATTGAAAACAAATATATATTGATAACAAACTTATATTGAAAACAAACATATATTGAAAACAAATATATATTGATTACAAATATATATTGAAAACTAAATATATTGAAAACAAATATATATTGAAAACAAACAAAAATTGATAACAAACAAATATTGATAGAAAACATTTATTGATAGCAAACATATATTGAAAACAAACATATAGTGATAACAAATATATATTGATAACAAATATATATTGAAAACAAATATATATTCAAAACAAATGTATATTCAAAACAAATATATATTCAACACACGAAAATATTGAAAACAAACATATATTGATAACAAACAAATATTGAAAACAAACAAACATTGATAACAAACAAATATTGATAGAAAACATATATTGATAACAAACATATATTGATAACAAACAAATATTGATAACAAATATATATTGAAAACAAAGATATATTGATAGCAAACATATATTGAAAACAAATATATATTGATAACAAACATATATTGAAAACAAATATATATTGATAACAAATATATATTGAAAACAAATCTATTTTGATAACAAATATATATAGAAAACAAACATATATTGATAACAAACATATATTGATAACAAACATATATTGAAAACAAATATATATGGATAACAAATATACAGCGTGTTTCAAAAGTCTTGGGAACATAACGATTTTTAATAACTCAAAAACTATTAGGAGTTGAAAAATGAAATTGGTACCGTTGGAAAGGTTAAAGTTTCAAGTTTTGTGGGGAATCTTCAAAGTTGCTCAATATGAGTACCATTCGTCACACGGCAGACATCTAGTCGATAGTCCATTTCCTGCCAAACGCGTTCCAGCATCTTGACGTCAATGGTTCCCACAACTGCCGTTACTCGAGCCTTTAGTTCGTCAATATCTCTTGGAAGGGGCGGCACATAGACTTGTTGCTTGACAAAGCCCCAAAGGAAAAAGTCACACGGGGTAAGATCTGGAGACCTAGGAGGCCAGGGCATGAGAACGTCATCACCTCGCCCAGATCTCCCAATCCATCTACCAGGCAGCCTTGTGTTAAGAAACTGCCTTACTCTAAGACTCCAGTGTGGTGGTGCACCATCTTGTTGAAAAATGAAGTCATCAGATTCTGCTTGTTCCAACTGAGCCATTAACCAGTCTTCCAGCATGTTGAGATAGGATTCACCAGTGATAGTTGCCTCTTCAAAAAAGAACGGTCCATAGACACCTTTCTTGGAAATTGCACAAAACACGTTCACTGTTGATGAATCTCGCTCGTGCTCAAGAAGTTCATGAGGATTCTCAGTACCCCATATGCGAGTGTTATGCTTGTTAACTTTGCCATTCAGATGGAAGGTCGCCTTATCGCTAAAAACAAGCCGGTCATCAAAGCCGTTATCTTCCAACTTCTCTTGCATTGCAATGCAAAAGTCACGGCGAAGTGGCTTATCAGTGTCCTTCAACTTTTGGACCAACTTGAGCTTGTAAGGTACCATTTGCAGTCGTTTCCTTAAGACACGCCAGACAGTTGCTGGAGCAAGCTGAAGTTCCCTGCTGGCTCTTCTCACTGATTTACGGGGGCTCCGCTGAAAGGCTGTCCGAACTTGCTCAACTGCATCTTCTGAAATTGAAGGGCGACCTGTTCGCTTACTTGGGCACAAACACCCATCTTTCACAAATTTAGCATGCCATCTGACAATGGATTTCCTTTCAGGGGCTTCTTTTTTAAATTTCCTGCGAAATGCACGCTGAACACATGTCCACGATTCAGTCTTTGCAAATTGGAGGACGCAAAATGCCTTGTCTTGTTTAGAGAACGCCATTACTGCACCTGGAAAGATAACACGAAAATCATTAGTATGACCAAAAACTTGATTAAGCAAGCTTTAAAATGGCACCAGTTTCATTTTTCTACCTGGAATAGTTCATGAGATATACGCATTTGTAATGTTCCCAAGACTTTTGAAACACCCTGTATATTGAAAACAAATATATATTCAAAACAAATATGTATTCAAAACAAACAAATATTGATAACAAACATATATTGATAACAAACAAATACTTATAGAAAACATTTATTGAAAACAAACAAATATTGATAACAAACATTTATTGAAATCAAATATATATTGAAAAAAAATATATATTGAAAACAAATATATATTCAAAACAAGCAAATATTGAAAACAAACAAATATTGATAACAAACATATATTGATTACAAACAAATATTGCAAACAAATATATGTTGAAAACAAACAAATATTGATAACAAACATATATTGAAAACAAACATATATTGATAACAAACATATATTGAAAACAAATATATATTGAAAACAAATATATATTGAAGACAAACATATATTGATAGCAAACATATATTGAAAACAAATATATATTGATAACAAACATATATTGAAAACAAATATATATTGATAACAAATATATATTGAAACGAAACATATATTGAAAACAAATATATATTGATAACAAACATATATTGAAAACAAATATATATTTATAACAAATATATATTGAAAACAAATATATGTGTACAAATATAAATTTAAAACAAATATATATTGAAAACAAACATATATTGATAACAAACAAATATTGAAAACAAACAAATATTGATAACAAACAAATATTGATAACAAATATATGTTGATAACAAACATATATTGAAAACAAATATATGTTGATAACAAACATATATTGAAAACAAATATATATTGAAAACAAATATATATTGAAAACAAACATATTCAAAACAAACATATATTCAAAACAAACAAATATTGATGTAAACTCTTTACTGCTAGTCCTTCCTTTTTTCAATGTGTGCATAGATCCGTTCAGCATCCGAAAGCGTTCGGGAAATATAGCATACTTTACTTTCACTTCCATATTCTATTCTATAAGCCAACACCGCTCCCAAACCAATAAGGAAAAATATCCATTTGAAGAGGTGTGGACTTCGACAGATAAAAATAAGTCAGAAGGAGTGCTGTACACAGTATTTACTTTGTCTCTTCAAAGGCTTTCTGTTGGTAGGCTAACCACTTCTAAACTGCGTCCTTCCTCAATACGCCGTGCAGTGGCTACGGTCGTGTGGACAAGAAAGGCTTTCAGTTCTATAACATTCCTGGGTGCGGGGTCTTTTATCATCGCAGTCACTTACTCTGGTACAGCAGCGGTGCCGTCCTTGTTAACTTAGAATTCTAGATAGGTTTGTTAGGATCGAGAGGGGTGATGTAACCAGGCTATAAGCGTGCAAAGTTGAATCAAGCAATGTTGCATGCAAAGACAGAGTAATAATTAATAAACAAAAATGAAGTAGTTCAAATAACGTTTATTGAACGTGTGTGTACGTGGAATGGTGAAATGTGTGATGTATGCATGTGTGTCGATGGAAAAACAGTTCTTGAAAAAGGTATAAGAGGGAATGAATCCGGCGAGAGGAAAGTCTGTGAAAGCCGTACACAAAGAAAATGAGTTGAGAACTCTTACCGTTGTTTGACCACGTGTGTTGGTAGTTGTTATGCCGATGCTATTTGAAGAGAAAAGCGTTAGACGAAGCGCTAGTGTATTAGCGTCGTTCTGTCGAGGCCAATCGACCAGACGAGAAAAGTGAAACGGAACGCTAGTGTCAGCGTCGTTCTATCGAGGCCAAAAAGCGAGTGAAACGGAGCGCTGGTGCCAGCGTTGTTCTGCCGGTGCTGGTCGGTGAAGGAGAGATGGATTTTCCGTTTGCAACGGTTTTTATAGTCAGAAGGGCAGATAACTCTGGTGTCGCTTTACAGTGCCACCTGTCGGTGAAAAAGCGACACCTACCGGCAAACCGGTGCAGTTATGTTTTGAAAGGAGGAGGTAACTGCTACAGGTTATTTCTTCAAGGAGCAATTCACACTAGCTTCTCATTAATTTGAGTCCAGCTTTGATCAGCAAATGAAATACTCTCTGTAAGTGACCGTTATGATCAGGACCTGAAATAAGTATGTCGTCCACTCGTACTCTGAAAAAGAGCACATTTTTTAACCTTTTGTCCATCTCTTGTTGAAAAATACTTTACAGCCCTAACTTTAATCTTGCGTATTTATCGTCAACAATTCCCGAGTACCTTCATCCAATTCCAGCTTCTAGCTGTTGATAAGCGTGGCTTAAATCCAATTTGCTGAATTTCATACAACCTCTCAGTGTGCCAAATATATGTTTCAGCTACCCTATTCGAGGAATAGGGTAGCTGAAACATGGAGCGGCTATGTTGATGGTTTGTCAGATGCCCCCGGTGTTGCTTTTAACAACGGGCACTATGGGTGCAGCTTATCTAGAGTAGTCCACTCTTTTTATAAACCCTTTCGAGGCGATCTAACTCCATCAGCACTCCTTCCTTCAAAGCATAAGGTACAGGCCTGGCTCGACAGAATTTGTGCTTGGGTATATTCACCTAAGTGTCCTACACGTATCCCATTTCTCCACTAAATAAAGTATCATCTTCTCTTAATGTTTTTTTGTCTCGATGGAATCTCACTTGTTAGACAACACAACCGTTCACAGTCTAGCTTCAACTTATTCATCTGATGCCTATCCAGTTGGAACCTTTCCCTTCACAACCAGTAATGGTAGACAGTTAACTTTGCCTTCACAACCAGTAACTTTGCCTTCACGTTGTTCCTTGAAGCCTCACTATCTCGCCAGTATAAGTCATCAATTTTACTGAGCAGTTCTTTAAATACTGGATCCGACACAGCTCTTTGATTTTTTTTAACACTGACCTAACACGATGCTCCTATATCTTTCGCCATGACATTTTTTTTGTTTATCAACAGCTCCATCATGACAGTTGACGTTGGTGAATTTGAAATATTGTATGAATTCAATTTTTCTTGGCTATTTTAATCCAGACAATCTTAACCCTAAACCTAACCCTAACCTGTTTTAATCAAGACAATCTTTCTATCCTGAATCCCTTTTCATTAGGCAGTATTGATTTACTCCTCTCCAGGAGTTAGGCACAATGCCAGTTTTTATCTTACTCCCACAAGTAAGATGTGATCCAAGGTCGGGTCGGGAAAGTGGGATTTGAAAAGCCAGCGCCCGAGAGGTGAGCACTCTGGCCATTTAAAAATTGCCTGGGCAGCCCGGTCGGCATTCCCCGGTAGGGGCGCCTCAGACAGTAAGTAATAAACTTACTCCTCCCCAAAGAGGAGAGGCAAAGCCTAGGAGGGTGGACCTCATAGAACTGCACAGGACAGACCAATGACCGGCGTAAGTCAAGCCTTGAAGGCCAAGACAATACCAGTATGGGGTGCAGTATCCATCGGAACAGATACTACACTTTGATCTTAGCCAAAAGGCCATGGGCAGTAAGTTGTGCAGCTAGATGGCTATTCTACTTACATATAAATTTCTGCGTGTTGATACAGTCGGGGTAACAGGTAGGGAATTCCAAAAGGCAAGCAGAGGTTTTTAGAGTATAAAGCTGTCTGGCATCTGGGTACCTCTACAGTCAATTTGTGTGATTTTGCTGATTGTTGGGTTTGTCGGGGGTATTTAGGTTGAGAAAGGGGGCACAAGATCAGCAAGTACTAGTAACATCCATTAATAATACATACATACATATACGTCCATTCATACATACATATACATACATACATACATGTATACATACATACATTAATACATACATAATACATACATACATGCATACATACATACATTAATACATACATAATACATACATACATACATGTATACATACATACACACATACATACATGTATACATACATACATTAATACATACATAATACATACATACATACGTTAATACATACATGCATACATACATACATGTATGCATACATACATACACATACATGCATACATACATACATACATACATACATACATGCGAGTGTACAGCCTCCATCCGAAAATGATGGAAATATTCATATTCATATAAAGTAACATCTTAAGCGGTGAAGTTAAAAAAGAAAAACATACATGTATACATACATACACACATACATACACACAAACATACATATACATACATACATACATGTATACATACATTAATACATACATGCATACATACATACATGTATACATACATAACTACACATACATACATGCATATGTAGCAGTTACCTCCTCCTTTCAAAACATAACTACACCGGTTGGCCGTTAGGTGTCGCTTTTTCACCGACAGGTGGCGCTATAAAGCGACACCAGAGTTATCTGCCCTTCGGACTATAAAACCAGGTGCAAACAGAAATTCTCTCTCTTCTTCACCAACCGGCCTCGGCAGAACAACGCTGACACTAGCGTTCCGTTTCACTCTCTCTTGTCTTTTCAACTGGCCTCGGCAAAACAATTACCAACATACGTTTCTTCCGTCAACACATGGTCAAACAACGGTAAGAGTTCTCAACTCATTTTCTTTGTGTACGGCTTTCAAAGACTTTACCCACGCCGGATTCATTTCTTCTTATACCTTTTTCAAGAACTGTTTTTCCATCGACACACATGCATACATCACACACTTTATCATTCCACGTACACACACGTTCAATAAACCTTATTTGAACTACCTCATCTTGTTTGTTAATTATTACTGTCTTTGCATGCAACATTGCTTGATTCAACTTTGCACGTTTATAGTCCGTGAACATCACCCTCGCGATCCTAACACATACATACATACATACATACATACATACATACATATATACATGCGAGTGTACAGCCTCCATCCGAAAATGATGGAAATATTCATATTCATATAAAGTAACATTTTAAGCGGTGAAGTTAAAAAAAAAGAAAAATATATAAATCGGTATAGAAAGCAGAAAGAAAACAATGAAAATAGATTTGCTTTCTCAATTCCCCTACATTGTGTGGAAAGTTTGTGCCGAATTTTATAAGGAAATGGACAGTAAAAAATATATATATGCCATTAAATATTTAATCAAATGCTCATGAATGATAGGTTTCAATATGCTAAGCCTTTCTGCTAGTTGTCGTATTGTGGGGTGTCCATGAAATGCATTTAATTACATTTTCTAGTTGTTATCGAGACTCTACCCTCTTTCTGTTTGCACTTTCTGCAGGTGTGCCCTGTTTTATTACATCGGCACCATTCACTATTATTGGAAATTACTTGCTCGCAGTAGTTTTCTATGTGCCCTGTGATTGGATGAAAATCCACCAATCACAGGCCACCTTTCCCTACCAGTGCGGGATTGAATTTAGCCGCCATTTTGAAAGTAAAGTCATTTATGTGTAAGGTACTACCACATCTGTAACACTCCCGTTTCACAGTTAATTTTTGTATGGCGTTTTCACAATCGATAATTGTTTGCCGCATTAATTTGGAATATTTTCGAGCCGATTCAATTGATACTGCTATTTCAATATCTTGCTTTAAAGTTAGATCCTTTTCGCTCAATAGGCGTTCCTGGATTTTACCATAAACTAAGCAATCTAGTATGCATTCACCAACCCTCCCTTAAAATTAGCAGTGTTCCGACATTTTCCTTAATGCGGCTACATTTTAACTTATACATTTTTCCTCTTTTTGTCCGTCGTGTTTAATTACACTCGGTACTAGTCTAATATGTCCCTGCATCAGCTCAACTAACTCATCAAACTGTTTCCCTTCCGGATAATCATCAGTTAAACCTCTTAACACACCATAGTGATTTTTCCCTATTATGTCCCTATTATGTGGTCATTCACTGAAATAAGAAGTAATACGAGCAAAAAGGATACAACACGAGTGTTACTTGATCCATCGCCCAGTGCATAAGAAAGATTACGCGTCAGGTTTCTATTTATATATACAAGAAAGAACAAGGGAGATAATTACAGATTATTATGATTACAGTGTAAGGGAAATAACTGTTGTCATTTCCAAAATATACGATCAAACATCACACCTCTCTCTACCTCAATTAAATGTATGCGTGCATCATTTATGTATGCAATATTGTCCATGGGGATCCTCTGATTTCAAAAGGAAACCCTCAAAGTATATTTCACCGACCAAACAATTGTCTCAGTCAAAGGGAATCGTTTTTTCTTTCTTTTCTTTTGTAAAATACATAATCGAAAACTACTTACGTCGTCTGCAGAATGAGGGGGGATCGACTTTCGATTCTTCAGCATCAGTATCTGTTTCTTTTCAGGGGAGCTGACGGAATTTCTAAGACAAAATAGAGACTTTACTCACTTATCTAACTATCTGATATAGTCCTCGAGGCGTATTGGCGAGAGTTGTTTCCGCGTTGGATTGCATCTTACCACTGTGATTTGCCCCGATAACCGATAAGAAAATAGCTTTTTTCTTAGCTTCATTCCCAATATCATTGTCGATGAAAAAACTTTAAACGTTCAACGTAGTTATTCTAACATTCTTCTACATCATTCAATTTCCACTAAGTGCCCATCAGCGCCATATTTGCTGGTTTTATTTTTTTGTAAATGCTATACTGAGCTTCCAAACGTATCCATTCAGTGTATTCTTCTCATAGGCTCCAGTTCATTGCGTCATCGCACCGTCTTCTACTAACTGGCATACAAGGCCGATAATGTCATAGTATTTTAAAAATACAATGTTTAAGTACATTGATATTTTAACTGGGCAAAACAAAAGATGTATGTGAATGACAAATTCACGCAATTTGACCTTCAAAGATGAATGTCTAAATAAATTGAGTGACGATTAAGTTTTATCTAATTTGTTTATATCATTTTAAATTCACTGCAAACATTAATAGTTTGTTTTGTAACTGAGGATTTAGATTGGAGCGAGATGTGGAGATTTAACCAATACCTGCTCCATAAGAAACATTCTGGAGACACAAAGCTATCTTCTGTTATGGCCGAAAAAGAATTGTAAATAACAAAATATTTGTAAGCAAAACAAAAAAATCTATTTTTTAATTTCATTGTCAATTATCAGTCAGGGACGAAAAACATTAATATTTATTTACTCCTCTGCAGGAGTTAGGCACAAGGCCAGTTTTATCTTACTCCCACAAGTAAGATGTGACCACAATTATCAGTCAGGGACGAAAAACATTAATAGTTTGTTTCATAATCTCTTCCATATTTACCCAAAGCGAAGTTGTAGAGTGGGTGGGATATTAAGCCTTAACCAATTTTCGCTCCATAAGAAATAACTATTCCTGAGACACAAGACTATCTTCAGTCATGGCCGAAAAAGAATCCCCAATAACAAAATATTCGTATAAAAAATAAACGACGGCAAAACCAGAAAAGAATCAAGTTACACGGGTAAAAGAAGAATCAGTTTACAACTCGAGCAAAATAGCGAACTATTTTAATCCTAATGAATCAAGAATAAATGAAATAACATGTCGGAAAAATGAAAAAGAAAACGAAAAACGAAATTATTGTAAACCTGAAAGAAAGAAAAGAAAAGGAATCCTAATTATGAAAAGTTATTTTTCTGACCATTGCGCAGTCAACATAGAAAAAAATCTAATAATGTTAGAAAAAGAAACTATTTATTTTATTGACTGAATAAGAATCTGGACTCGGATGTTCAAGGTAATGGATCGTATGACAAAAATGCATCAATAGTTCCGGTATATCTTAGCTGACTTCCTGGGAGTGCATTCTCATAAAATGTGTTTATAGTGGGTAGTGCTGCAAATAAATTTAAACTAGTAAATGTTCCGAAGCACTCGATAAAAACTGCAACACCTGTAATCAAATATCTTCTAGTTCGATCTTTTATTGGGTTTAATTTTTCCTTAGAAGAAAGCTAAATTCCTGCACGTATGAATGTAGGAAAATCCTGTAGATACGCGCTTTAACAGAAATGTGGCGACAGCGTTTCTGATAAAGACCACATGAATTGTATATAAGTTTAGAGAAATTTAACTTCGCAAGCAATAATGGTATATATATATATATATATATATATATATATATATATATAACATAAAATGCTGAATATACAGAAATAACATAAGATTATGTTTTCGAATACGCATCTTTCAATCTCCTGAACGAAACCACTTAAACGAATCAAGAATAAATGAAAAAGAAAACGAAAAACGAAATTATTGTTTATTACCGTTCTTATCAAAGATAACATTTAAACGGTTAAATTAAGTTTTCTTTCTGACTTTACTGAAATTATTTCTATTGTTTCTTTATTTGTTTCAGGCAGTTTTGTTAGAGTAAAAATTTAAAAGACAATGAGATGGTCAAAATATAAACAGGCCTCATGTTTTTCTTTTTCCTCTTTTTTCTCATTCCTTATACTTTCTCTTCCTTTCTCTTTTTTGTCTTTTTCTTTTCGTTTCATGTTCCCATTTTTCCTTTTCCTCAGAACCGAATGGCAAATTTTAGAAAGAATGTCGGTGACGTAAAAGGACAATGCAACAAAAACTGCCCCCCCCCGAAAAAAATGAGACCTATTTATATTTTGCCCATCTCATTGTTTTTTTCATTTTTACTCATATTCACCCCAAACATGGTACATTACCACCGAGACGTAAGGGACTATTATGAATTAGAAACCAGATCTGTATGGGGAACCCTAAGTGGGGAGTTGTGCAGCAAGATGTTTGTTCACATTACATTTAAATTTCTGCTTGTTGGTACAGTCGGTTTGGTTTGGTTGTTTTGTTTTACGGCATATCAACCCTTTTCAGATTATTTAATGCCGAATGCAGTCATTTTGGTGAAAGTTTTTATGCTTCAAGTTCTTTATATGTTCAAATATTTATTGATGGTGTTTAGTTTGGTTGTTAAAGTATATTTGTTTTCTTCTCTTTTTTGTTTCTTTCCCCTTTTAATATCTGTTTCTATTTAACCCATAGTTGGGACCCTAACAGGTACTACCACTCCGGGTCAGGGTGGACCTGGGAGCAATGGCAATTAAGAGGAGGCTCCACATTCCCCAAAGTCCGTAAGCCGGATCTCACCATCGGATGTAGTTTAAGGTCATATCCAGGACCGGGAGTAGGGTAGGAAAAATAAAATAAAAAAGGGGAGACAGAAAGGGAGAGGGGCTGTTGTTTTTGTTTTTGGTTTTGTAGAACATAATTAAGTTTTACAAAAAAAAAAAAAAAAAACGTCAATGTAGGTGAATTTCGTCTCAGGGAGCTACAGGGCAGCCTGATCTGGTATGCTACAGTCGGAAAAATGTATCTTGGTACAGTCTGGTAAACTTTAACTCATCAAAATTTGTTCGGTATTACAATCTTTGTTGACAGGAACAAGTATGACATGCCACGTTAGTTAACGTCACTCCAACAAAGAATAAACTTTGTCTAAGAATAAAATATTTTTTAATTATTAAATACTTATTCTAAAAATATTTATTTCTGACAAAATATTATACATATATTTTTCAACATATACATGAAAAAAAAACAACTCTTTTTACAATTAAAATTCATACAAATTAGATTTCAACAAACTATCCCTTATTGGAAATTAGATGTATATCACATACTAAATTTATATTTTTTTTGCACATTTTTATTTTAATTCTATTTGAAATAGTTTTTCATGCTTTGTTAATATAGTCTTGTATTTCAATTGAAATCTTATTTCTACTCGTTGTGTATCTGGATATGCATCGTCAAACGTGATTTCCTTGTAAAAGAAGAGCCACATACTTCACAAGAATATGGTTTCTCACCAGTATGTGTTCGCATATGCCGCACCAAATGGGATTTCGTTGTTAAAGAAAAACCACATACTTCGCATGAATGTGGTTTCTCTCCAGTATGTGTTCGCATATGTTGCAACAAATGATATTTCGTTGAAAAAGAAGTGTCACATACGTCACAAGAATATGGTTTCTCTCCAGTGTGTGTTTGCATATGTTGCAACAAATTTGATTGTTGTGTAAAAGAAGAGCCACATACTTGACATGAATGCGGTTTCTCTCCAGTATGGGTTCTGATATGTTGAGTCAAATGTGATTTCCGTGAAAATGAAAAACCACATACTTCACATGAATACGGTTTCTCTCTAGTATGTGTGTGCATATGCTGTAACATATTGGATCTGTGTGTAAAAGAGATGCCACATACTTTACATGAATATGGTTTCTCTCCAGTATGTGTACGTATGTGTTGCAACATATGTGATTTTTGATTAAAAGCAGAGCCACATACTTCACAAGAAAATGGTTTCTCTCCAGTATGTGTTCTTATATGGCGCAACAAATGTGCATTGTCAGAAAAAGAAGAGCTACATACTTCACAAGAATATTTTGTCAAACTTCTCTTTCTTTCTGTATGTTGTTTTCTTTTATTTGGAAATGAAGAACTGGATACTTCATGAGAATATAGCCCCTCTTCAACACAATATTTAAAATTCGTTTTTAAAGTTGAAATATTAGACATATCTTTAGAAAAATTTGTTTCTGTGTATTTTTCCATATTTTATTTCATAAGTATCAAAGGAAATTATGAAAAATTCATGTTTTTCGAATTATTTTATGTGAATATAATTTCAAAATATCTTACAAAATCTTATTACTTGCTTTTAACAAATTGAGTTTATATATTATATAAGTTTGTGATTATGTAAAATTGCGAGCCTGTTTTACTCTTTTTTATATGTATTGCTTTTCAAACCGCCATGAATGATCCTCTACCTATGCAGATTTTAATACGAGACTCATACCTAATATATTTTTCGTAAGTTTTCCATTAAACAATAATTTATAAATCTTTCTTTAAGGCGATTAAAATAACACAATGATAAAGATTCTCAGAAAACCTTTTAATAACTGATCCCACAAAACAAACCATTTTTTCGATGGTTTTCCAATATGTATTCACCAAATTGAAATTGATGAAAAGATTCCCACAGATCACAAGAATATGATTTCTCTCTTTTCAGATGGTTTCACTTCAGGCAATTTATATCAAGAAATTGCAAATATTCTTCCTTCAAGTCAACAAGCGATGAAGATTGATTCAAATCCAATATTTTTATTTTGATTGATGAATATTCTGCAAATATAAAACAAATTTTCAAATGTGTAAAAAATGACAAAAAATTTTTTTTATACAAATAAAATTTATTTTTTAAAATGTCAATTTGATGAGAATCTATGTAAAATGATCTGCTACCAAGACAAAGCTGCTTTCTCTTGACAACGATGAGAAACCTTTCAAACCACTGATTTTCGAGAGTCTGATGTTTAAACGTCTCAACCTAACATTCTCCGGTAACACGAAGTGAAACAAATATATAAAAGATACTGGCAAGTCTGCCACAAACAAAGCAGTCTCCCTATTCCGCACTAGTAAACTTCTCACACCTGACAATATCTTATACCTCTATAAGTCACCATTCATCATCCATGCATGGGGTATTGTTGCCACATTTAGCTTCTCCCTTTTGGGTTAGGGTTGGGAAGGGTTAGGATTAAGGTTTAGGGTATGGAAGGGTTAGGGTAAGGGAGGGTTAAGGTTAGGAAGGTTTAGGGTTAAGGAGGGTTAGGTTTAGGAAGGGTTAGTGTTTAGAAAGGGTTAGGGTTTAGCGTTAGGAAGGGTTAGGGTTAAGGTTTATAGTTAGGAAGGGTTAGGCTTAAGGTTTATGAAGTGTATGGGTAAGGGAGGGTTAGGGTTTAGGAAGGGTTAGGGTTTAGGGTTAGGTCGGGTTAGGGTTTAGCGTTAGCAAGGGTTACGGTTTAGGTTAGGGACAGTGTGTAAAAATGTATTTCTACCCTATTACGTCCCATACTTTCTCCAAAGCTTCAGTGCCTAGACTCGTTATGGCTAAGGATGAGGAAGGAAAGATGACGACTTAGCCTCAGCTGATAGCACATCGAATGTTCAAAGAGGATGGAAAAAGCTCTCCACTGGAAGGACGCAGAGAGTATTGGAATATTAGAGAAGCGTTGCAATTCAAATTCCATAGAGAGCTAACAGTCGTTATGAATAAGAAATCAATGATAAAGGGATATTGCGATGATTCAAAATTATTTGCAATGGTTATTCAAAGAGACAGAAATGCTGTGAATCTGGAGAGACTTGTTGTCACTCAACACCAAGGAACACCACTTGTTTCATATAATAACTAGTGAATACTTAGAAATAATTAGGATGATGATCATCATGATGATTACGATGATGATGATGGTTTTTATTTGTTTTTATTTGTCGTGGAAATTGGTAATAATGAAATGTGATCTACACTTCAAGGGTTGGTATATTATATTATATATATACATATATATATATACATATATATATATATATAAGTTGAGTCAATGAAAAATAATTAGACCTGCAAATGGAAACAGATCAAAACTTTCAGTTGTTCAGAACAAGGAGCATTTAGTAAATAAAAATATTTATTCTTCTTCTCTTTCAATTTTATTCCTTAAGCCAGGCTTTTCAAAGATTAAAATCTTATCATCAGAGGAAGTAGTGATTGATAAGTTGACAGATAAGAACAGTCAATATTCAAAATTTGAAAAAAGTTTTTTTTTAAAAGTTCTTTTTAAAAGGTTTAAAAAGTTCAAACGGGTGTATTTCAATGTATATGAAAGTCACCAAACATAGAGATCCAAGTTGTATGGGGTTCAAATGCAATTGGTAAATCCAGAAAAATCTGTATGAAAATCCAACGGCGACGATTCCACCCAAGTCCTTAGTCCTTAGTTATAAACCTTCATATATATATATATATATATATATATATATATATATCGTACATGTATTGTATTAGTTTCTGTAAATGTAAATCCGTAGAAACTCAAGTGTTTATAAAAAGTGCTCAATAACAAGTAGAGTTGTTTATAAGTATAAATTTTTATTTATACAAACATTATTGGTTACATATGTGCATACATGTTTCGGTTGCACTTTTCCCAGAAAGTCAACCTCATCAGACCAAGAATTTTCGAGAAAAAAAAAAAATTCTTGGTCTTATGAGGTTGACTTTCTGGGAAAAGTGCAACCGAAACATGTATGCACATATGTAACCAATAATGTTTGTATAAATAAAAATTTATACTTATATATATATATATATATATATATATATTATAATATAAAATGAAGTAATAAAATAAGGTGTCAATCAAATTTTATTAGAACTCAAAGTTCAAGCAAAGTATCTTAAAGTCCTTAGCTTAGGAGTTTTCAAAGATAATTCTTCATATATATCGTACATGTATTGTATTAGTTTCTGTAAACGTAAATCCGTAGAAACTCAAGAGTTTATAAAAAGTGCTCAATAACAAGTAGAGCTGTTTATAAGTATAAATTTTCATTTATACAAACATTATTGGTTACATATATATATATGTATATATATATAATTAAAAAGTGAGGCTACCAATATTTGTAAGAAACTGTCTTAAACAATAGTTTACTATTTTATAATGCATTTCGAGCATTCGTGCTCTCTTCAGATATATTTTCCATTTGATAAACTGTTTTTATTTTGAACAGTTTGACGTTTCTGCGCATGTGTGTGTGTTTTCATAGTTTTTGCTTCTCTGTGTTTTTTTTAAGTGTGTGTGATTCTGACTTTTATCTTTCTGGTCATCTTCGTGTGCGCTGGTTGAGTACAGGTTAGTCAGAATGCTTATAGAATTACCCTTGAGATTTTATGAGTCTGTCATCGCTCTGTCTTAGTTTTGGTTTGTGTACATAGGCGAATTCGAATTCGAATTAACGATATGCATGGGCATTTCGTTAATCTGAGAAATTAATTTTTCTTCGAGTTATATTGATGTTATTAACACAAAATTTGGGAGCTTTTTTGTAATATCTAAGTATTATATATTTTTTTAATTTTAATATTTTTACTGGAGTCAACAGAAGAAAAAAACAGGGTCCAAAAAATATGCAACAAATAAATGTTACCAAAGGCAAGATAAGTTTCTCTTCTACCTGCCTGGATCAGTTTTGTTTGTGCTTAAACTTACTTCAAAGCGTTTTTTTGTTTGTTATTAAACAGAAACAGCGTCGACTCTGTTCAGAAAAAAGATGATGCTGATAAAGCGTGGACGATCTCTGATATCGAAAATTAAGCAAAAATGTAATTAGTGACATATATTGGTGTGTTTCTTCCAATGGCAGAAACACACCAATAAATGTCACTAATTCCATTTTCCTACAATTGGTGACATTTTTTTTGTGTTTTTACCAGTATTTTGTTTAAATTTCGATTCTTAAGCGATTATCAGGTTTTACGAAGCGGAAGTGCAAATATGACAGTCATTTTTATTTATTCAAACCCCACTCTCATCTTACCGCTGTGGAAGGAAGATAAATAAAACGATATAATAATATAAATTATTTTACAAGTAATTAATCGAATGTTTTCTTTTTATTTCTTAATAAAATATAATCAACAGAAATACCGAATATATTAATAATTGGTTTGATGTTTTTTTTTTTATAGTTTTCACAAATTAATGAAGTGTTTAAAACTATCTTCACTGGACCATCTGTGTAAAAATTAGATATACAATGTAGCAGCAAGTCCTGAGAAGATATACCGTAAATGAATTACGCTTATCTCCCTTTGAATAAATCAAAATGGCTGTCATATTTGCCCTTCCTCTTCGTAAATCGCTAAAATTTAATTTTCTTTTATAAAATAAAAACAACTTGATTAATTTACGTGATTTTTGGTATAGGATATGTTCAGCCCGTGACAGGTACGTACATCAAACAGATATTCCTCAGTTTGTTTGTTTTTTTTTCGAAAAAAAAGAGTCGCCAACCTAATAGGTCCCTCACTGTCAACCAAACTCCAGCCCCTGTCCCATCGCCGCAATGTAGCATCCTTATGTTTGTTTTACAAGTACTTCAATGGATTATGCTCTGATGAATTGGCTACTCTGGTGCCCCCTCGACGTAAATTCACTAGAAAAACTCGACAATCAACTAAATCTCATTCATTCACTGTCGAGGTCCCCAGATGCCGGAGAGCCTTCTACTCAAATAGCTTCTTTCCTCGTGCTGCTGGCCTCTGGAACTCCCTCCTTGTTTCCCCGACAGTACCGACATGCAGAAATTTAAAACTAATGTGAACAGACATCTCGCTGCGCAGATCCCAATTTAGAATGACCCCCCAACCTTCTCCCCTTTTCTTTTTTCTCAGTAGCCCCTTACGTCTACAGTGGCGGCCTGCCTTGTTTGGGGTGAACCATGTTAAAAAAATTTTTTTTTTTTAAAGTATCTGCTAAACTGGAGATGCACCTTATTTTTCTATAAATAGTAAAAAAATTCATTAAAATCTGATATTTTGTTTAATTTTCGCTGTGTTTTAAAAGCAGATGGGGCCTGTTTATATGTAAACCTGCAACGTTTGTTTATTATGGATATAAATATCTAAAGAAAGCGAAATGTTATTTTTCAGAGAAGCCAATGTGGTAAAAAAAAAAAAATAACGCCCCCCCCCCCCTCCACACACCACACAAAAAAAAAAGAAACAGCAATAAAATTCAAGTAATACTTACTTTTTGTTTGACTTTTAAACTTTCACAAAATAAGCGATTAATTAAACTGTGACGAGTTTCACGGGTGGAGGTTAAAATTCAAGATGTCGACCGGAATAGTAGTTTCGCAAAATATGAAAAAAGAAAACATAAATGAACCATTTCGAAGGCTTTTAGTGAATATTACGGATTAAATTGTTGTTGTTGTTGTTGTTGTTATTGTTATTATTATTATTATTATTATTATTATTATTATTATTATTATTATTATTATTATTATTATTATTATTAATATTATTATTATTATTGTTGTTGTTGTTATTGTTATTGTTATTATTATTATTTTTTTTAATTTTTTTTTTCTATTTTTTTTTTATTTATTTATTTATTTATTTTTTGGCATAGTTTAAGTACGAGTAACTCTAATAGCTGTTTCTGCGGTGCTGCTACGGTGTCACGCCGCGATCCGTACCCGATAATAAACTTCGTACGTAACAACTTCCGGTATTCTGTAGTTTCATTTTCTCTGTATTTTCTTGTATTCTGTAGTTCAACTTTCTTCTGTATTTACTCTATATGATAATGAATTATATCGTACATGACGTACATTTAAACAGCTACCTGCAGGAGTTTCTCCGGCGTCGCCAAGTAAAAATAAATTACTTCGGCCATCCGACAGTACAATGATTTCTGAAACATTCTTATTTTTCCCTAAGGAAATAAAACAACCAATTTTATTATTTTCTTTCCCCAAATAAAAATTATTTCAATAGCGAAAAACATTGCATTTTATTTTACGAAAGAAAATCAATCTGTGTAAAAAACTAATCTGTGATTATTTATTTTTGTAACTGTGATTATTTTTTTTTTCAAATAAATTATTTAAAATAAAATTTTAACACTTATTATTTATTTTTGTCAAATAAATTATTTAAATAAGATTTTAACACTTATTATTTATTTTTGTCAAATAAATTATTTAAATAAGATTTTAACAGTTATTATTTATTTTTGTCAAATATATTATTTAAAATAAAATGTTAACTGTTATTATTTTTTTTTGTCAAATAAATTATTTGAAATGAAATTTTAACTGTTATTATTTATTTTTGTCAAAGAAATTATTTAAAATAAAATTGTAACACTTATTTTTTTTGTCAAATAAATTATTAAAAAAAAATTGTAACACTTATTTTTTTTGTCAAATAAATTATTTAAAATAAAATTTTAACACTTATTATTTATTTTTGTCAAATAAATTATTTAAAATAAAATGTTAAAACTTATTATTTTAGTCAAATAAAGTATTTTAAATAGAATTTTAAGACTTATATTTATTTTTGTCAAATAACTAATTTAAAATAAAATTTTAACTGCTATTATTTATTTTGTCAAATAAATTATTTTAAATAAAATTTTAACACTTATTATTTATTTTTGTCAAATAAATTATTTAAAATAAAATTTTAACACTTATTATTTTTTTTTGTCAAATATATTATTATAAATAGAATTTTGAGACTTATAATTTATTTTTTGAAAATAAATTATTTTAAATAAAATTATAACTTTTATTATTTTTTTTTGTCAAATAAATTTTTTTTTTTAATTAACACATATTAATTTATTTTTGTCAAATAAATTATTTAAAATAAAATTAAAACTGTTATTATTTATTTTTGTCAAATAAACTATTAAAAATAAAACTTTTACACTTTTTATTTTTTTTTGTCAAATAAATTATTTTAAATAAAATTTTAACACTTATTATTTATTTTTGTCAAATAAATTACTTGAAATAAAATTTTAACACTTATAATTTATTTTTGTCAAATAAATTATTAAAAATGAAATTTTAACTGTTATTATTTATTGTCAAATAAATTATTTAAAATAAAATTTTAACACTTATTATTTTTTATTGTCAAATAAATTTATTTAAATAGAATTTAAAGACTTATATTGATTTTTGTAAAATAAATTATTTTAAATAAAATTTTAACTGTTATTATTTATATTTGTCAAATAAATTATTTTTTAAAAAATATACACTTATTATTCATTTTTGTCAAATAAAGTATTTAAAATAAAATTTTAACACTTTTTATTTATTTTTGTCAAATAAATTATTCAAAATAAAATTTTAATTGTCAAATAAATTATTTAAACTAAAATTTTAGCTGTTATAATTTATTTTTGTCAAATAATATACACTTATATTTATTTTAATTTAATTTAATTTTAACTGTTATAATTTATTTTTGTCAAATAATATACACTTATTATTTATTTTTGTCAAATAACGTATTTAAAATAAAATTTTAACACTTTTTATTTATTTTTGGTCAAATAAATTATTTAAAATTAAATTTTAATTGTCAAATAAATTATTTAAAATTAAATTTTAACTGTCATTATTTATTGTCAAAAAAACAATTTAAAACAAAAATTTTAACACTTATTATTTTTTATTGTCAAATAAATTATTTTAAATAGAATTTTAAGACTTATATTTGTTTTTGTAAAATAAATTATTTTAAATAAAATTTTAACTGTTATTATTTATTTTTGTCAAATGAATTATTTTTTTTTAAATATACACTTATTATTTATTTTTGTCAAATAAATTATTTAAAATAAAATTTAAACTGTTATTATTTATTTTTGTCAAATAAATTATTTTAAATAGAATTTTTACACTTATTTTTTATTTTTGTAAAATAAATTATTTAAAATAATTTTTAACTGTTATAATTAATAATACAATTTTAACACTTTATATAATTAATAATACAATTTTTACACTTTTTATTTATTTTTGTCAAATAAATTATTTAAAATAAAATTTTAATTGTGATTATTTGTTTTTGTCAAATAAATTATTTAAACTAAAATTTTAACTGTTATAATTTATTTTTGTCAAATAAATAAAATTAAAAATAAAATTTAAACTGTTATTATTTATTTTTGTCAAATAAATAATGTAAAATAAAATTTTAACTGCTATTATTTATTTTTGTCAAATAAATTATTTAAAATAAAATTTCAACACTTATTCTTGTCAAATAAATCATTTAAAATAAAATTTTAGCACTTATTATTTTTTTTTGACAAATATATTATTATATATAGAATTTTGAGACTTATAATTTATTTTTTGAAAATAAATTATTTGCAATAAAATTATAACTGTTATTATTTATTTTTGTAAAATAAATTATTTAAAATAAAATTTTAACTGTTATTATTTATTTTTGTCAAATAAATAATTTAAAATAAAATTGTAACTGCTATTATTTTTTTTGTCAAATAAATTATTTAAAATAAAATTTTAATTGTGATTAGTTATATTTGTCAAATAAATTATTTAAACTAAAATTTTAACTGTTATTATTTATTTTTGTCAAATAAATTATTTAAAATAAAATTTTAATTGTTATCATTTATTTTTGTCAAATAAATAATTTATAATACAATTTTAACAATATTTATTTATTTTTGTAAAATAAATTATTTAAAATAAAATTTTAATTGTGATTATTTATTTTTGTAAAATAAATTATTTAAACTAAAATTTTAACTGTTATAATTTATTTTTGTCAACTAAATTATTTAAAATAAAATTTTAACTGTTATAATTTATTTTTGTCAAATAAATTATTTAAAATAAAATTTTAACTGTTATACTTATTTTTGTCAAATAAATTATTTAAAATAAAATTTTAACTGTGATTATTTATTTTTGTCAAATGAATTATTTAAAAAATTTTTTTAACTGTTATTATTTATTTTTGTCAAATAAATAATTTAAAATAAAATTGTAACTGCTATTATTTATTTTTGTCATATAAATTATTTAAAATAAAATTTTAATTTTGATTAGTTATATTTGTCAAATACATTATTTAAACTAAAATTTTTACTGTTATTATTTATTTTTGTCAAATAAATTATTTAAAATAAAATTTTAATTGTCAAATAAATTATTTAAACTAAAATTTTAACTGTTATAATTTATTTTTGTCAAATAATATACACTTATTATTTATTTTTGTCAAATAACGTATTTAAAATAAAATTTTAACACTTTTTATTTATTTTTGGTCAAATAAATTATTTAAAATTAAATTTTAATTGTCAAATAAATTATTTAAAATTAAATTTTAACTGTCATTATTTATTGTCAAAAAAACAATTTAAAACAAAAATTTTAACACTTATTATTTTTTATTGTCAAATAAATTATTTTAAATAGAATTTTAAGACTTATATTTGTTTTTGTAAAATAAATTATTTTAAATAAAATTTTAACTGTTATTATTTATATTTGTCAAATAAATTATTTTTTTAAAAATATACACTTATTATTCATTTTTGTCAAATAAAGTATTTAAAATAAAATTTTAACACTTTTTATTTATTTTTGTCAAATAAATTATTCAAAATAAAATTTTAATTGTCAAATAAATTATTTAAACTAAAATTTTAGCTGTTATAATTTATTTTTGTCAAATAATATACACTTATATTTATTTTAATTTAATTTAATTTTAACTGTTATAATTTATTTTTGTCAAATAATATACACTTATTATTTATTTTTGTCAAATAACGTATTTAAAATAAAATTTTAACACTTTTTATTTATTTTTGGTCAAATAAATTATTTAAAATTAAATTTTAATTGTCAAATAAATTATTTAAAATTAAATTTTAACTGTCATTATTTATTGTCAAAAAAACAATTTAAAACAAAAATTTTAACACTTATTATTTTTTATTGTCAAATAAATTATTTTAAATAGAATTTTAAGACTTATATTTGTTTTTGTAAAATAAATTATTTTAAATAAAATTTTAACTGTTATTATTTATTTTTGTCAAATGAATTATTTTTTTTTAAATATACACTTATTATTTATTTTTGTCAAATAAATTATTTAAAATAAAATTTAAACTGTTATTATTTATTTTTGTCAAATAAATTATTTTAAATAGAATTTTTACACTTATTTTTTATTTTTGTAAAATAAATTATTTAAAATAATTTTTAACTGTTATAATTAATAATACAATTTTAACACTTTATATAATTAATAATACAATTTTTACACTTTTTATTTATTTTTGTCAAATAAATTATTTAAAATAAAATTTTAATTGTGATTATTTGTTTTTGTCAAATAAATTATTTAAACTAAAATTTTAACTGTTATAATTTATTTTTGTCAAATAAATAAAATTAAAAATAAAATTTAAACTGTTATTATTTATTTTTGTCAAATAAATAATGTAAAATAAAATTTTAACTGCTATTATTTATTTTTGTCAAATAAATTATTTAAAATAAAATTTCAACACTTATTCTTGTCAAATAAATCATTTAAAATAAAATTTTAGCACTTATTATTTTTTTTTGACAAATATATTATTATATATAGAATTTTGAGACTTATAATTTATTTTTTGAAAATAAATTATTTGCAATAAAATTATAACTGTTATTATTTATTTTTGTAAAATAAATTATTTAAAATAAAATTTTAACTGTTATTATTTATTTTTGTCAAATAAATAATTTAAAATAAAATTGTAACTGCTATTATTTTTTTTGTCAAATAAATTATTTAAAATAAAATTTTAATTGTGATTAGTTATATTTGTCAAATAAATTATTTAAATTAAAATTTTATCTGTTATTATTTATTTTTGTCAAATAAATTATTTAAAATAAAATTTTAATTGTTATCATTTATTTTTGTCAAATAAATAATTTATAATACAATTTTAACAATATTTATTTATTTTTGTAAAATAAATTATTTAAAATAAAATTTTAATTGTGATTATTTATTTTTGTAAAATAAATTATTTAAACTGAAATTTTAACTGTTATAATTTATTTTTGTCAACTAAATTATTTAAAATAAAATTTTAACTGTTATAATTTATTTTTGTCAAATAAATTATTTAAAATAAAATTTTAACTGTTATAATTTATTTTTGTCAAATAAATTATTTAAAATGAAATT
This sequence comes from Sepiola atlantica, assembly GCA_963556195.1. Lineage (NCBI taxonomy): Eukaryota > Metazoa > Mollusca > Cephalopoda > Sepiida > Sepiolidae > Sepiola > Sepiola atlantica. The sequence continues at coordinate 164,506,200 of OY744525.1, read as the reverse complement.
TTAACTGTGATTATTTATTTTTGTCAAATGAATTATTTAAAAAAAATTTTTAACTGTTATTATTTATTTTTGTCAAATAAATAATTTAAAATAAAATTGTAACTGCTATTATTTATTTTTGTCATATAAATTATTTAAAATAAAATTTTAATTTTGATTAGTTATATTTGTCAAATAAATTATTTAAACTAAAATTTTTACTGTTATTATTTATTTTTGTCAAATAAATTATTTAAAATAAAATTTTAATTGTCAAATAAATTATTTAAACTAAAATTTTAACTGTTATAATTTATTTTTATCAAATAATATACACTTATATTTATTTTAATTTTATTTAATTTTAACTGTTATAATTTATTTTTGTCAAATAATATACACTTATTATTTATTTTTGTCAAATAACGTATTTAAAATAAAATTTTAACACTTTTTATTTATTTTTGGTCAAATAAATTATTTAAAATTAAATTTTAATTGTCAAATAAATTATTTAAAATTAAATTTTAACTGTCATTATTTATTGTCAAAAAAACAATTTAAAACAAAAATTTTAACACTTATTATTTTTTATTGTCAAATAAATTATTTTAAATAGAATTTTAAGACTTATATTTGTTTTTGTAAAATAAATTATTTTAAATAAAATTTTAACTGTTATTATTTATTTTTGTCAAATGAATTATTTTTTTTTAAATATACACTTATTATTTATTTTTGTCAAATAAATTATTTAAAATAAAATTTAAACTGTTATTATTTATTTTTGTCAAATAAATTATTTTAAATAGAATTTGTACACTTATTTTTTATTTTTGTAAAATAAATTATTTAAAATAAAATTTTAACTGTTATAATTAATAATACAATTTTAACACTTTATATAATTAATAATACAATTTTAACACTTTTTATTTATTTTTGTCAAATAAATTATTTAAAATAAAATTTTAATTGTGATTATTTGTTTTTGTCAAATAAATTATTTAAACTAAAATTTTAACTGTTATAATTTATTTTTGTCAAATAAATAAAATTAAAAATAAAATTTTAACTGTTATTATTTATTTTTGTCAAATAAATAATGTAAAATAAAATTTTAACTGTTATAATTAATAATACAATTTTTACACTTTTTATTTATTTTTGTCAAATAAATTATTTAAAATAAAATTTTAACTGCTATTATTTATTTTTGTCAAATAAATTATTTGCAATAAAATTATAACTGTTATTATTTATTTTTGTAAAATAAATTATTTAAAATAAAATTTTAACTGTTATTATTTATTTTTGTCAAATAAATAATTTAAAATAAAATTGTAACTGCTATTATTTTTTTTGTCAAATAAATTATTTAAAATAAAATTTTAATTGTGATTAGTTATATTTGTCAAATAAATTATTTAAATTAAAATTTTATCTGTTATTATTTATTTTTGTCAAATAAATTATTTAAAATAAAATTTTAATTGTTATCATTTATTTTTGTCAAATAAATAATTTATAATACAATTTTAACAATATTTATTTATTTTTGTAAAATAAATTATTTAAAATAAAATTTTAATTGTGATTATTTATTTTTGTAAAATAAATTATTTAAACTGAAATTTTAACTGTTATAATTTATTTTTGTCAACTAAATTATTTAAAATAAAATTTTAACTGTTATAATTTATTTTTGTCAAATAAATTATTTAAAATAAAATTTTAACTGTTATAATTTATTTTTGTCAAATAAATTATTTAAAATGAAATTTTAACTGTGATTATTTATTTTTGTCAAATGAATTATTTAAAAAAAATTTTTAACTGTTATTATTTATTTTTGTCAAATAAATAATTTAAAATAAAATTGTAACTGCTATTATTTATTTTCGTCTAATAAATTATTTAAAATAAAATTTTAACTGCTATTATTTCAACACTTACTCTTGTCAAATAAATCATTTAAAATAAAATTTTAGCACTTATTATTTTTTTTGTCAAATATATTATTATAAATAGAATTTTGAGACTTATAATTTATTTTTTGAAAATAAATTATTTTAAATAAAATTATAACTTTTATTATTTTTTTTTGTCAAATAAATTTTTTTTTAAATTAACACATATTAATTAATTTTTGTCAAATAAATTATTTAAAATAAAATTAAAACTGTTATTATTGATTTTTGTTAAATAAACTATTAAAAATAAAATTTTAACACTTTTTATTTTTTTGTCAAATAAATTATTTTAAATAAAATTTTAACACTTATTAGTTATTTTTGTCAAATAAACTATTTAAAATAAAATTTTAACACTTATTATTTATTTTTGTCAAATAAATTACTTGAAATAAAATTTTAACACTTATAATTTTTTTTTGTCAAATAAATAATTTAAAATAAAATTTTAACTGCTATTATTTATTTTTGTCAAATAAATTATTTAAAATAAAATTTTAACTGTTATTATTTATTTTTGTCAAATAAATAATTTAAATTAAATTTTAACTGCTATTATTTATTTTTGTCAAATAAATTATTTAAAATAAAATTTTGACTGTTATCATTTATTTTTGTCAAATAAATAATTTATAATACAATTTTAACAATATTTATTTATTTTCGTAAAATAAATTATTTAAAATAAAATTTTAATTGTGATTATTTATTTTTGTAAAATAAATTATTTAAACAAAAATTTTAACTGTTATAATTTATTTTTGTCAAATAAATTACTTGAAATAAAATTTTAACACTTATAATTTTTTTTTGTCAAATAAATAATTTAAAATAAAATTTTAACTGCTATTATTTATTTTTGTCAAATAAATTATTTAAAATAAAATTTTAACTGTTATTATTTATTTTTGTCAAATAAATAATTTAAATTAAATTTTAACTGCTATTATTTATTTTTGTCAAATAAATTATTTAAAATAAAATTTTGACTGTTATCATTTATTTTTGTCAAATAAATAATTTATAATACAATTTAAACAATATTTATTTATTTTCGTAAAATAAATTATTTAAAATAAAATTTTAATTGTGATTATTTATTTTTGTAAAATAAATTATTTAAACTAAAATTTTAACTGTTATAATTTATTTTTGTCAAATAAATTATTTTAAATAAAATTTTAACTGTTGTAATTTATTTTTGTCAAATAAATTATTTAAAATAAAATTTTAACTGCTATTATTTATTTTTGTCAAATAAATTATTTAAAATAAAATTTTAACTGTTATTATTTATTTTTGTCAAATAAATAATTTAAAATAAAATTTTAACTGCCATTATTTATTTTCGTCTAATAAATTATTTAAAATAAAATTTTAACTGCTATTATTTCAACACTTACTCTTGTCAAATAAATCATTTAAAATAAAATTTTAGCACTTATTATTTTTTTTGTCAAATATATTATTATAAATAGAATTTTGAGACTCATAATTTATTTTTTGAAAATAAATTATTTTAAATAAAATTATAACTTTTATTATTTTTTTTTGTCAAATAAATTTTTTTTTAAATTAACACATATTAATTAATTTTTGTCAAATAAATTATTTAAAATAAAATTAAAACTGTTATCATTTATTTTTGTCAAATAAATTATTAAAATAAAATTTTAACACTTTTTATTTTTTTGTCAAATAAATTATTTTAAATAAAATTTTAACACTTATTAGTTATTTTTGTCAAATAAACTATTTAAAATAAAATTTTAACACTTATTATTTATTTTTGTCAAATAAATTACTTGAAATAAAATTTTAACACTTATAATTTTTTTTTGTCAAATAAATAATTTAAAATAAAATTTTAACTGCTATTATTTATTTTTGTCAAATAAATTATTTAAAATAAAATTTTAACTGTTATTATTTATTTTTATCAAATAAATAATTTAAAATAAAATTTTAACTGCTATTATTTATTTTTGTCAAATAAATTATTTAAAATAAAATTTTAACTGTTATTATTTATTTTTGTCAAATAAATAATTTAAAATAAAATTTTAACTGCTATTATTTATTTTCGTCAAATAAATTATTTAAAATAACATTTCAACACTTATTCTTGTCAAATAAATCATTTAAAATAAAATTTTAACACTTATTATTTTTTTTTTGTCAAATATATTATTATAAATAGAATTTTGAGAATTATAATTTATTTTTTGAAATAAATTATTTTAAATAAAATTATAACTGTTATTATTTGTTTTTGTCAAATAAATTTTTTTTTTTTAAATTAACACATATTAATTAATTTTTGTCAAATAAATTATTTAAAATAAAATTAAAACTGTTATTATTTATTTTTGTCAAATAAATTATTAAAAATAAAATTTTAACACTTTTCATTTATTTTGTCAAATAAATTATTTGTAATAAAATTTTAACACTTATTAGTTATTTTTGTCAAATAAACTATTTAAAATAAAATTTTAACACTTATAATTTATTTTTGTCAAATAAATTATTAAAAATGAAATTTTATAATTTATTTTTTGAAAATAAATTATTTGCAATAAAATTATAACTGTTATTATTTATTTTTGTCAAATAAATTATTAAAAATAAAATTTTAACACTTTTTATTTTTTTGTCAAATGAATTATTTTAAATAAAATTTTAACACTTATTAGTTATTTTTGTCAAATAAATTACTTGAAATAAAATTTTAACACTTATAATTTATTTTTGTCAAATAAATTATTAAAAATGAAATTTTAACTGTTATTATTTATTGTCAAATAAATTATTTAAAATAAAATTTTAACACTTATTATTTTTTATTGTCAAACAAATTATTTTAAATAGAATTTTACGACTTATATTGATTTTTGTAAAATCAATTATTTTAAATAAAATTTTAACTGTTATTATTTATATTTGTCAAATAAATTATTTTTTAAAAAATATACACTTATTATTTATTTTTGTCAAATAAAGTATTTAAAATAAAATTTTAACACTTTTTATTTATTTTTGTCAAATAAATTATTTAAAATAAAATTTTAATTGTCAAATAAATTATTTAAACTAAAATTTTAATTGTTATAATTTATTTTTGTCAAATAAATTGTTTAAAATAAAATTTTAACTGTTATTATTTATTTTTTCAAATAGATTATGTAAAATTAAATTTTAACACTTATTTTTTTTGTCAAATAAATTATTTGAAATAAAATTTTAATTTTATTATTTATTTTTGTCAAATAAATTATTTAAAATAAGATTTTAACACTTATTATTTATTTATTTTAAATTAATTATTTAAAATAAAATTTTTACACTTATTATTTTTTTTGTCAAATAAATTATTTAAAATAAAATTTTAACTGTTATTATTTATTTTAATCAAATAAATTTATTTTAAAATTCTGTTAAAATATCCTTCCCTCCGCCGTCAAGAAATACTATATTAATTCGTCCTGTCGTGTTAAATGGAATTTAGGAAAACTCGTCAAAGGAAAACTCGGCCACGGAAAACTCGGCAACGGAAAATTCGTCAATGGAAAATTCGGCAACGGAAAACTCGGCAATTTTGGCCAAGTAGGAAAATAAATATCGATTGAAAATAGATGTTAGAACCGTTTTTTCAGGAGATATACTTGTAAATACGAGGCTACCCTCCTCCACAGTGAAGAACATTTTTTATATTATTTTTTTGGATCTTGTGCAGTTTACCAACCGGGCTATTTTTTAGATAAGATTTTCAAGTTAAATAAAATTTTTACGATATCTTTTGTTTATCAAATTGTTAGGTGAGAGTACAGGGTTATATCAATAAAAAGAAGACATTTCAACATATTTGATTCATAAAAACAGATTTATTAAAGATTTGTTATATTTTCATTAAAAAAAACTTATTTTATTATACGAAAAATACAATTCTAAATTTCTATTAAAAAAGAAGTTTCTTTTATCATTTATGATCATCCGTACTTGAAATTTACTGCAGGATAACCCAGAAGTCAGCGCGATCGCAAACCTTTCTGGAATGTCCCCCCAAAAACTACTTTTTATTCATATATGAAAATATAATAAAATCTTCGTTGCCGTTTCACAAAATACAAAAATACATTTCAAATATTTGTTAAAAACAATGTTTTCTTATGTTTTTTGTTACTAAATTGTTATAAAATATTTGCTTGAAAAATTACTATTAAAATAATTCGAATATTGTTATTAATTATGAATATTTAATTCCGGTAGAAGTAAAATATTAATTTAAATAAAATGTAAATATATACTTTTTTATAATTAAAATTAACACATAAATAATATTTCAAAATTAGATAATTAGATTAAATGTATTTAAGAAAAATGGAAATAAAATAAAATTGGCAATGTTTAAGTACGACTAACTCTAAGGAAAGTTGTTTCCAAACGGTGTCCGTTCGAAATTGGTTCCGATAATAAAAACTTCTTGTTTTGGTTAGTTTTGTACTGAATTTTATTTTAAATAATTTATTAGACAAAAATAAATAATAACTGTTAAATTTTTATTTTAAGTAATTTATTTGACAAAAATAAATAATCACAGTTACCAAAAATAAATAATCACAGTTACTGAAAATAAATAATCACAGAGGGAAAATAGGTTGTTTCAGAAATCATAGTACTGTCGGATCGCATATACATTATTATATATATATGTATTATATGGCCGAAGTAATTTAATTTTACTTGTCGACGCCAGAGAAACTGCTGCAGGTAGCTATTGAAATGTGCTGCGGTTAGTACGTCTTGTACGATATAATTAATTATCATAAAATACAAAAGAAATAAAACCAGAAAATTGACTACCAGAAACTAGAGAGAATTAAACTAAAGAATAACGGAAGTTGTTAAGTACGAAGTTTATTATCGGGTACGAATGGCGGCGTAACACCGTAGCAGCGCCGCAGAAACTGCTCTTAGAGTTAGTCGTACTTGAACATTGCCATAAAATTATTATTCAAAAAATATTTGTATTTATTATTTGTATAGTGTCAAAATATTATTTAAAATCTTCGAAGTTGTTTTACTATTTACTGCAGGTAAACCGGAAGTCAGCGCGGCAAAGCCATCTTCTGGAGTGCCGTATTACTTGAATGTAATTGCTTCTGTAGGATTCTTTTTTTATTACAGGGGCGCGTCCGAACCCTTTCCCTTTGTTTTAGAAATGGTTGCGATTACCAATAAACAAAGAGAGAAGCTAAAAAGTCTGACATTTTTTTTTATTCCTAAAATAATTAAATTAATGCGATAAATAAAATAATAATCATATTAATTGTAATTTTAACAAAAAATAATTTTAATTGTAATTTTAACAAAAACAATTGGCCATTTTTCAAAAGAGTTTATTTAAATTTCTTCATCTTGAATTTTCTGCGAACCAGCTTTTCCGGTCGCCATCTTGAATATTGACTTTCTTCTCTGAAACTCGTCAGCTTTTTTTTATGAACATATTTTAAAATTTATTATTTCTTGAAAGCAGATTAGCAAATAAAAAGTAAGTATTTTTCTTTCTTACTACAGAAGCGGGTACTTATATCGAACTTGACCCAGTTTTCGCGAGTTTCTTGTCGGAAGCGTTCGACTGTCCTACGCAAACGCCCGAGAGATGACGAGCCGATTTGTACCAGACGACAATGTTATATTTTCAAGAAATTTTCTAAAAGAAACAACAAAAAAACAAAACATAGCGAAGTTACTGTTATCAAATAAATATTTTTTTGTTATTTTGATACGTTGCGGCAAGACATTTTTTAAACAACAAAACAAATAAAACAAGCAAAACAGAGCGAAATTACTGTTATCAAATAAATATTTTTAACCCTAAACCTTAACACTAACCCAAAACCCTAACCCTAACAAAAAAACAAACAAAAAACAAGCAAAATATTAGGATGCAGCACCGTATCAAAATTATCGTCTGGTACAAATCGGCTCGTCATCTCTCGGGCGTTTCCGTAGGATAGCCGAACGCTTCCGACAAGAAACTTGCGAAAACTGGGTCAAGATGGATACAAGCACCCAGAGGCGCATCCAAACAATTCTATTAACCTTTGATTAGATATGGATGTCAAAAATGAGCCAACGTCCCCCCCCCCCCCTCTCGCCGTTTAAAATAAGAAATTATCGGTTTTAATGAGATTTTACAATTTTGGATGCTGATCAATTCAGAGAAATGAATCTGATTGTCTTAAAATGTTTTTATTGCTTTTTATTAATTCAGCATTTTGATTTTAGGCACCGAAGGGTAAGCTTCTTCTCCAGTAGAGACTCTCAACAGATAAAATCTTTTGGGTTTCTTTTACGACGTTCAGCAGAGGCGCGAACGGGGTCCAAAAAAAGAACGAGAAAGGGTTTAAAAACATAAATTTGCAACAAGTGAAGTTGACCTACGACGAGAATAGATATTTTTCTACTTACCTATGTAATTTATTTTTATTTTTACGTATTATAAACGGGTTTTCATTAGATGTAAAAAAAAAAAATTCTTGTTTTTTTCCCACTCGTTTTCACAAATTCAATATGGCCGATTCAGGTGCATTCGTTAGTAACCCCCCACCCCACCAAATCGGCCATTTTTTTCCCCAAGTTCCGGTGACAAAACTATTGATTTCTAATAAATAGCGGTTGTAACGGTCTAAAAATACAAACAAATGCCACAGGCAAGTTAGAAAATAACTTTTACAGCCTACAGTTACTTTTATATATTGTATATTTGTTTTTTTAGCGTTTTTACTCTGCTGAGCGTCGTAAAAGATTCCCAATTTTTTTTTTGCTTTTTATTAATTCAGCATTTTGATTTTAGGCACCGAAGGGTAAGCTTCGTCTCTACAAATATAGTAATCTCTAAAGTCCGTCAAACGAAACCCTCTTTGCACATTTGGGGTATCTTTTACAATAATCCGCAGAGTGAAAAAGCTATAAAAACAAATATACAACAAATAAAAGTAACTGTAGCCGATAAAAGTTATTTTCCAACTTATCTGTGACATTTGTTTGTATTTTAAAGCCGTTTCAACTGTTATTTATTAGAAATCAGTATTTTTGTCACACGAACATTGGACAAGCGATGGGGGGGGTATCGTAACGAGGTAAGGCTAGTCGGCCATTTTGTTTTAGTAAAAATACGTGCCAAAAAAAACAATTTTTTTTTACATCTAATAAAAACCCATTTATAGTACGTAAAAATACAAACAAATTTCACAGGTAAGTAGGAAAATATCTATTCTCGACGTAGGTCAGCGTCACTTGTTGCATATTTTTTTTTTTACCCCGTTCTCGTTCGTTTTTTGGACTCCGTTGGCGACTCTGCGGATTATTGTAAAAAATACCCCACATTTGCCTATTTATTTTCTTTTAAAGTTTCTAATGAATTAATATTCTGTAATATACATTTATTATTGGTGTTATTCATCTACCTCCCACAAGGTAAGATGTGACACAAGGTCGGGTAAGTGGGATTAAATAAGCCAGCGCTCGAGAGGTGAGCACTCTGGCCATTTAAAAATTGCCTGGGCAGCCCTGTCGGCATTCCCCGGTAGAGGCGCCTCAGACAGTAAGCAATAAACTTACTCCTCTCCAAAGAGGGGAGGCAAAGCCTGGGAGGGTGCACCTCCTAGAACTGCACAGGACCAGACAACCCCCAATAGACGGGCGTAAATCCAGACCCAAAGGCCCGGACGATACCAGTTTATTAGGCGGGGTAAAAATTGTCAATATTTATTATATTTATAATATTTTCATCGATAGTAACATTATTATAATTATAAATACAATTAATTAAAGAGATTTTGTAAAAAACAATAACGTTTTCAAACATTTTAAAAGTTAGTTTCAAACGAAATTATTACATGAAAACTTCCGGCGCTACTGTTAAGAGAAGAGATACTACACTTTGATCTTAGATAAAATCCAAGGAATGTAGTATCAAAACTAATTAATACCCATCTAACCCCTTTGTTAATAATGGAATATGCTATATTAGTGTAGTATATTAGGAGTGGATATTTTATCCCCATTTGTAAAATTAATCAACGAAAAGTTAAATTACACCGGTGAATGGCGACACTCCATTCAAGTTTGGTCTGAGGCGCCCCACCGCCTAATGCTGAAACTCTCCCCTCAAGTTTGCCCTGAGGCGAACAACCGGCTAATGCCGACACTTTCACCTCAAGTTTGGCCTGAGGTGGTTACACCGGCTAATGCCGACACTTCTTTCAAGTTTGGCCTGAAGCGCTCAGACTGGCAAATGCCGACACTCCCTTCATGTTTGGCCTGAGGCTCTCCCTACCGGCGATGGGCAACACTCTCCTTTCAAGTTTGGCCTGAGGTGCTCCAACGGACTAATGTCGACACTGTCCCCATGAGTTTTTTTTTTACTTTCCCCAACCCAAAGTAATACTTTTAGTTAAAAAGAAATTTTTTTCCACTGCCCCGAGAGTAGCTTGATGAACGGACATACATGGATTGACGGACAGACGGATGTAGCTAAACTGACCGACGGACAGACATAGCAGGACAGACGGATGTAGCTTGATTGACAGATGGACGGACGGACTGACGATACATTTGACTCGGATTCTACTGACAAATGGCGGCACTGGAGAAAAATGTTTGAATTATTCCTTGACACAGCCCCCGAAAATCAAAAGAAAAGGATGGTCATTGACTATTCCCAGACCGTCAACAGATATACATTACTTGATTGTCGACATTTTAAACAAATCGCTGACCAAAAGTCGGTTTCATTTATGTTCAACCCGAAAAGAACGAGCAAAATAAAAACAAGAAAATGAAGAATGGAGTTTTTCCCTAATCAGTGCTGATAAGGAGAATGTCATGGTCGACGCACTTTCAAGGGTATGTGGCCTGGTAACCGGCTCAGATGATCTTCAGAATATGCACAGGAAATTGTGTCACCCAGATATCACAAGAATGGCTCATGTAATCCGGAGCAGAAACTTGCCATATTCTGTCAAAGATGTAAAAAGAATTACGAACTCTTGTCGGATATGTACAGAAAATAAGCAACATTTCTACAAACGTCTTCCAACAACACTCATGAAGGCCACATAACCTTTCAAAAGGCTTAACCTTGATTTTAAGAGCCCTCTACCTTCTAAAACGAAAAATAAATACATGCTCACAATAATAGACGAGTGCTCAAGATTTCCGTTTGTCATCTCCTGCCCAGACGTAATTCAAGGTTTCTACTCCTGTCGTCATATCACTCTGCTTTTATGTTGAATGAACTCAAGCAATTTCTGCATGAACAAAGAATAGCTGAAAGTCGAACAACTTGTTACAATCGGCAAGGCAAAAAATACAATGACATAATATGGAAGACAGTACAGCCGGCAACTCTACGTATAATTTCTCCTTAGCTCACTCCCTCTCTCAGACTGTCGATTTTCCAACCCGCATCCCCGATCAAGTAGACCAACAAGCCTCACTTCTAGACCTTTTCTTGACCTCAATGCCCGAGGCTTGTGTGACGTAAGCTCACAGCCCACTCGGGAATGCTGATCACATTGTACTAATGATACATATCACCCTAAAAAGTCGCCCAAAAGCTGATGAACCGTTGCTCAAAATAACAAGATACTACGAGCATGCTGATTTTGAGTCAATCAGAGATCACATTAGCGATGCCCCATGGAAGGAAACTTTCTCACTCCGTGCCGACAAGTGTACAAATGAATTAACTGAATGGGTCAAAGCAGGCAGTGAGGCCTATGTCCCCATGCGAAAATTCTTTAGCAAGCCCCACTCTCCCTAATGATTCACCTCGAAATCTGTAGCTGCCATTGCTGAGAGGCAACAAGCATTCCATAAATTCGGCCACCATAAGTCAGCTACTAATAGACATAAATTTATAGTCAAGAAATAAATACAAGGCCGTGATATGCGAAGCAAAGAGAAGGTATAATGAGTTAACAAAAAACGCATTTAGTCACAGAAACTAAGCACTCGTGATTTCTGGAAAATCTACAATAGTGTAGTGAACAATGGTTAATCAACGATTCCCCCACTATCAAACCACAATGATGTTGTCTGCACGGCCACTGATAAGGCTGAACTACTTGCCCAACATTTCTCTTCTATCTCCACTTTGGACTCAGATAACCACCCTATTCCCAAATTCCCTTTGCAGACCGAAGCCACACGTGATAACCTGGTCATCACCCCATCCCAGGTAATAGACATCATAAAAAACCTTGACACCTCCAAAGCTTCTGGGCCTGATCTTATACCTGTAATAGTAATAAAGAAATGCTCTGCTGAACTGGCCACTGTCCTATCCAAACTCTACAATAAATGCCTAGCTGAATCTTGCTTTTCCAATAGCTGGAAAATTACATAAGTATAATGAATATAGTGAATTCAACTCAAATATGTTATGTCTTTAGGAAATACATAAGTTAAACATGTTTGTTCATAACATCTAGAAGTGCAGGTGTGCTTGACTTTCTTAGTTAATGTTTATATTCAAACAAAGTAGGCGAATGTGGAGAAAGCACATACTTCCTCATCTCATTTAAACTTACCTTCATAATAATGGCTTTATCCTACATAGTTAAATGTTAGTCTTAATCCATATTATTCTTGTAATGTTTTCATTCGTTCACTGCATTTCTGAAGATATTCAAATTGACTCCCCACCAGAGCCATCTAGCGGTTAGAGACTCCAAACAGACAATTTGCAAAGGGGGGATAACTCAAATGGCGCTAAACCACATTGTACACATGTGAATTCCCTTTATCGTATTGGAAGAATAGTTTCTTTCTTTCAATGTTCCTATGGGACAACTAAAATATAGTGTTATGTCTTTAGGATTACCGAAAATATATATTCCGAAATAAAAAATGGTCGATTAGCAAAAAATAAGTAAATAAATAAAAATATTCTTTTTATATATATGCATTCCCTAAATGTTAAAATTAACAAAAAGTGATGTGTATGTTTTTGTTTCTGTTAACTTTTAGTAATTAAAGTGAATATGATCAAAGTAGTTAACTGGGTCTTTTGGATTCCCAAGGAAATACTTCTATAATTTAATATTGTATCTGGTCCGTGAAAGGAAATTTCTTGGAAAATAAAAGTCATGTATTCTCCATCAACTGCACTTTCTTCTGCACGTCTTTCTCTCTCCACTTCACTTTGCTCACTGAGCAACAACAACTCTTCAATCAAAAGAGTACAGTTTTTATACTGTTAAATCCACCCCTATGCTAATTGACTCCCCCCCCAAAGCATCTAGCGGTTAGAGACTCCAAACAGCCAATTTGCAAAGGGGGGATAACTCAAATGGCACTAAGCCACATTGTACACATGTGAATTCCCTTTATCGTATTGGAAGAATAGTTTCTTTCTTTCAATGTTCCTATGGGACCTAAACAATATAAACAAGTATATACCTTTACCAATGAACGTGGTTGATCTTTTGAATAGGGTAGCACCTACAGCTTTTATTTTTTTCGTCATGGGGAAAGATACATAAGTATAATGAATATAATGAATTCAACTAAAATATAGTGTTATGTCTTTAGGAAATACATAAGTCAAGCATGTTTGTTCATAACCTCTAGAAGTTCAGGTGTGCTTGACTTTCTTAGTTAATGTTTATATTCAAACAAGGTGGAGAAAACACATACTTCCTCATCTCATTTAAACTTAACTCAGCAGTCTGTGAGAACACAACCCCTGGAATAAATGAATCGACTATCCTTCATAATAATGTGTAATGTAAAAAGAAGACACGAATAGAAAAACCTTTTCTAAGGCTTTATTCAATTAATTCAAAACTACAATGCCAACAAGGCAAGAGGCCAAGAACGTATATATGGTAAAAGAAAGAGAACGCATTTCAATTAAAAAGTCACGTGGACAAGAAAACCCAGTAATTTTACTTTAACGGAAATATATGCAAGTGCACGTAATCCATCTCGTAATCCCAAGGTGCTGAGTTCAATCCTGGGCAAATGCAGCTGAAGAAATATAATATACATAACATAATGTCTCCATCCTACATAGTTAAATCCAAATTATTCTTGTAGTGTTTTCAGTCGTTCACTTCATTCCAGAAGAGTATAAAGGGCTCTTCTATACCTAACCCTAACCCTAACCTGAAGATATTCAAGGTAATATCATAAAACTTGTGTCTGATATTTAGGAAACTTCAAACAGAAGACTATTTTGGTGATGATTACTGACCCAACAAAAATGCAGTCAACAAACAGGTAATGGTCGAGCCCCTTTGTAAGAGCTGAATATCTAATTAAAACATTGGTGCTGTAGGTGATGTTCTATATGGTATGTGTTATTCCAATCCCAAGAACATGTAGTTTGAGCATAGAGAAGCACCTGCTGATCTACCGTGAGTATCTGGGCACGTGACAATTCACTCTATACTTAGTGCCTGCTTAATAAGGAACATGACAAGAAACCTCAGACTTTCTTAGTTGATGTTTTAGCTTTACCTGTCACTCTCTATGATTCGTCGTTACTTTAAAAGGTTTTTTTGGAGGATTATTAATTGCCGCACGTTGACAACCACACATTTACCTTTGTCTGCCCAATCTCATTCTGACATGAATGAAAACCATGTTTAAGTTCTTGCAGCTCACATCGGCCTTTGACCATTTCTTGAGAGGAAAGTAGCAAGTCTCATGTGATGAAGACCCTCCTTTTTGTGGCAATAAGTCTACTTGATTTTATATCTCCAGCTTTAGAGAATTGGGTAAAGAATCAGTTCCAAGTTTGATTTAAGAGAATTTTATCATAAAATGGATACTAGATGCATGTATATTGCACATAGATTTTAAGCAGTTGTCAAATTTATTCATGTTTAACAGCAAAATGTGCTTTTTTGCTTTCAGTTAGTCTTAATCCAAATTATTCTTGCAATGTTTTCAGTATAAGGAGCTCTTCTGTACAAAGTAACCCTGATTATATTGAAGGCAATATCATAAAACTTGTGTCCGATATTGGAAACCTCCAACAGAGCAGTATTTCGGTGGTGATTACTGACAACAAAAACGCAGTCAACAAAGAGGCAATTTGTAGGAGCTGAATAAATTCATTAAATATTTTTATGTTTAACTTTTAAAATTTGCCTTTTATCTTTGCACATCAACCCTAACCCTTAACCCCAACCCTAACCCTTAACCCTAATCCTAACTCTTTCAAATGTACACCCGACATCTTTCGTAGGGCACTGGCAAATTACCACAATTGTATAAATATGCCTTTTCATGATCCTGAGTAATCAGATGCAATGAGTTCCCAGACCTGTTTTATATATCAATCACGTTTTGCTGTTTTTTTTATTTGTTAGAGTTTTGTTTCAGGTTTTGACTAAGTATAATTGATGTTATATTTATAAATATCTTTATAAATAAAAAATGTGCATTTTGATTTTTTGGACAGAGTGATAAGAAATTTTGTCTGTTCGCTTTGCATAAATAAATAAAAGACAAGCGAGTGGTTGGTTAACGTTGTTGCACCAATATCCAGAAATGCTGAAAGTTATATTATAATTACCAGCACATTTACTGACAACATTGTGGAATAGATAGAGCTAATCCCCCGACATAAATGACAAAAATTATGCTAATCGAGACTATGAATAGAGTGAGTCAAAGATTAATTGTGCGTCAATAGGAAAGAGGTTTACGTGTGGGTTGACACCAGATCCTTTGACATTGGCATCCAGCTAAAATTACATGACACATGACCCACAAACCTTGCTGAGTTGGATGCTATTCTGAAATACACTTAGAGGCCAAATTCTTGTATCTGTAGATTGACTCCTTCTGTGTGCACTGTTGACTAACAAATCCAAACTGCTTATCAGAACTGCCCAAGTAAAAGTAAAGCTGATAATGATGATGAAATGGGGCGAGTGTAATGGACTGAGCTAATCCCCTCGACATAGAGTGACAGGTGACTGGAGGCAATGAGGAAGAAAACAGAGCTTGTGCCAATAACAAGATCGAGCCAGGCCAAATACGACAGATCCATTTGAAACAAACAAATTACTCTTCCAGAGGTACGACAAATGGGATTGTTAAATCTGCAATTGCATTCTGTTGCAAACGTCTGTCTATTGATCCTGCACCGGTAAGAATGCAACATGGGTAGCTTGAATCATCAGGTATGTGTTTACAGTGATCATATATGGTAGTTAAGCCTGACAAGTGAACACTGGACATATGTATTTCATTGGGATAAATCATATAAGAATAAAAGACTAGATTAAATCTAGACAGTATATGGAGTTGATTGCAAAAGAGGAGACTTAGCTTGTTTGGTCACATTGCAAGAATTGATGGGAGTTCTTGGGTTAGTAGATGTAGGACAGTGATGGTCGCAGGGGACGAGCATGGAAAACATAGTGGGAGTGGATGGATCTAAAAGAAGGAGGGATAGATAATGATCTGGCCAGAGATAAGTTGATTATAGAATTTTTAAAATTCCTTTGCAAAGCTTTAAATTCTGTTTAACTCTAAATGATGTTGAAGAAGATTTGGTCAGTGAAATACTGGTAAAAAAGATGTCAATTAATGCCGTTCTTTATATGTTCAAGTATTTATTCGTGGTGTTTGTTTGAGTGAAAAGGGGGAAAGGAGAAAAGGGGAAGGGAGGGATAGGGGGAGGAAAGGGATAGGGGAAGGAAAGGGAGAGGGGGAGGAGAGGGGAAGGAAAGGGATAGGGGAAGGATGTGTTTTCTGACACTATATGATATTAACTTTTAATAAAAATCAATTTCCAACAAATATTATGTATTTAATTTGTGGAGTTTTAATCACTTAATTTTGACTTATTGGTCAACAGAAATTAAATGTTGGTCCTATTGCTCGGCCAGAGATAAGTTGATTATAGAATTTTTTAAATTCCTTTGCAAAGCTTTAAATTCTGTTTAACTCTAAATGATGTTGAAGAAGATTTGGTCAGTGAAATACTGGTAAAAAAGATGTCAATTAATGCCGAATCAGGTCATTTTGGTAAAAGCTTTTATGCTTCAAGTTCTTTATATGTTCAAGTATTTATTCGTGGTGTTTGTTTGAGTGAAAAGGGGGAAAGGAGAAAGGGGGAAGGGAGGGATAGGGGAAGGAAAGGGAGAGGGGAAGGAAAGGGAGAGGGGAAGGAAAGGGATAAGGGAAGGATGTGTTTTCTGACACTATATGATATTAACTTTTAATAAAAATCAATTTCCAACAAATATTATGTATTTAATTTGTGGAGTTTTAATCACAATCGATATTAAAACTTATTGGTCAACAGAAATTAAATGTTGGTCCTATTGTTCGACATCTTAAAAAATAATTTTTTTGAACAAAACGTATAAAACTAATTTCTTGAAATGTATCTTTAAACTTTTTTTATATTTGCAGAATCTCCAGCAATCAAAATAATAAAAAATCATTATTGGAGTTGAATGATTCTTCATTCTTTTTGCTGACATTTCATATATGGAAATGTTTAAAGAAAAAAGTGAATATTTCTACGGCACGAATGAACCCTATCATCAAACTTGAGCAGAATGTTTTACTTTTCACATTACCACATAATAATTACAGTTCAAATCAAGTTAAATATTTTTCACAAAATATTTTGAAAACGTATTTTACTAGAAAATTTACAAAAATGAATGTTTTTAATTTTTCTCGTTTTTTCCAAAAACGGAAGAATTTGGAAAACTAGACATTGTACTGAAAATATAAAAATATGAATACAACTCTAAAAAAGAACTTGAAATCAGATACTGAAAAAAATTCAGATTCTTGTGAAATTGCTGGTCCTTGCTTTTCAAAGGACAGCATAAAACAAATTTCAGAGACAAAACGAAGAGAAAAACCAGGTTCTTGTGAAATATGTGGCTTGTATTGTACACATTTATTGCGTCACATGCGAAAACATACTGGTGAGAAACCATTTTCTTGTGAAACATGTGGCTCATGTTTTTCACGCAAAGAGCATGTATTGATCCACATGCGAACACATACTGGAGAGAAACCATATTCTTGTGAAGTATGTGGCGTTTATTTTTCAAAGAAATACTCGATGGAGAGGCATATGCGAACCCATATTGGAGAGAAACCATATTCTTGTGAAGTATGTGGTTCTTCTTTTTCACAAAAATACACTATGTTGAATCACATGCGAACACATACTGGAGAGAAACCATATTCCTGTGAAGTATGTGGCTCTACTTTTTCACAAAAATGCACTATGTTAAACCACATGCGAACACATACGGGAGAGAAACCATATCCTTGTGAAGTATGTGGCTCGTCTTTTACAGATAAATCCACTCTGGTGCAGCACATTCGAACACATACTGGGGAAAAACCATATTCATGTAAAGTATGTGGATCTGTCTTTTCACAAAAATCTAATATGTTTACACACATGCGAATACACACTGGGGAGAAACCATATTCTTGTAAAGTATACAACTCTTCTTTCTCACGAAAATTGGATAGGTTGACCCACATGCAAACAAATACTGGAGAGAAACCATATTCATGTGAAATATGTGGCTCTTCTTTTACACATAAATCTTATATGTTGAGACATATGCGAATACATACTGGAGAGAAAATATGTTCTTGTGAAGTATGTGGCTGTTCTTTTACACAGAAATCCCATATGTTGAGACACATGCGAATACATACTGGAGAGAAAACATGTTCTTGTAAAGTATGTGGTATTTTCTTTTCAGAAAAATCCTCTATGGTGAGGCATATGCGAATCCATACTGGAGAGAAACCATATTCCTGTGAAGTATGTGGCTCTTCTTTTACAAACAACAATTCTATGATTAGGCATATGCGAACACATACCGGTGAGAAACCGTATTCCTGTGAAGTATGTGGTTCTGCCTTTTCACAAAAATACAGTATGTTGACCCACATGCGAACACATACAGGAGAGAAACCTTATTCTTGTGAAGTATGTGGCTCTTCTTTTTCACGAAAATACCTAATGTTGACACATATGCAAATACATGATGAGGACAATCACCAAACCTAGATAAAGGTACTGACACTAAGCTACTTGTGTATGTAACAACGAAAACAAGCGACACAATATTCAAAAATCTTAGAAATTGTTCTTTCAATCATATCCCAGATTAGGAAATATATAACATGTGATGAAGTAGCTTTTTACAAACCGAAGCCCTGAAGAATACGAATATCAGAGGAAATATCTCTGTTAAGACAGGTGAGAAAAAGGACTTTTGTATGGTAGATTGACTATGTCAAAACAAAATCATGGGGAGAAACCTTCTATTTCAACGAAAACTACCTTCCAAGACACTGATCACACAATAGCGACAGTTCATCTTTGCAATACGCGAACATGCATCAAAAACATATCTAGACAACAGCAATGCACCCAGTTGTAGCACTGATAACACAAAAAATAACCCCTTGAAAAAAGCACAAATATTACTATATTCACAACCACACCATTACACCACAACCGCACTAATTCACACCACAACCCCACAATTCCCCTCAACTTTCTAATTCTCTTTAGTTACAAAAATCTCCAAAGTCACCTCTTACTTCAGTTGACATTGAACCCCAAAAATTTATTTTCTTACACAGAAAGTCAATATTTTGAGGCATATGTGAACACATGATTGGGACAGTCACCAAGGCTAGATTGCATACCTGACCAATTCTATGAAAGTAAATGTTAACAACAACAATGCATCCCTGATAAATAAAATAACCCCTTAAAAAAACAAAAAAAAATTGAAAGCACAAACACCAATATATTCACAACTACACCATTACACACACAACCACACTAATCCACACCATAATCCCCCCTTCACAGCATAATACACACAGAACCATACTAATCAACACCAACATACTCAACCCCACAATCCCCTCCACAACACACTTTCTAATTCTCCTTAGTTACCAAAATCTCAAAGTCACCTTTAATTTATTTTCTTACACAGAAAGTCAATATATGTGAACACAGGATTGGGACAGTCGCCTAGGCTAGATTAAGTGTCTGGCCGATTCTATGAAAGTAAAGTGGACTAAAAGAAAAACTAGACTCGTGTGGTCGATAGAGTTTTTCTTTTAGACATTTTAATTGTTCTTGAAATTCTTTTTGTTTATTCTTATCATTTGAATGATAAATATTTGTTTTTTTGATGGAAAATTATTTTAATTTTTTAATTTTTATTTATTTGTTTGTTCTTGAATGTCATTTCATTTAGTCGTATAATTTTTTTTAATCAAACATTTTATTTTTATTTTTTATTCTCATAATTTGATTAATAAATATTTTGTTTTTTTAATAGAACATTATTTTTCTTTTTTATTCTTTTACTTTGATTAATTGATATTTTGTTTTTAATGGAACATTATTTTTCTTTTTTCTTTTTTATTCTCATAATTTGATGAATAAATAATTTTCTTTTTTCTTCTAAATTTTTAACTTTTTCTATTTTTCTTTACTTTTCTATTATGTATTATTTGATTTATTATTTTCACTTATCGTTTTTGATGTTTTACATTCTATTCATTTGTATTTTTCTTTATTTTTGTATTTTCAATTTTTTCATATTGTATACTGCTGTATTTTTATATATATTCTTTATATTTCTATTGTATTCGTCGTTTTTATTGTCTCTCAATTTATTCCACATTATTTTTTATTGTATTCTTTATTTGCTTTTATATTCTCTAATCTTATTTTGATATTCTTGTTTATGTTTTCATATTTTAATGTCTTTTGGCTTTTGGCATTATTCATTTGTTTATTTTCTATTTTTCTACAATTCGATTTCAATTCGGCATCTATTTTCTTTTTCTTATTATCTTCTTTCAAGTCATGAATTAACTCCATGTTTATTACTTTTATTTTCCTTCATTTTATTTATGAGTCAAATAAAAAACAAGATCAAAATTAAAACCTTCAATTTCTTGTTTTATGGGTGACGGAATGAATTACAAACCGGAAGTAATTTTATGTCGCTTATGTCGCCTAGTAATTCTTGATGATAAAATGAAATAAAACTCTTTTTTTTAATTCGTACAATATAATTTTGCAAATGAAATAAATAAAATGAGATTTATTAGTTGAATAACAAATAAAATTGATAAATTAAGTCCAAGTTGTAATAAATTCCGAGTTGTAATTAATTCCGAGTTGGAATTAATTCCGAACCCCTTTTTTATTACGAATGTTTTTATACTGTTTAAATACAATTGCCTACAAAATTGTAAAATCTTTTCTTTTTGAGTAAATTAGCAGTTTTTCATATGCTGTATTATATGTATATATATATATATATATATATATATATATATATATATATATATATATATATATATATTATTTCACTATAACAAACACACACACACACACACATATATATATATATTGTATTCGTTGTTTTTATTTCCTCTAAATTTATTTAACATTGTTATTTTTGTATTATATATTTTGCTTTTTATATCCTCCAATTTCACTTTTAGAGTAAATTAGCATAAAGTGTAAGGGCATGAGCAAAAATAAAATATACCCAAAGACATTTCTTCGAAGTTAAACAAACATAATAAAAAAACGACTTCCTATATTTTTGTTCTTTTCGATTTATTTAAAAGTAAACAATTCATTTAATTCTCTGAAAGTTAAATTTATTAATTTCACTTTCAGAGAATTAAATGAATTGTAAACAAAATTAATGTTTATCTAGTCTATCCGTTAAATGGAAAGTTCTTGAAAAATAACATTTATGCATTTTCCACCATTTCACTTTGCTCAATCAACAACAACTCTTCAATCAAAACAGTTTTTATACTGTTCAATCAAAACAGTTGTAATACTGTTCAATCAAAACAGTTTTTATACTGTTCAATCAAAACAGTTGTAAAACCGTTCAATCAAAACAGTTTTTATACTGTTCAATCGAAACAGTTTTTATATGGTTCAATCAAAACAGTTTTTATACTGTTCAATCAGAACAGTTTTTATACTGTTCAATCAAAACAGTATATTATACTGTTCAATCAAAACAGTTTTTATATGGTTCAATCAAAACCGTTTTTATACTGTTCAATCAAAACAGTTTTTATACTGTTCAATCAAAACAGTTTTATACTGTTCAATCAAAACAGTTTTTATACGGTTCAATCAAAACAGTTGTAATACTGTTCAATCAGTACAGTTTTTATACTGTTCAATCAAAACAGTTGTTATACTGTTCAATCAAAACAGTTTTAATACTGTTCAATCAGAACAGTTTTTATACTGTTCAATCAAAACAGTTTTTATACTGTTCAATCAGAACAGTTTTTATATGGTTCAATCAAAACAGTTTTTATATGGTTCAATCAGAACAGTTGTTATACTGTTCAATCAGAACAGTTTTTGTACTGTTCAATCAGAACAGTTTTTATACTGTTCAATCAATAACAGTTTTTATATGGTTCAATCAGAACAGTTTTTATACTGTTCAATCAAAACAGTTTTAATACTGTTCAAGCAAAACAGTTTTTATATGGTTCAATCAAAACAGTTTTATATGGTTCAATCAAAACAGTTTTATACTGTTCAATCTAAACAGTTGTTATACTGTTCAATCAGAATAGTTTTTATACTGTTCAATAAAAACAGTTTTATATGGTTCAATCAAAGCGGTTTTTATACTGTTCAATCAAAACAGTTATTATACTGTTCAATCAAAACAGTTTTTATACTGTTCAATCAAAACAGTTTTTATACTGTTCAATCAAAACAGTTTTTATACTGTTCAATCAAAACAGTTTTTATACTGTTCAATCAAAACAGTTTTTATACTGTTCAATCAAAACAGTTTTTATATGGTTCAATCAAAACAGTTGTTATACTGTTCAATCAAAACAGTTTTAATACTGTTCAATCAGAACAGTTTTTATACTGTTCAAGCAAAAACAGTTTTTATATGGTTGAATCAAAACAGTTTTATACTGTTCAATCAAAACAGTTTTATATTGTTCAATGAAACCAGTTGTTATACTGTTCAATCAAAACAGTTTTAATACTGTTCAATCAGAACAGTTTTTATACTGTTCAATCAAAACAGTTTTTATACTGTTCGATCAAAAAAGTTGTTATACTGTTCAATCAAAAAAGTTGTTGTACTGTTCAATCAGAACAGTTTTTATATAGTTCAATCGAAACAGTTTTATATGGTTCAATCAAAACAGTTTTATACTGTTCAATCTAAACAGTTGTTATACTGTTCAATCAAAACAGTTTTTATATGGTTCAATCAAAACAGTTTTTATACTGTTTAACCAGAACAGTATATTATACTGTTCAATCAGAACAGTTGTTATACTGTTCAATCAAAAACAGTTTTTATATGGTTCAATCAAAACAGTTTTATACTGTTCAATCAAAACAGTTTTAATACTGTTCAATCAGAACAGTTTTTATACTGTTCAATCAAAACAGTTTTTATACTGTTCAATCAAAACAGTTTTTATACTGTTCAATCAAAACAGTTTTTATACTGTTCAATCATAACAGTTTTTATACTGTTCAATCACAACAGTTTTTATACTGTTCAATCAAAACAGTTTTTATACTGTTCAATCAAAACATTTTTAATACTGTTCAATCAGAACAGTTTTTATACTGTTCAATAAAAACCGTTTTTATATTGTTCAATCAAAACAGTTTTTATATGGTTTAACCAGAACAGTTTTATACTGTTCAATCAAAACAGTTTTTATATGGTTCAATCAAAACCGTTTTTATACTGTTTAACCATAACAGTTTTTATACTGTTCAATAAAAACAGTTTTTATATGGTTCAATCAAAACAGTTTTTATACTGTTCAATCAAAAAAGTTGTTATACTGTTCAATCATAACAGTTTTTATATGGTTCAATCAAAACAGTTTTATATGGTTCAATCAAAACAGTTTCATACTGTTCAATCTAAACAGTTGTTATACTGTTCAATCAGAATAGTTTTTATACTGTTCAATCAAAACAGTTTTTTATACTCTTCAATCAAAACAGTTTTTATACTGTTCAATCAAAACCGTTTTTATACTGTTCAATCAAAACAGTTTTTATATGGTTCAATCAGAACAGTTGTTATACTGTTCAATCAGAACAGTTTTTGTACTGTTCAATCAAAACAGTTTTTATACTGTCCAATAAAAACTGTTTTTATATTGTTCAATCAAAACAGTTTTTATATGGTTCAATCAAAACCGTTTTTATACTGTTCAATCAAAACCGTTTTTATACTGTTCAATCAGAACCGTTTTTATACTGTTCAATCAAAACAGTTTTTATACTGTTCAATCAAAACAGTTTTTATATGGTTCAATCAAAACAGTTGTTATACTGTTCAATCAAAACAGTTGTTATACTGTTCAATCAAAACAGTTTTAATACTGTTCAATCAAAACCGTTTTTATATTGTTCAATCAAAACAGTTTTTATACTGTTTAACCAGAACAGTTTGTATACTGTTCAATCAAAACAGTTTTTATACTGTTCAATCAAAAAAGTTGTTATACTGTTCAATTAGAACAGTTTTTATATGGTTCAATCAAAACAGTTTTATATGGTTCAATCAAAACAGTTTTATACTGTTCAATCTAAACAGTTGTTATACTGTTCAATCAGAATAGTTTTTATACTGTTCAATCAAAACAGTTTTATATGGTTCAATCAAAACAGTTTTTGTAACCAGCTATATTATGTTGGAGTAACCAGCTATATTACGTAGGAGTAACCAGCTATATTATGTAGGAGTAACCAGCTATATTACATAGGAGTAACCAGCTATATTATGTAGGAGTAACCAGCTATATTACATAGGAGTAACCAGCTATATTATGTTGGAGTAACCAGCTATATTATGTAGGAGTAACCAGCTATATTACATAGGAGTAACCAGCTATATTACATAGGAGTAACCAGCTATATTATGTAGGAGTAACCAGCTATATTATGTAGGAGTAACCAGTTATAATACATAGGAGTAACCAGCTATATTACGTAGGAGTAACCAGCTATATTATGTAGGAGTAACCAGCTATATTATGTAGGAGTAACCAGCTATATTATGTAGGAGTAACCAGCTATATTACATAGGAGTAACCAGCTATATTACATAGGAGTAACCAGCTATATCACATAGGAGTAACCAGCTATATTATGTAGGAGTAACCAGCTATATTATGTAGGAGTAACCAGCTATATTACATAGGAGTAACCAGCTATATTACATAGGAGTAACCAGCTATATTACATAGGAGTAACCAGCTATATTATGTAGGAGTAACCAGCTCCTCAAGAATGGCACTATAAATTGGACAAAAATAAAACATAATCAAAGACGTTTCTTCGAAATTGGACAAACAATGTTACGCGTATTAAAACTCGCCATATCTGCCACCTTTTTGGATTCGTTTTTTAGTTGAATAAAGTTTGGCTTCCAAGTAACACGTGTTTTTTATTACAATTTATTCAACTAAAACATTTTCTTTGAATGTCAACCACGATACTAAGATGGATGTGACATAGAAACCAAAATGCCTAGACATTGATCCCAGTCTACCGACAGCTGCCAAGGAATACCGACACTGGCGTGCAATATTAAGTAATTACCTTGAAGATTATGAAGATAGGATACCAAACAAATACAGAGCCCTATTAAGCTGTGTGAGCTCTAATGTGTATGAATTCATAGAGACATGTACGAATTTTGATGCTGCTATAGCAAAGCTGGACAGCTTGTTTATTAAAGCACCAAATGAAGTCTTTGCAAGACATGTACTAGCAACCAGACGGCAGAAGCCGGGAGAAACGATGGACGAATTTTTTTGAGAATTGGAGAAACTAAAAAGGAATTGCAACTTCCGCGACCACAGTGCAGAGGAGTCTGGCGACGAGGCAATGCGTGACGCATTTATTTCTGGAATATCCTCGCCTTCAATACGACAGCGGCTCCTGGAAAATAAAACGCTGGACTTTCTGACGGCGTACAGTCAAGCCTCTGCGTTGGATATAGCCCAGCGTAATAGTGATGCGTATGCAACTCCGGACACCTACCTGGCTATGGTTGTGGACCTAGGATCACTACAGGTATGTGAATGTAGTTGTTCTAGTCCTCCGGTGGCTTCCAGTGAATCGGCTACAGCTGCCACATATAAGAATTGTAAATGTTTCTCCTATCATTCAAGAGATAGCTGTCCCGCCCGCGATGCTACTTGCAAATCTAAGTCTTCAAGTTCAGTGGCAACATTGGTCAGTTCTCACTTACTGACCACATTTTCAAACATACCACAAAGACTCGCGCCAGCTGCAACGTATGCGACTATTAACGGGACAAGATTAAGTGATATCCTGGATTCTTGCAGTACTGACAGCTATCTTAACGAAAGAATTGTGCAGGAACCAAAACTACAAGTTTATCCGTCCAATAAAGACATTTCTATGGCTCAGAAAACCTTGAATACTCGTTCAAAGGGCTATGTTGTTGTTAGCCTAGCTCTCGATCTTAATAACCAGTTCTACGTTGCTACACGGCTTGGTATTCTGAAAAATCTGTGTTCGGACTGAATACTTGGCCAGGATTTCTTGCGTCAACATCAAAGTGTAACTTTCAAATATGGTGGGCCCCGTCCCGAGTTAACTATGGCTAGAGCCCCCCCCCCTTTTGTGCATTGGCCGCAGCAAAAATAGAAGAGCCTTGTCTTTTTCAAAATGTATCTTAAAACTGCAAACCAATAGCTGCCAAATCCAAGGACGATCAGATATTCATTGCAAAGGAAGTTAATCATCTACTCTCTGAAGGACTAATCGAAACCAGCATATCACCATGGCGAGCCCAAGTAGTGGTAGCGAAGGACCCCACCCACCGACATAAAAAGCGGATGTGTGTTTATTATTCCCAAACAATTAACCAATACACTAAGTTTGATGCCTACCCATTGCCAAGGATAGACGACATGGTGAATGATCTTGCAAAATACAAGGTATTCTCCACTTTTGATCTTAAAAGTGCCTACCACCAAGTGCCACTGAATGAGGCTGATAAAAAGTAAACCGCGTTTGAGGCAAATGGTTGCTTGTATCAGTTTTGTAGAATTCCGTTTGGAGTTACAAATGGGGTCGCTGCCTTCCAACAGGCTATTGAAGTATAGTAAAAGAGGGGAACCTGCGTGATGTTTCCCGTACCTTGACAATGTAACAATTGCAGGACATACTCAGGAGGAACATGATGAAAATGTAAAGCAGTTCCTAGACACTGTCGGTCGGAGAAACCTTACTCTAAACCAATCAAAGACTGTAAAGTCCGTGCTTTCTATTAACGTGCTGTGGTACTGTGTTGGGAATGGTGTCATCAAGCCTGATACAGAGCGACTTCGCCAATTAAAGGAGCTTCATCCACCCGAAAACTTAAAATCACTTAAAAGGATGATTGGAATGTGCGCAAAATGGATACATGAATTTTCTAACAAAATTGAACCGCTAAAAAACGCGAGAAAATTCCCTTATCATCCAACCGGAAACGGACAAGTAGAGAGAATTAATGGCATTATATTGAAGGCGATTCGTTTAGCTCTTAGATCGCGTAACCTGTCTGAAAAGCATTGGGAACTTGTACTTGCCGAGGTGCTCCACTCACAGAGATCGTTGTTGTGTACGGCAACTAACGCCACACCGCATGAACGTTTCTTCACATTCCAGCACCGTTCCTCCCATGGAAACTCGCTTCCCTCTTGACTAATGACTCCTGGACCCGTACTGCTAAGGAGGTTTGTAAGGAACAAAACGAACCCTATGTAAACCAAGTTGAGCTCCTTAACAGTAACCCGACCTATGCACACATTAGGTACCCGGATGGACGAAACTCTACTGTGTCTGTTCGTAGTTTAGCACATTGTCCCGAAGCCCAGACAATTTTAACGTCTCCTATTGAGGAACAAGAGAGAGGGAACCACTTTGTACGGGATAATATACAATGCCATAACGGAGCCTATGATGACACCTTGGCCCAGCCTGAACTAAGGCGATCCAGTCGGGTACCAAAACCTCCCAATCGATATGGAGATTGGCTGGAGTAGCAAGTAAATAAATATATATATATATATATATATATATATATATATATATATATATATATATATATGTATATATATATATATGTATATATATATATATATATGTATATATGTATATATATATATATATATGTATATATATATATATATATGTATATATATATATATATATATATATATATATATATAGTAAGCAATGAAAATATATATGGCAATCAAGCTACACAGAGGCTCGCGTGTTTCATCCCCGGGGGGAATCGTCAGGCTAAATATCTCCTTATAATATGTTATGTGGATACATGAAATACTAATATATATATATATATATATATATATATATATATATATATATATATATATATATATATTGAAGGAATGTAATATTGCTTTCGTAAAGGAAAAAAAAAGGTAAAACTTAAATTATTGAAGACACTACCTTTTTTTCTTTCTAGCAAGGAAGAATGTTATATTACATTCGTATGGGCTTCCACACGTGCTCCCAGAGCCGGAAGTCGTCTGTGACGCGTATTAAAACTGGCCATATATGCCACCATTTTGTATTCCTTTTTTAGTTGAATAAAGCTTGGCTTCCAAGTAACACGTGTTTTTTTATTACACATAATATGAGGCCAGTTTAAAAACAAACACATCTCATATTTTTGTTCTTTCGATTTTTTTTTTTACAAGAACTCAAGGGGATTATCTTAGGTCGCAATTGACGACAATCTTATTTCCCACGAGGAGATCTCGTGGAAAGTACGTTAACTTGAGTTATCGTTCTTTCCTAGCAGGCCTCGTTCTCGACTAATTTGTACAGATAGTGACTATATTTTTCCGGTCGAATTTTACTTTTCCGCCATTTATGTGTAGCATGAAACTTTCTATAACCGAATGTTTAAAAGAATTTTTCGGCTCCTGTAGAGATCACATACACGAGCGAAGTTTATTTTAGAAAAGTTCCAATCGTGTAAGAAGGGGCGGACAACTCTTTTTCTAAATACATAATTTCTAGCTTCTACGAAAATGGACGTAATCGACTTGAATGCCTTGAATATGCGCGAATTATTATATTTAACAAGTACTCCACAAATTCTATTTTGTTCAATAAATGTTCTATCAATAGACTGTTGCTTTTCTCAAATTGTTATTTCTTCGAAAAATGCTCTATTAATTGAATTTGCATGACTTCTTATTTTCCCTTTCCGGAGACCTTGCCCCTTACACGATTGGAACTCTTCTAAAATAAACTTCGCTCGTGTATGTGATCTTTTCGGAAATTTATTTCTATTTTTGACATGGAGGAGGGGGGGGTCAACATATTGCCACTGCACGAAACGTAGGTCAAGGTTGTATGTATGGATGGTGTGATAATTTCGCGTCTTCCTTTTGTTTCAGTTGCATCATTGTTATAAATATGTCCGGAAGTGACGTTTTACCGGTGTCTTCTGCGCGGCTTTTTTTTTATTAGTACCTGATTGGATTTGGAGGCGCCAACAGCTCCTTTCAAGGGCTCCGTCCATCATGAAAATGGACGTAAAATATATTTGGAGAATTTTTATGTATGAAGTAATTCAAAGATTAAGAGATCTTTGTAATGAAATGTTGAAGGAGAGACAAAAAAGGGACACTTGAAAAGAAAAAACTAACCCAACCAATAAGATATAATCGGGTATATTTTTTAGTTTTATTTTATTGTTTTGTGCCCCTTGAGACCCTTGTGTTAAATTGATAAAAAAAAAGACTCCTTTAGTCTTTATGTAATGTTTTATGTGAACAAAACAGAAAAGAAAGAAGACCTTTCGTCTTATATGAAAAGAAAAGAATTAATTTGTCTCCTGTATCGTTGTGCCTATGATTAAGCACCTTTGTGAATTTGCATGTCTTATGTTTTTGTTTTATTATCTTGGTTACCTAGGGTTAATGTTTTAACCCAGCTTTGGGAAATAAAAGCAGCCAGCCAAATTTTTAATGTTAATAAAGTTTATTTTAACACAATTGAACCTCTCGTATTATCTTTTCCCCTTTTGTCATGTTTCTTTTAAACTGTGTTTTAAAACCCTCTTTGTTACCCAGTAAATCGGATTTCACTAACGCCCGCGAAAATTCCGAAAATCTCAACAAGAGCCAATTTTTCTACTAAAACGTGATTATAATTTTTTTTAAATGTTGTTTTAGTGCAGGGGTGGGCAAACTACGGCCCGCGGGCCGCATGCGGCCCGCCAAAAGAATTTATGCGGCCCTCCAAAGTATTGAATATTAAACAGAGTTACTTTTTTTTTTTTTCAAATAAATGTTTTTTTTTCAAATGCGTTTCATGTGAATCCTCTAGAATTCTTTAAAATGCTAATAAATGAAAAATGATTGCATTTTCGCTTTGAAATCCATTTATTTCGGCTATTTCAGATATCAATTATATTGAAAAATATACTATGTGGCCCCGTAAAATTTGATTTCTTTTTAATGTGGCCATTGCTCTGAAAAGTTTGCCCACCCCTGTTTTAGTATAATGACGACATCCATTTCACTTTAAATAATTTACGTGCCTGAAATGAGAATTGACCGCCTTTTCTTTTGTTTATGAACATAAAAACATTTGAATTGCTAATTTCAAGGCTTCAAATCCCTTACTATCCATTGGCACGAAGAAATCTAGTTGAATGTGCTTTAACTTTAAGGTAGGTTAGTGCTTGACTGGTTCATAAAGATAGCGACTATATTTTATGGTCGATTTTTCTTTCGACGTAGCACGAGTACGATAGGCGAAGAAATTAAATTTTCCAAACACCCCAGACAAGAAAACAGGGAACCCCAATTATGAATCCATCTATGGGGTCTAAAATAAAGATCAAGCTAGAATATAGGAACGATATTTCGAGCTCACAAAGGCAGGTAAGATGCAAACAGACGTTAGGAGATGGGCGAATGCAAATATTTCTCAGCCTAGGGAAGCTCACAGAGGCTGAAAATCCCAGGAAACTGAGAAAGCGAGCGAGGAAATCCCAGTTTCTAAAGTTTGTCTAGCTCCACACATCAAGATAGGAAAATAAAGCGGTAATGGTTTCAACATAAATTAGAGCTTCGGATGCCTTGGTTATGTTGAAACCATTACCGGGCTTGATTTTCCTATCTTGATGTGTGGAGCTAGTACAACTTTTGAAACTCTAAGTACCAGCTAAAATCGCCATCAAGGAGTAACCCGAGTTTACAGGCTCCAGCATCAGGGAAATCACCTTAGATTGACAACATCCTCCCTTCAAAAGTTCCAAGGGAGAATCAAAAGATAAAACCCTCAAGTGGACATCTTTTTCTGTAAAAAGATGTCACAGTATGACGAAGTTACCTCCCCTTAGATTCCTGAGAGGTAACTCCCCGGTAAAAAAGATAGAGAAACGATTACTCAAGATGGCGACCCGATATAACCATACATGCGTGTCTGTTCCCTGTTCTACATACTAACAAAGCACGTTGTATTAACAACGAATGCATCTAATATTTACAGGACAAGAAAAGAAAATTTCTCTCGACAGAAAAAGTTTATTTGACCAAATTTCAACAGGAAATGGGGGTAATTAATTTAAAGTATACCTATTGTTCTACGACAGGTAACCCCAATCATGAACCTATCTATGGAGTTTAAAATAAGAGATCAAGCTGGAATATAGGAATGGTATCTCGAGCTGACGAAGGCAGGTTAGATTTACACAGTCGATAGGGGATGGACGAATATAAATATCTCTCAGCCTAGAGAAGCTCATAGAGGCTGCGAATCCTAAAGAAACAGAGAAAGATTTCCTACACAAAACGAGCGAGGAAATCCCAGTTTCAAAAGTTGTCTAGCTCTACAAATTAATCCCAGCATGGAAATTGTTTCAAGATTACCCAGGCATCTGACGCTCAAAGTACCAGCTAAAGTCTCCATCAAGGAGAGATCCGAGTTCCGAGGCTCCAGCGTCGGGGGAATCACCTCAGATTGACAAAATCCATCCTTCAAAGGCTGAGAGGAACATCCCAAAACAAAACCATTCTGGCTACAACAGCCTTTGCAGCATAACAGAAATCTATGTCGAGACATGCCTTCAAAAAATCATAACATATTCAAAAACCTTATACCGTAAGTTAAAGTCCGTGTAGGAAAGGTCCCACAGAAAGAGTCAGCTTCAGCATCATACCAGGCACGTACTGCAAATCTGCACTCTAGCAGACGTCTAAGGTGTCCGAAAATACTCCAGACACTAACGACAAGCGATACGCAACCCTAACCCTAACAACAAGTGATACCTAGCCCTAGCAACAAGCGATACCAATTGAGATCATGATTAGCCAATAGAGCTTGAGTTCATCAAACACTCGCAAGAATAGTCTCCCCTTGACCCCAACAAGCAAACAAACAGATTTAAGACAAGAAGTTCAAAAATCCTTGGAGGGGAACTCTCTACCAATTCCATCGCAAGCACAGAATAAAGTGTACAAAATATGCACTTCAATGAAAAACCAGTTATTTCAATTAATCTGTCCATTTTCTTGGAAGGAGTTGAGAAAGATTAACCTCCTCTTCCACTGACATCTATTAGAGCTCTGAGGCTATGGTGTCCAAATCCACAACCATCTTGGTAAGGGGACGGTAATGGGCCAGTGGTAACATCCGCCTCCAAAATTACATGCGAATCAATGCACGCAGGATACAGGGTCTTGCTATCTAGACAACTGATCAAATCCAAACAGTCTTCCTGATTATCAACGAACTGCATCTGGGGACCTTCACAGTGAATGGATGGGATTTGGCAGATTGTCGGGTTGGTCTAGTGAATTTACGTTGTGGGGGCACCAGAGCAGCGAGTTCATCAGAGCACAATCTATTGAAGTACTTGTAAAACAGGCACAAGGAAGCTACATTGCAGCGATGGGACAGGGGTTGGAGCCTGGTAGACAGTGAGGGACTTACTAACCCAACGACTCTTTTTTGGACTTTGTCTACGAGGGAAAGACGAGTAGATGAGGCACCAGCCCAGATGTGGCAACAATACTCCATGCATGGGCGGATGGTGGCTTTGTAGAGATACAGGATAATGTCAGGTGTGAGGAGTTTACTAGCACGGTAGAGGGAGCCAACCTTCTTTTGCAGCAGCCCTGGCAATGTCTTCAATGTATTCATAATAGGCACGATGGCCCTATCAACCTCTCACCTGAAACCCTTCCTTCTGCCATCACCAACTTCAACATAACGGGACAGGTCAAACGTGACAACGATGATGATGATGATGATGATGATGATGATGATGATGATGATGATGATGATGCTGCTGCTGATGATGATGATGATGATGATGATGATGATGATGATGATGATGATGATGATGATGATGATGATGATAGAGACGAAGAGGGACAAGCTAAATGAAGCTAGCAGGCATGACAGATACATCATGACCACAGGTTGATAATGAAAATAGAGGAACGAAAGCGCTTAGATGATTCATAGAAGAAAATGTTGACCCACCCGACATCCACACGGTCATAATGGCGAAGAAATTAAATTTCCCAAAATATGGGGTTGAAATAAAAAACCATCTTGTCATCTATTTTTATAAGGTATCCTTGGGCTGACTGAGGGATTGATACTTTTTTTGTATCGAAACTGGTGCCCGGTAAAAATGGCACAAGTAAAAATGGCACAAGTGATTAAGTAAGAAGAAAAGGCACAAAGCAAGAAAATTCCAGTAACTGAAATATAAGAAGCGTTTCTTTCGTTATTATTTAAATAAAGCTTTCAAAATATTTTTTGATTTATTCAATCTGTTGTTTTCAGGCAAATAAAATCGACTTTTAATTTTTTTCGATGGGCGGGTTAAGATTCCCCCAATAGTGTTAAATAGTGCTTGCCCTTGTGTAAACTCTTAGATTTAACCAATTTCTTGTTTATTTTTTAAAGAGAAGGAAATTCTTTTGCTATCCGGACTTAGGGTTAGTGGTATGCTAAAGAGAGTGCGTTAAGGCGGGCGGCTGTTACCATTAGAGACAAGGATTAGTTTCAGATTTAAAGGAGTTGGGGGGGGGGGGTTGAGGCACCCGGATTTAGGTTTAGTCGCAGGTTTAAGGGAGGGCTGTTGTCTTTTATCATCGCTCATGAAACACACACATACACACAATTTATTTATCTTAACGAAAACAAAATTGGTTATATGCCCTTAAAACACTATTTGATTAGTCCGGAAATGGGTGATCATTTTATGTAAAATTTATACGCGAAACTGATATTTATTCTAAAATCTAAAATAATTGTGTTTCTGCCGCATAATTCAGGTTGCCTGGGCGAATGGACGTAATCGCTTAAAAATGTAGAATCTTATTTTTTGTGTGAGTGGGGGGATTTAACTGGGCGTTCTCATCTACGTTTAAATCTATCATAATTTTCTTTTAATTTGACAACATTTTAAATGGTTTCCCTTCATGTATCCATGATTTTCATAGGCACATTGAGACACATTTTTCACATCTGCCATTTTTTTCTAATTATCCACTTGTGCCATTTTTATGTGTCATTTTTACGATGTCATATTTTCGGTGCCATTTTGTTTCTAATTATCCACTTGTACCATTTGTATGTGTCATTTTTACGATGTCATATTTTCGGTGCCATTTTTTTCTAATTATCCACTTGTGTCATTTTTACGATGTCATATTTTCGGTGCCATTTTGTTTCTAATTATCCACTTGTACCATTTTCATGTGTAATTTTGGCACATGTTCGTCTTTTCCCACAGTCCGTTTTTCACAACTTTTTACTGACCAGTTTTTGTTTTTTTTTCGGTGTACACTTACCTATCAGTCTGCTAGAGAATTCCGGGGTTTTTGGGAAAAAATTTCAAATATTTTACATTTTAGGAGGGGGGATCAGTTTCCAATGTAAATTCAACGTAGACTGATCCATCTTAATTAAAAAAAAAATCTTTTTCGGTGTACAATTACCTATCATGTCAATAGAGAATTCCGGGGTTTGGCGAAAGTTTTTAAAAAAATTGTGATTTTACGACGAGGGATCAGTTTTCAATGTAAATTCAACGTAGACTGATCCCCCTCTTTTTGACCATCTCAAATTTTTTAAATTATTCTTCTGCTTACAATTACCTATCATGTCGCGAGAGAATTCCGGGGTTTTTAGAAAGAAATTTCAAAAAATTAAGATTTTAAGACGGGGGATCAGTCTTGTTCGCCTTTTACCATAGTCCGTTTTTCAAAACTTTTTACGTCTCAAAATCTCAATTTAAAAAAAATTTCTTTCCTAAAACACCGGAATTCTCTCGCGACATGATAGGTAATTGTAAGCAGAAGAAGAATTTTTTAGAATTGAGATAGTCAAAAAGAGGGGGATCAGTCTACGTTGAATTTACATTGAAAACTGATCCCCCTTCTTAAAATCTCAATTTAAAAAAAATTCTTTGCAAAAACCCCGGAATTCTCTACTGACATGATAGGTAATTGTACACCGAAAAATATTTTTTATAAAATTGAGATGGTCAAAAAGTGGGGGATCAGACTACGTTGAATTAACATTGGAAACTGATCCCCCCTCCTAAAATGTAAAATATTTGAAATTTTTTTCCAAAAACCCCGGAATTCTCTTGAAGCCTGATAGGTAAGTGTACACCGAAAAAAGAAAATAAAACTGGTCAGTAAAAGGTTGTGAAAAACGGACTGTGGGAAAAGACGAACATGTGCCGTCATTTTTACGATGTCATATTTTCGGTGCCATTTTGTTTCTAATTATCCACTTGTACCATTTTTATGTGTCATTTTTACGATGTCATATTTTCGGTGCCATTTTGTTTCTAATTATCCCCTTGTGCCATTTTTATGTATCATTTTAACGATGTCATATTTTCGGTGCCATTTTGTTTCTAATTATCCACTTGTGCAATTTTTATGTGTCATTTTTACGATGTCATATTTTCGGTGCCATTTTGTTTCTAATTATCCACTTGTGCCATTTTTATGTGTCATTTTTACGATGTCCTATGTTCGGTGCCATTTTTTTCTAATTATCCACTTGTGCCATTTTTATGTGTCATTTTAACGATGTCATATTTTCGGTGCTATTTTGTTTCAAATTATCCACTTGTGCCATTTTTATGTGTCATTTTAACGATGTCATATTTTTGGTACCATTTTTTCTAATTATCCACTTGTGCCATTTTTATGTGTCATTTTAACGATGTCATATTTGCGGTGCCATTTTGTTTCTAATTATCCACTTGTACCATTTTTATGTGTCATTTTTACGATGTCATATTTTCGGTGCCATTTTTTCTAATTTTCCACTTGTGCCATTTTTATGTGTCATTTTAACGATGTCATATTTTCGGTGCCATTTTTTTCTAATTATCTACTTGTGCCATTTTTATGTGTCATTTTTACGATGTCATATTTTCGGTGCCATTTTTTCTAATTTTCCACTTGTGCCATTTTTATGTGTCATTTTAACGATGTCATATTTTCGGTGCCATTTTTTTCTAATTATCTACTTGTGCCATTTTTATGTGTCATTTTTACGATGTCATATTTTCGGTGCCATTTTTCGGAGTCATTTCACCAATTCAATTTTAAATGAAATTCGATCTCGCTGATGGACCCTTTCCTCTCTTCCGGCCCTGGGTATGACTTTAAAAGACATCCAGTTGTGAGGCCTCAATTTGGAAGCTGTGGAGAATGTGGAGTTGCCCCTTAATTGCCATTGCGCGCGCGCGCGGATATTTGTTGAGGCTGTTTACATGTAATTTTCCCCAAAAAGTAGAAACTTTTTTTTTTTAGGGGTCGAAATACGAGAGGTGAGATTCGGTGGCCAAGAAATGCATGCTCACTTTACGTATAACTTATATAGGAAAGTGATCCCCCACCCCTCCTAACATCTAAAATGGCTGTTTACATGTAATTTATGAGAGGTGAGATTCGGTGGCCAAGAAATGCGTGCTCACTTTACGTATAACTTATAACATGTAATTTGCCCAAAAAAGTAGAAACTTTTTTTTTTAGGGGTCGAAATACGAAAGGTGCACTTCTATAAATTTACCAATAAAAAAAAATAATATATTAATACTATTATTCCTTTTGCTTCAATGTATTTTCGTTTCGTTCTTTGATTTGGAATACGTAAAAAAAAAAATAGATTATGAGTCCCAGTAAAAAAAAAAAACCCTGGAAATTAATTCCAGGAAGACGACCGTCATTTTGTTCGTCGCTAATGATTCTAATAAGAAAATATTGATTCCTAATAAATAGCAATTGACACGGGTTATAAATACAAACAAATATCACAGGTCAGTTTTAAATTAACTTTTATCGACGACAGTTACTTTTATTTGTTGTATATTTGTTTTTTTGAGCGTTTTCGGCGTACTGATCATTCTTAAAGATACCCGATTTTTTATTTTTTTCTATAGTTTAAAATATTAAATCGCAGACATTAACATTTGTGAAAAGTATATTGATAAAACATTTATTGAAGAAAATAGAATTTGGGAAAATCAACAGTATATTTGTTTCATTTTTCTGTTTTTTAAATTCGCGCATATTCAAGGCATTCAAGTCGATTACGTCCATTTTCGTAGAAGCTAGAAATTATGTATTTAGAAAAAGAGTTGTTCGCCCCTTCTTACACGATTGGAACTCTTCTAAAATAAACTTCGTTCGTGTATGAAATCTATACAAGAGCTATTTTTTTTAAAAGAATAATCCGTTTAATAAATAAAATAATAATTTTTTATTTCATAATATTCATTCAAAAAGTTCAAACCTTGTTTCGAAATGGTTCATTTAAATTGGTTCCTCTTTAATTTTTTGCGAACCTGTAATTCCGGTCGCCATCTTGAATATTGACATCCACCCGTGAAACTCGTCAACTTTTATGATTAACACATCTTATAATCCTTTCCCCCTTGAAAAGAGATAAGTCATTTGAAAGAAGATTGACAAACAAAAAGTAAGTCTAACTTGAATTTAATTGCTTATGTAGGATTCTTTTTTACTACAGGGGCGCGTCCGAACCATTAGTTTTCCCTTTGTTTTAGATATGGTTTCGATAAACAAAGAGAGGAGGTAAAAAGTCTAACATTTAAAAAAAAATCCATGGAATTATTAAATTGATGCGATAAATAATAAAAAAAATAATTTGGTGCTTTTTTAGATTTTTATGTGAACGTGTCTTCCGGTTAAATCTATGACGTCACGTCCGCTACGGATGGCCGTAATTGAAAAAAAAAAGTTTTTATTTATGCGATTTTAATAAATTAGTTTTGTTTATGCGATTTTTTTTATTAGTATTGTTCGTTCAAATTATAGTTTAATAATAATATTGAATTAATTTTAACAAACAAATTATCAAACGAAATTTTCTTTTTAAATTTCGACTTCCACTTCGTTTTTTCATTGCGAATTAATGATTACCTTCTTTGGCGAACGAAAAACAATTTTTTTGGCAACATTTTATATGAGATAAGAAAATGTTATGAATTATAATAAAAAATAACGTCATTTTCTGTCAAATAAAAAAAAATAACTTTCGTAAAATGTCATTTTTTGTCAAATATTACAAAAACAAACTTTCGGTTGATAATTTGTTTGGTAAAAGTAATTCAATAAAATGTTTTTATTTATTTCAAACATTTTCAATGGAAATATTATTTGTTTATTACTACATTAAACTAAGAACAAATAAAATAAACAAATGTATTGTTATTATTTAACTATAATTCGAAGGAACAGTATTTATAAATCGCATAAACAAGAAAGTCTAACAACGTTTTTTTTTTCATTTATGGTCATCCGTAGCGGAGGTGACGCCATCAATTTAACCGGAAGCCACGTTCACATAAAAATCTAAAAAAACACCAATAATTTCAACCGTGTTGTGGGACCGACCGACCGTGGGGGTTGATCGATCGGCCCCAACAACTAAGAAAAGGTGGACACGGGCAAGTAACGGCTAAAGGCAAAGAAGAGATGACAAACAACTGGTGAACAGTTTAAAGAAGGATGTTTATTTACCATATGGTAATAACAAGTGAAGTGAATTGAGATGGTGTCACTGGATCAGGAGTGGTGCAGGAACTCGGGACTGCAGGATGCTGGAGCAGGAGTCGGAGCTGCAGGGGGGTGCTGGAGCAGGAGAGTGCTGGTGCAGGAACTCGGGACTGCAGGGTGCTGGAGCCGGAGAGTGCTGGCGCAGGAACTTGGGACTGCAGGGTGCTGGAGCCGGAGAGTGCTGGTGCAGGAACTCGGGACTGCAGGGTGCTGGTGCAGGAACCCGTCGGCCCGTGATACAAAATGGAGATCCATCTGCAAAACCAGCGGCCTCTAAAACAGATCCCAAGAACCGATGGTCGACCCTGTCAAAAGCTTTGGACTGATCTAAATTGATCAGCGTGGCTTCGATGTCGTCTTCTAACCCCTCTATGATCGGGCGCATCAGATGCAAGTTGTTCTGAATCGATCTCCCCTTCACAGCATAATTCTGATCAGGTTCGACCAACTCACTGATAACAACCTGCAACCGATTTGCAAGAGCTTTGGCCAAAATCTTTAAATCTGTGTTTAGCAGAGTTATGTGCCTATAATCATCTAAATCCCCACCATCTTGGCCCTTTTTCTTAAGCAATGTGATCACTCCCTTTGTGACTTGACCAGGGATAGAACCCTGTTCAAACCAGTGATTGAACACATTGACCAGAATAGGTACGAAGATGTGCGACAGCCTCAAGAACAATTCATAGGGCAAACCATCCAGTCCCGGAGATTTATCGTAGCCGACCTGCTTCAGTGCAGCCAAGACCTCACACTCTGTAACGCGCCTATCACAACTAGCCACTCAGGCCGCCTCCAGGCGGGGCGAGTCAGCTAAATAGCTGCCAAACTCCTCGACGCGGAGTCCGGGCAGTTGGGTGAACCGCTCCATGAAATGCTCACGAAATCCCCGGCAAATCTCCCGAGTCGACACAAGGGTGTGTCCTTCCGAGTGTTTGACTTGACGAATGAGACCGACCGAGTTGCGACGAAGTGGAGTTCTACGCTCTGCCGCGTCAACATTCACGGCTTCGTTGGACACTCTTTCTAGCCTAGATCTAACTACTTGACTTTGATACCGCACGTTTCAGGTCCCCCTTAGCTAGTTCTATGCCTAGGGAATCCCCCCCAGCCACCGCCCGGGCCAGCTTAGTTTCTAAACGCTTTTCTGCTTTGGCCTTATTTAAGGCGAGGCGTTGGCTATATTGAACAGAAAAGCGCCTAATGCCAACTTTGGCATTAACCCACCACTTACTCCCGGTTACCGCCCCCACTAATCCCTTTTGAAAGTTAAGAGATAGCTGTTCCCAGAAGTCACGTATCTCCAGTAAGGAGGTATTTAACTTCCAGTACCCAGCTACCTTATGTGTCTTAGGACCTAAATCCAGACTGGCCACAAGTAACTTGTGGTCAGAATGGCCTAACCAGTGGAACGTGGGACAAGAGATATAATCTACGTTGCCTCTTCTAACTAACAATCGATCCAAGTAAG
The DNA here is from genome assembly GCA_963556195.1 of Sepiola atlantica. Classification (NCBI taxonomy): domain Eukaryota; kingdom Metazoa; phylum Mollusca; class Cephalopoda; order Sepiida; family Sepiolidae; genus Sepiola; species Sepiola atlantica. The sequence goes on along the minus strand of OY744525.1, from coordinate 164,465,535 downwards.
AACTTGAATGGAAATTGCCGCTAGCTAGCCACGTCCACATCTCCCGCCTCGGGTGATCGACACAAAATCTGTCGACCAGATCACATTGTGCTATCAGATCAGATAGACTTGTCTCACACCCATCCGACCCACTAGGTCCCCCCACCTTATCTATCCTGGGATTAAGGATGGCATTCCAATCACCCACTAAGATTAGCCGCTCCGAACCACCGAGAAACCCCTCCAACCCCCGGAAAAAGGAAACCCTCTCACGAATGGTATTGGGCGCATAAACCGTGACGATTCGAAACATGGCACTATTCACGGCAACATCAGCCACGACCAGTCTGCCATCAGCATCCGCGTGAACAACGTTTACCCTTGCTAACAGAGTGTGTCTTACTAACAGAGAAACTCCCCGAGCAAAACGGTCACCGAATGCTGAGAAAACATCGAAATGCTCCGACAGCAGTCGGTGATCGTCTATCGAAACATAGTGAGTTTCCTGTACCGCAGCCACATCTAAGTCAAAAGCGTTGAGAGCCCCCAGTATGCGGGCTGCGTTGCTTAAGGATCTCAAGCCTCTTGCGTTCAGGCTTCCTAACTTCAAGTTCGTGGCAATTACACTAATCAGTGTCAATCAACAGCCTGAAATCTCTATCAGTAAGGGTGCCGACGGCATGCCCGATATTGCCACTGAGCAATTCCGACGACGCGCAGCTGTCTCGGGAGATGCCTCCGACATCCAGGGGAAAGGTTATCTTGAGGGCTCTATAAAATAAGGGGTGGACGTATATAGGGACCCTCCCCTCAAATTTGTCCTTCAAATCCTTGAGGGAGTTGTGCCCTTCTTCCAACAACGTTAGGCCCAGGATCGCCCCCTTGGCGGCTTCGATCATTCGCCACAGGGATTTGGTGCGGCCCACCTTCGTCTTCCTGACGAAGGTGATCAGCAAGGGGGCATTTGGGAAGTTGGACGGGTTGGTAGTGTCCAGACCCTGGGCTTTCGTTAGGAGCTGCAGCGGCTTGATGACACTTCTCTGCCGAGGGTGAGTTCGGCAGCGGTGTGATGTAGGTCTACATCACAAATGAGGTCCCCTGGAAGGAAGGGGAGCTTTCTTGTTTTCTCCATTCGTGCCGGAGAGGGTGACGCGTTTCTCGTGATTGATTTCTTTGCCGATTTGGCGGTTTTTGCTGTTTTTGGCACCGACTTTTTCTTTTGAGACAGAGAGCGGGAGCCAGCTGGGGGGGTTTCAGTGGGGGAGGGGGATTTCTGCTCAGTGTTGGGTTTGGATTTCGGGGTTTCGGGGGACTGAGCAGAAGAGATAGTCATCTCTTCAGGCGTTGGGGTGGGGGGTTGGGGCCTAGCCTCTTCAAATTTTAGCTGTGCGCTTTTCAACTATCTTTTCTCGGGAATCCTTTCTCTCTGTCTCCGGAGCCGGGCTAGCGTCATCCTCCATCCTCTCCCCTTTCCGAGTCAGATGATGAAGAAACAGTCAGGGGAACCTCAGTCTTTCTCTTGGTGGCCGCGTCCGTGACAGGCTTGCTGCGGCTCCTTAGTGGTGGGCAAATCTCTGTCCAGTGACTTTGGGGGACCCCGCATCCCTTCTTCATCAGAGCGCTGCACTTTTTTAGAGGAGGTCTTCTGTGGTTCTCCTTTGCGAACCACCGTGCTGAAACCTTCCTAATCCACGCCTCCTTTGGTCGATGGTGGAGGAGCTGCTGATGTCACTGGACCTCCCGGGACTGCGACAGAAGGGGTCTTCTTGGTTGGCACCTTCTTGGGGCAATTTTTTGCCATATGCCCCTTCTGTTCGCAGTGCCAGCAATGTGGCCTCCTGCCCTCAACAATAATGGACATTGACCAGGCGTCGCACTTGAGAAGGGGCGGGATGTTGTTGAAGCCATCCCGGTCCAGACGCATCTTAATTTTGTAGTCCCTACCATTAGGTTATGGGGACCACGGACCGGGATTATGGCTTCGACGTCCCCATATTGACTCATCACTGCACCTAGTTGCTCCGAGTCAAGGACAGTGACTAGTGTCCTCCTCCTGCTCAAGTACTCCGGCCTGAGGATTAGATGTTTATGCCTCAGGTCGGCCCTGGCCACCTTTTCAGCTGCTTCTTCGGTCGGTAAAAGAATGTCCCACATTGCAAAACCTCTCCGGCAAACATATGTTGCCAGGACTTTGAGGGACCACAGGATTTCTTCTATCGTTTCTATTAGGACCCCAGCCAGCCCTTTTGTTCTGGAGTCGATGGTGACTAGCAGAACAATTCACTTCGCTAGCCGTTCCACCGCTCCCGGAGCTGCTTTGATAACGCTACCGTCGGTTAGATCCTTATAGGTGGTCTCGAATAACCGACGGTACTCCGAAGGGCTCCTTTGTGACTGGGGTCCCCACTTGTCTTCTTTTGTTGATGGGAGGGCAGGAGTTGATGGTGATGAAGCTTTCGGCAGCGACGGCATCGTCTGCCCGGGAGGGATCGACCAAACACTTGAGTCTTCAACTGGGGCTGCTGTAAGGGACGGCCACTCCTTTGGTGATGCTGCTGGGTTTGTAACAGCTGGAGTGGCTACCTTAGTCCCTGTCTTCACAGTGACATCCTCTGCTCCAGACTTTTTTCCGGTGTGAGCAACCCCCATTTTTCTCGGCCTAGACTGCCGCATGCCAATTTGGGCCGGACTTTTGGACGAAATGTCCATTTTCCCTAAGCTGCTGTTACTGCTGCTTCTGCTGCTGTAGCTGCTTTCACTGCTGCTGCAACCGCCAAACGATTCCTGGTGAAGGTCCAGCATGCGGCACTGAGCAGAGTCCCGGTCACTGGGGGCTGGCGGCTGATCTGGGTTGGTGGCCCCTTTTTTGTGGAGCTTAACCGACTTAGCTGCTCTTACTCCTGGAGGCAGGTGGCCTTTTCGCCTACGACCAGGCGGGCTAACAGTTGGGAACAGCAGCGTAAAAGCTAGCAGGGCTATCGCTTAAGGCGGTAGACCCCGATCTACCTCCAGTGCTGGGGCCGGCACTGGCAGACGTACTGGGCATGGAGCTTAGAGCGGCATGTCCGTCTAAACGTTTGGGGTCTGCTCCCGCCCCGACATGAGACCTAGGCCTCATCTCGGAATGGGAGCCCGAGCTAGACAAAATCTTTCACGCGGAGCTCGGACCACTCCTCCCATTCTCCACTCATCTGACCCCCGGCTTGACCCGCCGATTCGGATCCGAGGAGACTTTCACCGTTTTACGGGTTCGTGAGTCTCCCCGAAACCTGCCAGCTGCTTAAGTCAAGCTCGAAGATCAGACACCTGCAAAAAAGAAGTTATCAAAATTAAAAACAAATCACCCAAAAGGGGTGATCACCCAAAAGGGGTGGAAGAAACAATGTGCCCAAAAGGGGCCTGGCCAGGGGATAGAGAGAGTCTATGAGTCAATGTCAAGGTCAACCCGGTACAAGGGAGGCCGAGTTGCTACTCTTTACCACTAGAAACAATTCAAACGTAAGAATCTTACGACAAAGAGAGCCAGGGAAAAAATCCCCTGGCGTAACCGATTTTTTGAGCGAGGAGCTAGAGATCTCATGAACATTATGTCAAGTTACTTTCGTCGGTCCTATGAAAGGGATTAATTTTTGACAAATAAATTCCAAAAGAATCTCTAGCTGTAAAACCTGGTTGACAAACTCCTTGAAAGTATTAGCACGGTTATCGGCATAGTTGCCGAAATGCTTGTGTATCCCTTGAAGGAATATTAACGAAAAATATTCACCGGACGATATTTGCTGAATCATTGGTTACAAAAATGGCGTTTTTCCAATCTTCTTAAAATAACATTAGCAATGTCAGAGCACAGGGAGCAGCCAGTACATTTCCATGGAAAAGGGTTAAGAGGCCACTGCTGCTCCTGCTGATCAAAGGACGAACTACTGCTGCTGCTAGTTTTTCCAAGATGGCATGTTTTCCAAAAATGTAAATAACGTTGCGGTGTTGTTGAACCGTGACAACCGTAATGTTGACTTAAACAATCGGCCCATTTTTTGAAAGAGTTCATTTAGTTTTCTGCCAACCAGCTTTTCCGGTCGCCATCTTGAACCTAGTCATCTTTTTAATAAACGTATCTTATAATCGATGTTTTCTTGAAAGCAAGATCACCGGAACAAGTGGTCACAACCTGAAACTTAAAAAGCAGCATAGTAGGCTAAACATCAGAAAGTAAATTTATAGAACTCCCCCCTCCGCCCCAAAAAAATCTAAAATAACGTTTTTTGAATATTTCTTTCAACACGTGTTTGCTAGGGTGCGATTCTAAGTGGCCAAAAAGTGGGTGCTCACTTTACGTATAACTTATATAGGAAAGTGATCCCCCTTCCTTAAATCTAAAATAATAAAAATTTTGATTATTTTTTTTTTCATAGCGGATATTAGTTATAGCATGTAATTTGCAAAAAAAAAGTAGAATTTTAATTTATTTAGAGGGAAAAATGTGAGGGGTGAGATTCCATGGCCAAGAAATGGGTGCTCACTTTACGTATAACTTATGTGATCCCCCACCCCTCCTAAAATCTAAAATAATAAAAATGTTCATAATTTTTTTTTCTTGCCGGATATTTAATGAGACTGTTTACATGTAATTTGCCCAAAATTTTCTGCCAGACTGGGTCATCGACGCAACAGACATAAACGACTTTAAGTGCAAGTTGGACAAACATTGGTTTATTTATTGATTATATTTATTTGGGGCTTATATTATTTTGGGTGTATTGATTATATTTTTCGGGGTTTATTGATTATATTTATTTGGGGTTTATTGATTATATTTTTAAGGGTGTATTGATTATATGTTTAGGGGTGTATTGATTATATTTTTAGGGGTATATTAATTATATTTTATGGGCTAATATTGATTATATTATTTAGGGGTTTATTGATTATATTTTTGTTGGGTGTAATGATTATATTTATTTTGGGTTTATTTATTATATTTATGTTGGGTGTATTGATTGTATTTTTCTGGGTTTATTTATTATATTTATTTTGGGTTTATTTATTATATTTATGTTGGGTGTATGTATTATATTTATGTTGGGTGTATTGATTATATTTTGGGTGTATCGATTATATTTTAGGGGTTTATTGATTATATTTTTAGGGGTGTATTGATTATATTCATGTTTGGGTTTATTTATTGATTATATTTATTTTGAGTTCATATATTATATATAATTTTGGGTGTATTAATTTTTTTGTGTATTGATTGTATTTATTTTGGGTGTATTGATTACATTTTTTAGGTGTGTATATATTATATTAGGGGTGTATTGATTATATTTATTTTGGATGTATTTATCATATTTATTTAGGGTGTATTGATTATATTTTTTGGGGTGTATTGATTATATTTATTTAGGGTGAATTGATTATATTTTCGGTGTATCGATTATATTCTCAATGTTATCAAAACCTATTAAAAATTGCGACATTTAATTTCAAAGAATAGGAATTTGTGAACTTTCTAATTAAAATCAATTTGTAAAAAATATACTTCGTACACGTTAAATGTGTGAAGTTTTAATATGAAGCTATGAAGCATTTAAATTGAACTTCTTGTTCAACAAAATTTAAACGTACCTCTAATTCGACCATATCAACATATTTGAAATGTATTTTAAAACATTTTTTTATATTTTCAGATTTTCTAACAAAAATAATAACAAAAATCATTATTGGAGTTGACTGGTTCTTAATTCCTTTGCTGACTTGAAATATGGACCTGTCTAAAGAAAAAAGGGGATATTTCTTGATGTAAATTGCTTCAATTGGAAACGTCTGAAAGGAGAGAAATCCTATTCTTGTGAACTGTATATATCTGTTTTTCAGCAGACAAATTTGGTAACAATGTATTGGAAAAACATTTTATTATCAAATCGAAAATAGAATGCATAATGTTAAAGAATGAATGAACCCTATCATAAAACTTGAACAGTATTTTTTAATTCACATTATCACATATTAGTAATTACAGTAAAAATGAAGTTAAATATTTTTTTATAAAATATTTTAAAATGTACTTTGCTAAAACATTTAAAAAATGAATGTTTATAATGTTTCTCGTTTTTTCCAAAACAGCAGGATTTGAAAAATAGACATTGTATTAAAAATATGAAAAGATGATATCAACTCTAAAAAAGAACTTGGAATAACGCACGTAAAAAATGTCACATTCTTCTGAAATATCTGATCCTAGCTATTCAAAGGATAGCAGGAAACAACCTACAGCGAAAAAACGAAGAGGGAAAACACATCCTTGTAAAATATGTGGCTTGTCCGTTACATGTTTATTACGCCATATGCGAACACATTCAGGGGAGAAACCATATTCTTGTGAAGTCTGTGGCTCTTCTTTTTCACGAAAATTCAGTATGTTTACACACATGCGAACACATACTGGACAGAAACCATATCGTTGTGAAGTATGTGGCTCTTCTTTTTCACGTAAAGGATATATGTTAAACCATATGCAAACACATACTGGGGATAAACACTATTCTTGTGAAGTATGTGGTTCGTCATTTACACATAAATGCACTATGGTTACGCACATGCGAACACATACTGGAGTGAAACCATATTCTTGTGAAGTCTGTGGATCTTCTTTTACACAGAAAGAACATCAGTTGGAACATATGCGAACACATACTGGGGAGAAACCATATTCTTGTGAAGTTTGTAGTGTTTCTTTTTCACGAAAATTCAGTATGTTTAGACACATGCGAACACATACTGGAGAGAAGCCATATTCTTGTGAAATATGTGGCTCTTCTTTTACACAGAAAGGAGATATGTTGAAACATATGCGAACACATACTGGGGACAAACCATATTCTTGTGACGTCTGTGGCTCGTCTTTTACTCTTAAATGCACTATGGTGACGCACATGCGAACACATACTGGAGAGAAACCATATTCTTGTAAAGTCTGTGGCTTTTCTTTTACACAGAAAGAAAGCATGTTGAAACATATGCGAACACACACTGGTGAGAAACCATATTCTTGTGAAGTCTGTGGCTCTTCTTTTTCGCAAAAATTTAGTCTGTTTACGCACATGCAAAAACATACTGGAGAGAAATCATATTCTTGTGAAGTTTGTGGCTCTTCTTTTACACAGAAAGGAAATATGTTGAACCATATGCGAACACATACCGGAGATAAACCATATTCTTGTGAAGTCTGTGGCTCTTCTTTTTCACGAAAATTTAGAATGTTTACACACATGCGAACACATACTGGAACGTAACGATATTTTTCTGAAATCTGTGGATCTGCTTTTTAACAAAATCATAGTATGTTCCTTACATGTAAACATATGCGTGAGAGAAACCATGTTTTTCCAGACAAACCGATATATTGGTCCACATGCGACCACATACTAGTAATAAACCATGTTCCTGTAAAATGTGCGTCTTCCTTTTCAAACAAATCCCATACATTGGCCCATAAGGAAAATAGCATTGACAATGTCCCTAATTCTGGTTGAAACAGCTATCTGAACTACATCACAATTAAAGTCCTTGCCTAACTAGACTTCTAAAAGTTAAGGAGACCACAGTTTCATGGCTCCCCAAGGGAAGAATTATCCTCATACCAAGACAAAAGAAATTAAATTGTCAAACAAACACTGAAGTTCCTTATATCACATGTTATTCTTTCTTCCAAACTAATATGTTGATTAATAATTTTAATTACGAGATATTTAAATTCAGGATTTGGTCAGTTTATGAATGTTTTTAGCTTTTTGAATAGAAAAGTTAAAAAAATTATTTAGTCAATTTCTCCAATAAAAATTATTTACTTATGTATTTGAATAAAAAAAATTTTATAAAAATTTATTATTTTTTTGTGAATTTTTTTTTTGTTCTTTTTATTTAATTTATAAATATTTATTTTATCCCCTTTTGTATTTTTTTAATTTTCGATTTTATTATTCATCTGAAATTTGTTACATTCTTTTTTCTTTTTATTTTTTATCTTCATTTTTTTTCTCTATTTTTATTTGTTTTTTCTCTATTTTTATATTGTTTTTTTTCCTATTTTTTATATTGTTTTTTTCTCTATTTTTTATAGTGTTTTTTCTCTATTTTTTGTATTGTTTTTTTCTCCATTTTTTATATTGTTTTTTCTCGATTTTTATGTTGTTTTTTCTCTATTTTTTATATTGTTTTTTCTCTATTTTCTATATTGTTTTTCCCCTTTTTTTATATGTTTTTTCTCTATTTTTATATTGTTTTTCTCTATTTTGATGTTTTTTTTCTATTGTTTTTTCTCTATTTTTTTAATTGTTTTTTTTCTATTTTTCTATTGTTTTTTTTTCTATTTTTAATATTGTTTTTTTTCTCTATTTTTAATATTGTTTTTTTTCTCTATTTTAATATTGTTTTTTATATATTTTTTATATATTTTTTCTCTATTTTTTATTTTGTTTTTTTCTCTATTTTTATATAGTTTTTTCTCTATTTTTACAGTTTTTTTCTCTATTTTTATATTGTTTTTTCTCGATTTTCATATTTTATTCTCTATTTTTATATTCTATTTTTCTCGATTTTCATGATGTTTTTTTTCTGTATTTATTATATTGGTTTTTTCTCTATTTGTTATATGTTTTCTCTGTTTTTTTATATTGTTTTTTTGTACTGTATTTTTTTTTTATATATATTTATATTTTAATAGCATTTGTCTTTTCTTCTATGAATTTGTTTTGATATTCTTCTTTATTTTTATACTTAAATGTCTTTGTCTTTTTGGCATTATTTATTTGTTCATTTTCTATTTTCTCCCATTCGATTTTAATTCTTCATTTATTTATTCTTGATTTTTTTCTACATTCCAGTCATGAATTCGCCCAATGTTTATTATTTTCATTTTTATTTTCCTGCATTTAATTTGACTCGTCCAATAATAAGCAAGATCTATGAAAAAGATGTATGTATGTAGTGTTTTAAATAACTAAAGCCTATAGTGTATATATCATTTGTTGTCAGTAAGTGGGTTGGAAAGGTAATTATAATTTATAATTGTCACGTAAACTGATCACAAACCGTTCCTCACCAATTCTGATTCAAAAAATGCTTGTATACACAGCAAATGGAAGGCAATCCTACTAAACTACAAGTTTAAGATGGTATACCAACCATTCGAAAAAAATCTAGTTCCGAGATATCGACAGTCACTGAAAGATTGCATGATAGCTTCCCTATGGGGGAAATAAAAACCATTCTGTGCAACACAATAAGAGAACTCCCTGTGACCCTACATGAAATAAAACATGAAACCATCGATTAATAACAACAAAAAATTACAGAAAAAGCCGAACACATTTCAGACATAAAAAATTTCTAGATGATATGGAATTGCTCTAAAATGTTTCCCTCATGTATAGAATAGAGTATGATGTCGTCAACAAATATACACATCTCGGACACAATTGCATCAGTTTAACCGTTTCTAAAAATCAGGAATAATAACGGTTCAATGATCGGTTATTCGATGTTTTTTTAATGTTTAAGTAAAATATTGGATTTTTTACTTAAACATTAAAAATACAGGAACAAAGATTGGATTTTCATTAAGTTGTGATCTATTTCTGAATTGAAAGTGAAAAAGCAAATTGATTTGTTTTCTCTTCGTTCTTTACAGTCACATTTAAAAGATGAATAAATTTGTATCGAAATTACAAAACGCAATGTTTCTTAATCTTTATGAATAAATAGGAAAGATTTGGTTTCGCGTTTATAACAAATTTATGAATTACATCGTTCAAGTAACGAAAGCAAATGTAACGAACAAATAAATCGGGTTTTACTGCTACCATATCCCGGTTCAGGCATTGTGTCCCCTTTGTAGCTTGGTCTGGGTTTAGAATGTTCGTTCTGGGGTCTTCTGTGCTGACGCCATTTTTGTGCCGTGTAAGCTACCGGCTTCACCAGAGAATAATTTACCTGAATGCCCCTGTCCAGATACATTTGAGCCTCATTTGCTATGCCTCCAGCATGTGTCTGTCCACAGTTTTCACTACGTGTGGGAAAACATTCGGTGCCCACAACTTCACTTTCTCACTCATTAGCATGGCACCCATCAATGAAAAAACGGTATCCGCCGACATTTCGGTCTGCTTGTCTTATTTATATTTGTCCTTTATGTGAACTGCCGCCTCCCTCACTTTGCTCTCTAGTCTTCCCGCGAAATCGGTCAGCCTTTCGCCCTCCTTATGCTGAAGGTCCCACGCAAGGCTCAAGTGCTGAAAATTCAACATGTGGCTACCGTGTGCCAACAACAGGTTAGCCTTTAGCTGGTCGAATGATGATGTCTCGTGTGCTGAGTCTTCCATCTGCTGGAATATTCCCTCGTTAAGCAACTGTTTAGCCACTTTTAAAAATTCCTCCTCCAATTTGGGGTATTCTTGACGCTCCGGTCATACGTGAATACCATAGGCCTTGTTTAGGTCAGTGATAAACTTGTTCACGTCGACACCCGGCTTGAACGGGCGAATATGACGCATGGAATCGCACAACAACTGTTGCTTTAAAAGCAAATTATAATCAGCTTGATGACTGGACTGCGTTGGCGTCGGGGTCGCCGACTTCATTGCTATCAACAAATCAACCATTTCTCTTATCACGGAGTCTGACGCTTGTGTTGGCTCCTGTCTGAGCCTAAATAGCTCAGCTTTCTGGTCTTTAATAAGACTCAGTAACTGTCCTTCAGTGAGTCCGGAATAATCAATCTTTGTGACAATCCTCTATTAAATTATTATTTTGTTTATCTCGTTGCTTGACGAGTTAAAAGTTCATAGCTCCTTAATATACATTTTTAAAAAAAATTTTATTCTCGGAAACCAGCTTTATGACACTAATGCTATAATTGTGTCGAAAATCAACCTCGTGCGTTTCAGTGCATGTACGTTCACGGCCAGCGAGAGTTACTACAGGCCTGCTGGCTCGAAAATGACGTCATTGCATTGCGTTGTAATAATAAGGCATTTCGACTTCTCCATTCACTAAATAATCCATCAAAATTCAGGAAATCAACCAATTTTAATGAAATTTTCAGTATTTATTAATTAATGATCACGGAATATAATAGATCCATTACTTTATTATAAAGCTTGGTGCAAATGTATTATTTCCTGTAAACAAAAAACAGTTATCCAAAATATCAAAACATGTTGACCATACGATATTGTAAATATTTAAAACAAAGCATTAGAAAACTTAAAAAATTGCATGTAAAAAAAGAAAAGAAAGGAACACGATTCGATTTATCCTGAAACTGATCTTTATTCAATATAAATTTAAAGACAATAATTCACGATCAAATACTGCAAAAAACTGAATTATGAATTTCGGGAACAAATGTTACATTAGGACAAGCCCTGTATTTTAAAAACGGGTAAATGATTTATGAACTGTGTGAACATGATCATCTGTTACATCTATGTTACATTTATAAACATCTAGCTGTTGGTCCCTTGCTATTTCATCCCAGTTAGCTTCTTGTATATTCTTTAAATCAATAGTTCGGTTATTAAGTGGCAGGCTCAGTTTTAATACTGACAACATTCTGAGTTTTTTCTCGCAGTCAAACACTTGACGTATAGAGACATTATACTGATCCCCACTAAGTTGCCGGTACTGGTCCAACCTTGCCTCAAGGTTATCTGTTTGAAACTTGCCAGGTAATATAAACGTCATGTTCATTTCTTTTATGCAATATTTAGTTAGTTCAAGAATTTCATATGTGGTATGATGTAAAGCAGTGTTAGTTTCCTTTGTTAATTTCCCAGTTCTTCCAGGAATGCTATTCCAACATTCTAACCAGTCACAGAATACAGAGAGATATCTATAATTTTCTTCATTTAATTTAAGTGGATTAGCATATTCATTGTTATGCCGACAACCTTTATTTGGTGTTTTTACATTCATTATTGTCCACTAAATATAAAATATCTTTATGTATTCTGCAGTTTCTGCAAAGTTGGCCAAACATTTCTGTTTTCCTAAGGTCAGCAATCCCTGAATAGTGTATTCATTGAAAATTTGCAGAACCAAATTAACATTTTGCCTTTCAAGATTAGTGGTAGAAATGACCTTTGACGTTAATTTGTAACAATATTTCAAAAGTGATTGAGATTCCAGGTCATAAAGTTTGTGTAAGCTAGAAAATGGGGCACTTTGGATGTTATCTAATTCATGATTTCCATTATGACAAAAGTTTGGGAACATCATGCATTTACTGGCATCTTTTTGGCCAAGCTAATTGTTTCTAATGCATTTTAATATATGTACTGAGTCGAATAAGAAGAAAAGAGGTCTAGAGTTTAGTACTGGATGTAGATATACAATTGAAAGCTTTGCTGGGCTACAAAAGAAAGACATAGCTTTTTTATTTATTGCATTATTATCTGTTATAACAGATAATACTCTAAAGCCTATCTCCTCTAAACCAATTATTAAACGTTTATGTCAAATAAGTTCTCAGCTCGAAGACATTTAGTTGGAATAACGTGAACAACATCCTTATATTGTGAGAATACACTGCTAAGCATAAAAGCATATGCACTTGTTGCAGCTTCATTGATATTGTTGGCTAAGCCAACAACATTACCACCCTTATAATCAAAATAAGGATTTAGATGAATTTCATCAACAAGTAAAGATACTGTGATATCTTTCTGCACTAGTAACTTGAACTTACTTTTAATATACATAAGAAAATTGTTATCATGTTGTTCAACTATAGGATTCATAGAGGTTGATAAGATTAGTCTTCTGATGGTCGAATAACATGGTAAAATTATATTTTTAGTATCTCTTAACTGTCTGTACCCTCTAGGGGAGCAGTTATATAACAAGGAAGAAAATATCATCATTTCACTCGAATAATTAAACTTATTTAGTGTCATTATGTTTATCTGTTCGTATATGAATTTAATTGCATTGAAATATTTAAATGATTCATCTTGCACTAAGAACAGAAATGACAAGATTCATTTTAATATAGAAATTGCATTTTGAGGTTTAGTTTGCTTTTCTTCTATGTCCATTTTTTCCATGTTCTCCATCAAAATGTGTAAAGTATTTTCATCAGTTATATGTTTAGGAATCTTATACTCCCCTATAGTATTAATTTCCACATCACTGCAGAATACATTTACTGCTAAATCAGATGCAATTAACAGGGACAGTGTGATTTTGGGACATGGATATTTGCTAATATGGCATATAATAAATCTATCTTTTTGCCTAATAATGCTCCAATTTCGATCAAGAAAATTTAATTTTTTTTCTGTCTTCAAGACTTCTGAAAATCTTATCTCGCGTATATGCTACATCAGCAGCTTTCACTTAAAGCACATTTAAATGCAGAATTTTCAAGTCGTACTCTTTTAGAATCTGGTGACTCTCTGAAACTTGTCGACGATGCAGATAAATATGGGGGGGGCAGTTAGGCAGAATTCGAGGGATAGCACCGTTTCGGAGATATGGTTTCTGAAGTTTAATAGTAATGGTTCAACCTGTTTTGGAGTCAAATGCGGATGCCTCTCTATTTATGTCTCGGGTCGAAAATGAAGTTCACAAACCTGAAGAAATAATTTAAAATACAAACGATACCATTATTTAAACTTCTAACCCAATCAACCGGCAATCAACCGGAAGTAATTCAGACTTTGAAATTTGTTTAAAAATTATACAAGAAAAAATTCAATGTTAACTGTTTGTTTGATAATTGAATCACCGACTCCTATCTTGCTATTAAGAAATAGGTACGTGCAAAATCAAAGGCCGATCCCCAAAATTAAAAACATTTTGACCCTCTCTTCACTTAAAAATTCACCAAAATTCAGGAAATCAACCAATTTTAATGAAATTTTCAATATTTATTAATAAACAAGCAAAGGAGATATAGTGAAAAACGTATTATTTTTTAAACAAAATACACCATTACTAAAGGTATTTTTTAATATAAAAAAATCCATGAAATTAAAGATCTGTATATATTACGAAAAATACCCCTAAACTCCGTGTGAATAAAATCATTATAACTCGAAGAAAAATTAATTTTGTTAATTAACGATATGATCATTAAATAAAGCATTGTTTAATCAATTTTTTTAGTGAAAATATTGATTAAATATGCCGTTATTATTTCATTTATTTAATCTACAGAGAAAAGATAAACTATACTACATAAGACATCGAAAAAATAATTTAAAAAACTGGAAACAATTATTGGCTACTTTTTTATCAAATAATGAATAAGTAATTCAGACTTTTGATTTTTTATATAATTAAAAAAGAAATTCAAACTTACTACACTATATTTAGTCGGTGTAAACATATCTCGCTTTATTGCGTGTATCCATATTTGCCATAAGTCTTCCTCTTTTGGAAATCCAAACACTGAGACTTTCAGTTTATTTTTCATAATTGCCCTGGCAATAAAGAACGGCGCATGCAGTAGGCATTTTAACTTTGTGAATTATGAAGTTAAATTTAAAATGGTGCATAATTATGTTAACCAACCACAATGACATCAGAGGGGGGCAAGAAATTAGTTGTTTGGCCTTGTTATCTCTCGGTGGCCATGGTACGTTGCTCTTTTGTGAAGAGACCGTTACTTCTGACACCAAGGTTATAATTCTGGTATTAAGTCTCTGAACGTTACCTACACATAGTTCAGCCACGAATGTAAGATGTGAAAAGGTTGAAAATCCGATGAAAGGAAATCAACCCGTACTCCATAAAAATGAATAAGACATCGTATCACAAATTATAATCATATATTTTATAAACAACCAAGACAAATTAACAATACATAACAAGTATTTATTTATTATTTTTTTCAAAAGATAAACTAATATTCTTCCTCTTATAGAGGCTGGTTTTGTTATTTTGAGATGAACGCTTACAGGTTCAAGATGTATTTGTGAACGGGGTTCGCGTCCTATGAACGCCTGCAATTGTTATGAGAGCCATAAGCTTGAAAGGACGTCGTATGTGAGTAAAAAGAATTTTATTTTAATATTAAAAATAATTTAATATTGTTATAAGCCCCTTGTTACATTGTATTTAATAAGTAAAGAGAACACAAGTGTAGGAGAGAGATAAGAGATACTGGCCAAAGCCAGGCTTTATTCCCTGAGGGGCTGGAAACGGATGCAGATGCATATGTGTGGGAAGCATAATATAACACCCCTTCTAAGTAAAATTGTTATATTGTAAGATTTTTAAGCTTAGCTTTATTACTCCTTTAGTTTTTTATGATCAGGCCATGTTTGATAGTGTTCTAGTTCATGTACCAGAACATCTGTATGGTTTGTCATTAAACAGTCCCTCTTCTTTTTGATGTTTTGGTCGGGTTCACGCTTTCAGATGTAGTCAATCTGTCAACTGTGGATCTTTCCATGAAGATAGGTACATATTTAGTTGTGGACTTCAATAAAACTATTGTTTATCAGATTGATCAAATATCGAAAATAAAGAAAATGTATTCTAAACATTTTCAAGCCCTGTTATCGTCTTTGTTCGTGGATAGCAAATGGGGAACTATTTATAATCGAGAGATCAATACTAACCCATATTTGGTTGTGTATTTCAATGAAACTATTGTTAGCCATATGATTTTGCCTTTTTTATTCAGCACATTTGTAAAATCAAAATTTGTTGCAAATGCTTTTTTTTTTAACTGATTACTTAATTTTCTCCCTACAAAAGTTGTATTAAGCATGCAGCATTTAATGTTTTCTATGAATTCATTGTGAGACAGAAAAACGAGTTACACAGTATCTTCTTGTAACACAATGGTACATGCTGGATCTTAATGGGTGTAGTCTGTATCTAGAATGATGAATGTTGAGTGTTTTAGTCTTCCTGGACTTTTTGTACAATTCCCAACAGTAAATGATCCAGAGATGATGTATACAGTCAAATGTCTTCATGTAATAAATAAACACATTTATGTTTCTCCAGTGTGTGTCTGCATATGTTTAACTAATCTTGATTTATGAGAACAAAAGTATTTACATAATTTACAAGAATATGGATTTTCTCTCTTTTTGTAATTTTCAGTGTGAGTTCTTATATGTCTGACTAAATTTGATTTGGTGGTAAAAGAAGAGCCACATATTTTACAAAAATGTGGCTTTTCTCCAGTGTGAGTTCTAATATGTGTCAGTAAACTTGGTTTATGATTACAAGAGTATTCACATAAATTACAAGAATATGGCTTCTCCCCAGTGTGAGTTCTTATATGTGGAACTAAATTTGCTTCCGAGTTAAACGAAAAGCCACAGACTTGACAAGTAAATGGCTTTTCTCCAGTGTGAGTTCTTGTATGTATTACTAAAATTGATTTTCGCAAACACGAATATCCACATACTTTACAACTATATGGCTTTTCTCCAGTATGTGTTTTCATATGTACCACTAAATTTGATTCATAAGAAGAGGAATAATCACATAGTTTACAAGAGTGTGGTTTTTCACCAGTGTGAGATCTCATATGTCTCGTTAAATTTGTTTTTATTGTAAAAGACGACCCACATACTTCACAAGAATATGGCTTGTCTCCAGTGTGAGATCTCATATGTATCACTAACCTTGATGTTGCAGAACATGAATATTCACATTGTGTACAAGAATATGGCTTGATACCAGTGTGTGTTGTCGTATGTTTGACTAAAAGTGATTTATGAGAAAACGAATGCTTACAGACTTGACAAAAATATGGTTTTTCTCCAGTGTGAGTTCTCATATGTGCCACTAAATTTGATTTTGTAGTAAAAGAAAAGCTACATACCTCACAAGAATATGGCTTTTCCCCAGTGTGAGTTCTCATATGTCGAACTAAATTTGCTTTCGAGTTAAACGAAAGGCCACAGACTTGACAAGTAAATGGCTTTTCTCCAGTGTGAGTTCTCGTATGTATTACTAAAGTTGATTTTTGAGAACACGAATATCCACATACTTTACAACTATATGGCTTTTCTCCACTATGTGTTTTCATGTGTACTACTAAACTTGCTTTATAAGAACAGGAATAATCACATAGTTTACAAGAGTGTGGTTTTTCACCAGTGTGAGTTCTCATATGTCTCATTAAATTTGTTTTTATTGTAAAAGACGACCCACATACTTCACAAGAATATGGCTTGTCTCCAGTGTGAGATCTCATATGTATCAAATACCTTGATATTTCAGAACATGAATATTCACATTGTGTACAAGAATATTGCATGATACCAGTGTGTGTTGTCGTATGTTTGACTAAAAGTGATTTACGAGAAAACGAATGTTTACAAACTTGACAAAAATATGGTTTAACTCTTTTTTTTAATTTTCTTATTTCTGTTTTCGTTAGCATAGGGACAGGGCATTCTTCCAAATGCCAGACTATCACTTGCTATTTAGAGGCTCCAACTGAGTGCTCTTTTGCACTTGGTTTTCCGGGAATACTTTCCAGATACTTTTAACTCCAGTGTGAGTTCTGATATGTGTCACTAAATTTGATTTCGTGGTAAAAGAAGAGCCACATACCTCACAAAAATGTATTTTCCCCAGCGTGTGTTCGCATATGTTTTGTTAAATATGATTTCCGAGTAAAATAAGAGCCACATACTTCACAGGAATGTGACATCACTTCAGTACGTGACTGTATGCTTTTCTCAAGGTTTTATTTATTTGAACAGTAATACACACATATTTCACAAGTATATACTATTTTCATTGTGTTCTCATGTGTTGTATAACTTTGGTTCATAAGGAAAGGAAGAGTCGCACATTTTGCAAATGCATGGCCTCTCATGGGTGTGATTTCTTATTAACTTATTTTATTTGGAATTACTTTAAAATGATGAATCTCATTTGTCGTAGAAATATTGTGATTTCAGATATTACTTTAAATTTGATTTTTGGGGAAATGACGAGCCAAAGTCTATTCTATTGACAATACATTAAAACTGATTATTATTTAAAAGATCATTACGTGTTTTAGTGCAGTTAATGTGGCACATTGCAGATTAGCAAAAAAATGATATTTGCTTAAAAGATCCTCACATTCAAAATGTGTAACTTTTCTTTTGTATTTTGTAATTTACAAAATCATGATAACTTTTCCACAGTATAGTTATTTTATAGTACAAATAATTCTCCATTCAAATTCAATAATATTTTCCAAGCAGGAACATCTGTAAATCAAAAACAAACGAAAGTCAAATTATATTGTTTGCACATTGCTGATTAGCGAATATGTTTTGAAATTATATTGTAAAAGTCCATGTCCTAAAAAGTCATTGCATATTTTCTGAGATATTTTTACAAAGAAAATAGATATTTGCTTAAAAAGTCCTAGCATGATTCAGAGAATGTTTTAAATTATATTGTAAAAGTGGAACAAAATTCAATGTCCGAAAAAGTAACTGCATATTTTCACAAATAAAATTGATAATTGTTTAAAACATCCTAGCATTCAATATGTATCACTTTTCAATTGTATTTTGAAAATTTTTAACTTACAAAATCTGGAGGAATACTTCGTGATGATAACGTTTTCCACATACATTAATAGTACAAATAATAATCCATTCAAAGTCAATAGTGTTTTCCAAGCAGGAACATCTGTAAATCAAAAACAAACGAAATTCAAATCATATTATTTGCATAAACCCATAAGCATTCATTGTTTTTTATTATTGTATTTATTATTTCATTATTTTACATTTGTAATAGATAGTAGGATAAAGTGGGAAGCTGTACACTGAGTATAGTTGATGCTGCTAGCCAAGACAATGTTTTTACTGTTCTCTTTTTCTAGTAATTATGAAGCTATTGACTGAGTCTTTCAATAGACATTATAAATTTGTGGCTACACAATTTGCTTACCAGTCCAAATATGACAACAGTACTCCATACCTGGTCTTATAGTAGATTTGTAGAGATCGAAAATAACCTAAGGTGTGCGAAAGTGTGTGGGGCGATAGAGAGAACCGACATTACGAGAAGCAAAAAGAGCAATGGATCTAAGTAAGATTTGATGAGAGAGAAAAGTCAAAACGTTTCAGAGTCGATTTCTCCTCGAGAGCAGAGCTATCGATCAGAATCTCAGGAAGAAAAGGGACACACCTATGACGGAAAGATACAGGCTGAATCTTAACAAGCCATTCTGTACCCGAATCCACAATTGAACACAGGTCAACTTCTGGATCAGTTGCATATTTCCACTAATCCGAGGGAGATGTGTGAGAAGCAACACCAGAATAGAGAGTGGTATCATCAGCATAGATGTTAATTTTCTGAACAATATGACTCAAAGATAAAGCTGAATTTTTACAAGCCATTATGTACCCGAATCCACAACTGAACACAGGTCTGGATCAGTTGCATATCTCGACTGATCCAATGGAGATGTGCGAGGAGCAACACCAGAATAGAGAGTGGTATCATCAGCATAGATGTTAATTTTCTGAACAATATGACTGAAAGATACAGGCTGAATCTTAACAAGCCATTTTGTACCCGAATCCACAACTGAACCCAGGTCAACTTCTGGATCAGTTGCATATCTCGACTGATCCGAGGGAGATGGACAAGAAGCAACACCAGAATAGAGAGTGGTATCATAAACATAGATGTTAATTTTCTGAACAATATGACAGAAAGATACAGGCTGAATCTTAACAAGCCATTTTGTACCCGAATCCACAACTGAACCCAGGTCAACTTCTGGATCAGTTGCATATCTCGACTGATCCGAGGGAGATGGACAAGAAGCAACACCAGAATAGAGAGTGGTATCATAAACATAGATGTTAATTTTCTGAACAATATGACAGAAAGATACAGGCTGAATCTTAACAAGCCATTTTGTACCCGAATCCACAACTGAACCCAGGTCAACTTCTGGATCAGTTGCATATCTCGACTGATCCGAGGGAGAAAAGCGAGAAGCAACACCAGAATAGAGAGTGGTATCATAAACATAGATGTTAATTTTCTGAACAATATGACTGAAAGATACAGGCTGAATCTTAACAAGCCATTTTGTACCCGAATCCACAACTGAACCCAGGTCTACTTCTGGATCAGTTGCATATCTCGACTGATCCGAGGGAGAAAAGCGAGAAGCAACACCAGAATAGAGAGTGGTATCATCAGCATAGATGTTAATTTTCTGAACAATATGACTGAAAGATACAGGCTGAATCTTAACAAGCCATTTTGTACACGAATGGACAATTCCTTTATGCTGTTCAAGTCGGGAGTCAATTCTGGGCACGGCACAAAAACCAGTTGCGTCTTAGATACTCTGTAGGCAACTTAGTGGACAACAGAACAACCATTCCGTTTGATTTGTTAATGGACACATTTGAACTGCCATCATCATCACCTTCCATGCAGACAAATACAAATGAGAATTATCAAAGACCTCACAGGAGTTGACCAAAGTGCAGTCGCACAAGAGTAAAGCACCTCCAAGTTTATCCCAGGTGTGCTCGATACAGTTAAAGACTAAAATGGGGAGATGTTAGGACACCTAACGAAAACGGAATTATCTCCCTTGAACCGTTTCGGTAGTTAAGAGGTCTCGCCCTTGGAAAAGGTTGTGTTGCTCAGAGAGAAAGTCAGACTGTGAATATATCAATCGCGTCCAGCGGCCAATTAATTCATTAATTCATTCTGTGTTCAGTTTTAATAAATGTTTCTCTTGATAGTTCATCCATTTATTTACAAGTTATTATTCATAATTAACCTAAATTACGAAGTTATAAAACAAACTAAAAATGAAACAATGTTAAGTAAAAATAACGTTAATTATAAACTGTAACAATAAAATTTGTTTATTAACACAAAAATAAACTGTGACAATGAAACAATGTTAATTAACCAAATATAAAAATTAAATAATCTTGTTAATCAACAAAAAGTTCACGTAATTGCCTAAAAAAGTAGAATTCCCCCCAATTGATAAAATACCCCAAGTTTTCTTTAAAAAGTACCCCACCAGGCATTTGGCTCACATGACTCAATCTCCGTGATTTAAAAATAGAGAATCGTCTTCATTAAATAAGCATATAATTGTGATTTTATTCCCCCCCCCCCGAATACATTTTTTTTTGGTTTATTTTTATTTTGTTACTTTTCGAAATAGAATTAAAGTTGATGCATTTTCCGCACATTTCTAAGTTTGCTCTCGATTTAAATATATTGTACTTTTCGGTGTTGTATTGCCCCCCCCCCCCCGAATAGAATACTTTTCTTTTCGGTTTATTTTTATTTTGTTACTTTTCAAAATAGATCCGCCAAAAGTCCGCCAGGCATTTGTCTCACATCAACCTTTCAATCCCGTTACACTCTGCCACCGGCCACCACCAGGCATTTTGCTCAAGTGACTCAATCGCAGTCATTTAAAAATAGAGAATAGTCTTCATTATTAAAAATAAGCATATAATTGTCATTTTATTACCACCCCCAATACAATTTTAAAAAACATATTTTATGTTATACTTAATCTTTTCTAGGTACTTTTGCACTTCAAGGACCGCGCTGAAAATAATAACGTTATTATTTTGAAACCAATTATTAATTAAACAAAAAAATTTGTGAAGGCTAAGTTCGCGAGATTTGGCCATAAAACGGACAATCTGGCAACCCTGATCCCAATCAGTGTTGCCAATTGACTGCGATTGATTGGTTGATGTGAGACAAATGCCTGGCAGCGTGTGGCGGATCCATTTAAAAGTAAATAAAAATAAACCTTAAAGTAAAATATTGTATTCGGGGGGGGGGGGGGTTAATAAAACACCGAAAAGTACAATATATTATAATCGAGAGCAGACTTAGGAATGTGCGGAAAACCCCGCCTAATAAACCAGTATCGCCCGGACTTTCGGGTCTGGATTTATGCCGGTCTATTGGTTGTCTGGTCCTGTGCAGTTCTAGGAGGTGCACCCTCCCAGGCTTTGCCTCCCCTTATTGGAGAGGAGTAAGTTTATTGCTTACTGCCTAAAGCGCCCCTACCGGGAAATGCCGACGTGGCTGCCCAGGCAATTTTTAAACAGCCAGTGTGCTCAAATTCTCAAGCGCTGGTTCTTTCCCACTTTCCCGACCTTGTGTCACATTTTACCTTGTGGGAGGAAGATAAATCAGGTTAATTCTATTTCGAAAAGTAAAAGAATACAAATAAACCGAAAAAAAAATATTATCTGGGGGAGGGGGTAATAAAATGACAATTGTATGCTTATTTTTAATACTGAAGACGATTCTCTATTTTTAAATGACTGCGATTGAGTCACGTGAGCCAAATGCTAGGCGGCGGCCGGTGGAGGGGTGCGGCAGGGTGGAAAAGTGCTGCCGGTATGTGATATAATTTTTTGCCACTTGTGCAGATGCGGTACACGAGCCGAAATTTATTTTAGAAGAGTTCCAATGGTGTAAGAATGGGCAGACAACTGTTTCTTTTTAGTACATAATTTCTAGCTTCTCCGAAAATGGACAGAATCGACGTGAATGCCTTGAAACTGTTGATTTTCGCAAATGTTAATTTCTGCGATAATTTAATATTTTAAACTATAAAAAAACAAAACTGTTAATCCAAACAAGAGGACTGTTTGTTTCGTTGGTTTTGAAATGAAAAAATATGCTGTTCATTTTCCCAAATTCTATTTTCTTCAATAAATGTTCTATCAATATACTGTTGATTTTCACAAATTGCGTACTTAAAAAAAGAGAGTTGTCTGCCCCTTACACCATTGGAACTCTTCTAAAATAAATTTCGGCTCGTGTACCGCATCTGCACAAGTGCCAATTTTGCCCCCTAAAATAATTCAAGTATTTAAAAAAAATAATAATGTTAGTTTTGATATAACATTGTTTCATTGTTTGATTGATTATTTCAGTGTTCTAAATTCTCTTTTTATTTTATTGCGTAATTTTTTCTGCACAATCTTATTTTCAGCTAACACGTAAGTACATAATAACGTTTATACATTCTTTAAATTTTTTAATGTCGGGGCGGATATGCTTAAGCACCAAAACATTTTAATTTAACTTTTTTTGCCACTTACCTTTTAAAACAACACTTGAGTGAGGAAGAAAAATGGATTAAAAGTTTTCTATTTGTTGGTTTTCGAAACGAGCTTAATTAATTCTTTGTTCTGAATTCAGAGTAAAAAATGTCGAATGTTTCGTTTGATCAGATGGTAGGAAGTGGAGTAATCACAGAACGGTGTCAAATATGAGTCGTTCCTTGCGTTAAAAAAGTCAAAAAACTGTTTTTCAACATGTAATTAAACCTTTTGCCGAAACGCCTGGTCGATCAAAATGACTGAAACATAGTTTAAATTTTTTAAAATGTTGTTGTTTTTTTTGGTAAAAACGCATAATAAGGGCCGGTCGGCTGGCTGGCTAGTGGGCCGTGCGCAAAGCCAGTTTGGCCTTTTTATGGCCAAATGTCACGAATTTGGTGTGTTTTGGCCTTTTTTGTGTGAATATTCTGGAGTTCACTTATGCGGGGCCAGGCGTATCGCAACATTTGAAAACAAACACAAATACTTCGCTAAAAATGAAGAACAAACACAGAAAAAAAAATTTTAAATAAAAATAAAAGTAAAAATGAGAAAGTGCTCATTTCTCGCAAAAAAAAACTGTTATAAATACTCGTGTCACTTCGCTAAAAATAAAAAACAAACACAAAAAAGAAAATTAAAAAAAAGAATATTTGGTTATAACCAAATATTCTTAAGTTTACAGACAATACCACAGATATAAATATATATACACATGTGTATGTATGTATATATATATATACATTTATATCTGTGGTATTGTCTGTAAACTTCAGAATCTTTTTTGTGTTTGTATTTCATTCTTAGCGAAGTGACACGAGTATTTATATACGGAATATAGAAAACTCCCGGTTACATTTTAAAAGGTTTTTTTTGCAAGAAAATAACACTTTTTCATTTTTACTTTTTATTTTTATTTAAAAATTTTTTTCTGTGTTTGTTTTCAATTTTGCGATACGCCTGGCCGAACTCCAGAATATACACAAAAAAAACGCCAAACGGAATTTTCGATGGCCAAAACACACCAAATTCGTGACATTTGGCCATAAAAAGGCCAAACTAGTTTTGCGCACGGCCCACTAGCCAGTCAGCCGGCCCTTATTATGCCTTTTTACCGTTTTTTTTTTTTTTACTGAATGACATAGAAAAATGTGTTTTGGGTCATCTTTCTGCCAACAATTCGTTCAGGGAAAGAAAATTTTTTTTAGAAGAAACAGGTTTCATCAATTTTATTTTTTTTTGTTTGTTTTGTTTGTTTTTTGCTTTTAGAAAGAAAAAAAATTGGAAGTCTCTCAGTGTTGAAAAATATTTTCTATCGTGTTTTGCCTTTGGCTAATTTTTACTTGAGTCACCCAAATTGTTTCGAGTGAAACAGGTTGAAAACAAACTGTTTTTCTTTGTTTTTGTTTGTGTCGAGCGTTTTTGAAAGGAAGCATCATTTTACTTTCGTCGTCGTTTTGGGTTGAGTTTCGTTATTTTTTGTTGAAATAATTTTGAACTTGCACTTCGGGTCACCATTTATAGGAGCTAATTTTAGCAGAGAGTGTTAATATCAATTTCTATAATATTATTAGTACAAAACGAAGACGGTTGTCACACGTAGGAAAACAAAACCTTTTTTATGAAGTGAATAACTACGAACCGGTATTTATTCAGGTTGAGTATAGGTTTGCAAGGTTAAGATTATGGTTTGCAAGGTTAGGATTATGGTTTGCAAGGTTAGGGTTATGGTTTGCAAGGTTAGGATTATGGTTTGCAAGGTTAGGGTTATGGTTTGCAAGGTTAGGATTATGGTTTGCAAGGTTAGGGTTATGGTTTGCAAGGTTAGGATTATGGTTTGCAAGGTTAGGGTTATGGTTTGCAAGGTTAGGATTATGGTTTGCAAGGTTAGGATTATGGTTTGCAAGGTTAGGATTATGGTTTGCAAGGTTATGGTTATGGTTTGCAAGGTTAGGATTATGGTTTGCAAGGTAAGGGTTATGGTTTGCAAGGTTAGGGTTATGGTTTGCAAGGTTACTGTAGGGAAACGCGGGACTTACCTAACTAGCATGTGTGCATAGTTCAATGGGTCGGTCGTGGAAGTAAATGAATGAAGAAGAAAGAAACAAAAATGGCTGCCTTGTCTCTTTATATGCCTGCAATGTGACCACCTGATATGTAAATGAGATGCTCCTGGTTGGAGATAAAAGAGGGTTGATTTGTTGTTTTGGACGTTCACTTTGAAGTTGGACTTCAAAGAGATAAGTGAGATAATCAGAGGTTGGAAGTTATAAGCTATTTCGGCGTTTGGTGTGTGGTGACTCGAAAGGCAGAAAATGGACAAATTCGATTTTCGCTTGATACCTGAGTTTGATGGATCTACCGCTGGACCGTCTGTTGTTGAATGGGTTGAAAAGGCTGAGAAGATCTGTACACTGTGCAGAATTAAAGAACCAGCCACAGTCATTCCTCTGAGGTTAATCGGAGGGGCCTATGCAGTCTACCAGCAACTCGGGGATGAACCAGACTGGGATACAATCAAACATGGCCTGTATACAGCATTTGGTACAGATCCGTTTGTTGCATGGCAACAGTTTACGAGCCGGCGACTTCAGGCCAAGGAAACGGTTGACGTGTACCTAGCTGACCTACGAAAGTTGTCGGTACCATTTGGTGGAGTCAGCGATAAGATATTAAGATGTGCATTTTTAGTAGGCTTACCTGAGGAGGTCAGCAGACTGTTGCGGACATCGTCACAAATTGATGAATTGACAACGGACGAGTTATTAGCCCGAGCTCGAAACATCTGCAAGGAACATGAGCCAATTGCAGCAGCAACTAGTATTCAACATGCAGCAGTCGAACCACATGGAGGCAAGGTAGATTCTCTCCCAGATAGTAATAAGTGTGTAGGCCCAGTGTGCTATAAATGTGGGGAAATCAATCATTTTGCTAAGGAGTGCCGAAGTGATAGGAGGTGTGTATATCCATGAGCACAGAGAACGGTACAGTGCTATCGCTGCAATAAGTTTGGGCACATATCTCGCAACTGTTCGGGAAACGAGGTTGGGGGCAAGGTACTATCGCCACCCGTGCCCCTTGCCAACCAATAAACACAGGATTACCGGTCATTGGCGTTAAAATCGATGATGTGAAGTGTTCAGCACTCATAGACACGGGGTGTTCCCGGTCTATAGTTAGTGCACATTACTGTCGGATGTGGCGGGAGAAACCAGTCGGTATTATGACAATCAATGGCTTATCCCGAGCATGTTGTGGTGAAGGGACAGTCACGATTTGTACTGAGAAGGGTGACACAGCCAAAGTTGATGTTCTGGTAATGCAAGAAAAACCCCTTGGCTATGACATGTTGCTTGGAATTGATGCGATACAAGCACTAGGAGGCGTAATAATCACAGCGACTGGAGGTGTAATGCTTGGAGAAGGGAAAGAAGTCTGTGCAGCCGTGTCTATTGAAGAAAAGGACTTCTGTGCTACGTTTGACAACAACGAAAAGGCGTGGACTGCAAAGTGGAAATGGACTATGAGCCAGGCACCAGATCGACTGTGCAACACCATTCCAGAGTATGAAGTTTCTACAAAGAATAGGGCCGCATATGAAGAAGAACTTCAGATATGGATTGAAAACGGATGGTTAATACCGTACCCACAGGAACTTTCACTGGAAATGCAGATGTGTGCGCTGCTAGACTACGAGAGTGGCGTCAGAAAGGGAGTAATGTAGCACTGTTGGATTTGAAGAGAGCCTACCTGCAGATACGTGTCTATGAGTCATTATGGCCATTTCAGACGGTGATAATCAAGGGAAAACGATATTGTTTGACACGTTTAGGTTTTGGCCTGAATGTAGCACCCTTAATAATGACAGCTATTATTAAAACTGTTTTGATGCAGGATGAGACCACAGCAAAAGCTGCTTCAGCTTATATTGATGACATTTACATTGATGAGGATATAATGTCTGCAGATGTGGTTCGAACAAAACTGGAATCGTTTGGGTTAATAAGCAAAGACCCTAAGCGCCTAAAGGATGGGGCGCCCGTGTTAGGGCTAGAGGTCTATGAGAAGGGCAATACTTTGCGATGGAAGCGAGGGAGCGCAATTCCAGAGTTACCCAGTGTATTGACAAGACGCATTGTGTTTTCTATTTGCGGTAAATTAGTAGTACATCTACCTGTTTGTGGATGGCTCCGATCGGCAACAGGAGTGTTAAAACGACGAGTAACTGCAGTAACCACAGGATGGGATGACATGGTGGATGATAATGCTCTCCGGCAAATGATGGCTGAAACGTTGTCCAGAGTACATAGGAACGATCCTGCCCAGGGTGAGTGGCAAGTATCTGGAAACGAAGTGAATGCATGGGTTGACGCAAGTTCACTGGCTACAGGTGTCGTGTTGGAACAATTAGGAGCTGTCGTGGAAGATGCGTGCTGGCTTCGTCCGAAAAATGATGCCCAGCATATAAATTTGGCAGAACTCGATGCCACGTTAAAAGGGCTTAATCTTGCATTGCAATGGCAGGTCAAGGTTGTGCATCTTCACACTGACTCATTGTGTGTTTACCACTGGTTGACTGACACCTTAACTGGGAAGGCCCGGGTTAAGACTAGAGCGGCAAGTGAGATGTTAGTACGTAGGAGACTGGAAATAATAAAGCGTCTAGTTGACGAATACAGCTTGCAGGTGGACATCACTTTAGTTTTGTCAATGCAGAATTTGGCTGATAGCCTGACGAGAGTACCAAAGAGGTGGATTGATGTAATGAGGCAGGCATCTGATCCTCCACAACAGACATGCGCGACCGTAACAGATCAATTGACACCTGACCAGATCCGTATGAAACATCAGCAGAGTGGACATCCCGGAATTCGGAGGACAACATATTTTGTCCGAAGAGTGTGTCCTTCAACTACAAGAGCATCAATCAAGGCAGCTATACGCTCGTGTGAAGAGTGTCAGCGAATTGATCCGGCACCATCCCAATGGCAAAAAGGAAAGCTTGAGGTGGAGGACAACTGGTATCGAGTAGGAATGGACATAACGCATTATGAGGGCAAGCACTTTTTGACCATGACAGATTGTGGACCGACACGTTTCACAATATGGCGCCTGTTGACACAACAGGATGCATTTAGCATTATACGACAGTTGAGAGCTGTCTTTTTTGAACGTGGTGCCCCGCTTGAAATTCTGACTGATAACGCCACTACATTTCGATGTCAAGAATTTCAGAAATTCACGCAGGAATGGGGGATTAGAATGCGTTACCGATGCGCATATTTTCCCGAAGGTAACGGTATAGCGGAGCGGTGTCACCGCACCATTAAAAGAATTGCGGCCAGGACACAGTGTTCTATTCCAGAAGCGGTGTACTGGTATAATATGACACCAAAGGACGATGCAACACCAGAAACTGCCCCAGCTAATGGGATTTACCGCTATGAACAGCGTATAAAAGGTATTGATGTCACGCCATCAGAGGTTGGCGTTGTCAATACACCATATCAAGTGGGAGACAGTGTTTGGGTGAAACCCCCAAATGCTAGGTGCACTGAAAAATTTTGCAGAGGAAAAATAGATAAAATCATAAGTCCTCAGACCATGTTGATTGATGGTGTACCACGGCATGTAAAAGATATCCGCCCCTGTTATACCTCTCCTGATTCTGAGGATAACGAGGAAGATCACATACAGTTCAGGGATGATCCTGACTGCCTACTACCCCTACCGGTGAGCGTAGAAACACTACCTACAGAACCAGATGAGGGAATGATGGAACATACTGAGGAAGATGGGACCGAGGAAGTGATGCCTCCGGTTCTTCGAAGGAGTACCCGACAAAGACGGATACTGCCCCCATGCCCTGATTGTGAAACACCGCATAGGGAACCACGAGAGGAGATAATGGAACAGATTGGTGGCAATAACGGTGGTAATGAGGAAGATGGCAATCAGGAAGTGCTGCCCCGATTCTTCAGAAAAAGTACTCGACAACGACGGCCACCCCCCTGCCCTGTGTGTGATCATGAGATCAGGGGGGAGTGTAGGGAAACGCGGGACTTACCTAACTAGCATGTGTGCATAGTTCAATGGGTCGGTCGTGGAAGTAAATGAATGAAGAAGAAAGAAACAAAAATGGCTGCCTTGTCTCTTTATATGCCTGCAATGTGACCACCTGATATGTAAATGAGATGCTCCTGGTTGGAGATAAAAGAGGGTTGATTTTGGGACGTTCACTTTGAAGTTGGACTTCAAAGAGATAAGTGAGATAATCAGAGGTTGGAAGTTATAAGTTATAGTTATGGTTATGGTTTGCAAGGTTAGGGTTATGGTTTGCAAGATTAGGATTATGGTTTGCAAGGTTAGGGTTATGGTTTGCAAGGTTAGGACAATGTCTAAGTGAACAAATTAAAAAATAGAGTTAGTTGGCTGCCGAAAGCCTACGAGCAGTTTATCTTCGAGTGAAGATAGTTGATGCTTGGAAATCCAGTGGATGGAGGCAGGAGAGGTTGTTGGAATTTATTAAAGCCCTCCTCACTTATTGGCTGTTGCCATGTCCCTTGTCAGGCATTGCAACCCCTATTCCCTTAGGTGTCACGTGAGCCAGCTCTTAAAAAACCCTTGCACACGCATCCCGGCTCTTTTTCGACGACTCCGCTCAAGTCAGCAACACATCGGCTGGTATCCTCAGTGACAACAGCCCACGACGGCAGTCACAGAGAATTACCTTCCGCAGTTACCCGAACTCTATACAGATAAGTTCACACAAACCACGTTTTCGCAACCCCTCTCTCAAATTGACTATGCCTAACTGAACTTTTAAAACTCTGTAAATATTCTATGACTGCATCTTTCTCTTAGTAAAATTGCTGTGAAACTGCATTCTGGTGTTTTGTGTTCCTTCTCTCAGACTTCCGTCCTATATCTCTCTTTTGATGATTTATCTGCACATTGTTACCCCATTTTCACGTGCGAGAATTGAACTTTGTTTACAGGATTATTTTAATCCCAACATTAGTCAATCACGTGCAACAAAAAGAAAGTAAAAATACCTACAGTCCGTTTTGGAATTAGAGTTATAGTTAAGGTTAGGGTTAATACCTACAGTCCGTTCTCGTGAACCACGTTTTCGCAAACCCCTTCTCAAATTCACTATGAGAATTGAACTTTATTTTCAGGATTATTTTAATCCAAACAATAGTTGATGCTTGGAAATCCAGTGGATGGAGGCAGGAGAGGTAAGTGGGGCGTCCTTCGTGGTTTCTTTCAGGAACATTTCTGATGTCTGATGCGATTCCCAAAGTGATCCGAAGTAGTACTTTATGGCCCGGATTAAATTCATGTGCCATGCAAACTGATTGGGCAGTGTGTGACCAATTCACCCAACAAGGACAGTTCTCCGAGAAATAAAATTAATATGAATGCTTATGACGGCTACATCGCCGCTTTCTCAATGCTAAACCTTATAATGGACTTTTTCTTGAAGAATGAATGTTTGTAATTGAAGGGGGTGTTGGTCCCTTCCTTACATTTATCGCACGAAATGAATTGAACGAACAACAACTGAGTATTGATTTACTCCTCTCCAGGAGTTAGGCACAAGGCCAGTTTTTATCTTACTCCCACAAGTAAGATGTGACCCAAGGTCGGGTCGGGAAAGTGGGGGTTAAAAATTGGCTGGGCACCCCCGGTAGGGGCGCCTCAGGCAGTAAGCAATAAACTTATTCCTCCCCAAAGAGGGGAGGCGAAGCCTGGGAGGTTGGACCTCCTAGAACTGCACAGGACACGCCCATAGACCAGCAGAATCAAGCCCCGAAGGCCAAGACGATAACAGTCTATGGGGTGCAGTATCCATCGGAACAGGTACTACACTTTGATCTTGGCCAAAAGGCAACTGAGTTTTTATTTACTCCTCCCCAGGAGTTAGGCACAAGGCCAGTTTTATCTTACTCCCACAAGTAAGATGTGACCCAAGATCGGGTCGAGAAAGTGGGGTTTGAAAAGCCAGCGCTCGAGAGGTGAGCACTCTGGCCATTTAAAAATTGCCTGGGCAGCCCCGTCGGCATTCCCCGGTAGGGGCGCCTCAGACAGTAAGCAATAAACTTACTCCTCCCCAAAGAGGGGAGGCAAAGCCTGGGAGGGTGGACCTCCTAGAACTGCACAGGACAGGCGTGCAGTATCCATCGGAACAGATACTACACTTTGATCTTAGCCAAAAGGCCAAACAGTGAAGAAAAGAGGCTGCCGTGTCGTCAGCAAATACATTCCCAGTGGCGACGGCTGCTGCTGGAACGACGCAGGGGGAATGGCAGGAGAGATGATGTTTCCTC
The DNA here is from genome assembly GCA_963556195.1 of Sepiola atlantica. Taxonomy (NCBI): domain Eukaryota; kingdom Metazoa; phylum Mollusca; class Cephalopoda; order Sepiida; family Sepiolidae; genus Sepiola; species Sepiola atlantica. The sequence goes on along the minus strand of OY744525.1, from coordinate 164,434,112 downwards.
GATCGTGTCTTGTTTTTCTCTGCCGATCTCATTCCTAGACTAAACTGTCGAAGTAGTCCGTTTGGGGACAGTTAGAAAATCATACGCCCTGTAAGCCGATTGGTCAGTGTATGACCAAACTGCCTGCAGGGGACAAAAAGAAATAGGTCCTATGTCGCTTTCTCAACTCTAAACCTTATAATGGACTTCTAGGAGATCTCGTCCCTAGAGTAAATGGTCAAAGTAGTCCGTTTGGGGACAGTTAGAAAATCATACGCCCTGTAAGCCGATTGGTCAGTGTATGACCAAACTGCCTGCAGGGGACAAGAAGAAATAGGTCCTATGTCGCTTTCTCAACTCTAAACCGTATAATGGACTTCTAGGAGATGTAGTAAATGCGCCAATAACGCAGAAATTCAAAGCGAAATTGGATGCTTGACGACTGCATCCTCATCTGTGTACATTTTATCACCCTTTCCCTACTGAAGATTGTTTGTTTTATTGGTACTTATATCGATCTTGATCCAGTTTCCGTGAGTTTCTTGTCGGAAGCGTTCGGCTGTCCTACGCAAACGCTCGAGAGATGACGAGCCGATTTGTACCAGACGACAATTTTGATACGGTGCTGCGCCCTATCAAAATAATGTTTTGCTTGTTGTTTTTTTTGTTTTTGTCTTTTTGTTATGGTTAGGGTTTAGGTTTAGGTTTAGGGTTAGGGTTAAACATATTTATTTTTTAACAGTAATTTCGCTCTGTTTTGCTTGTTTTATTTGTTTTGTTGTTTAAAAAATTTCTTGCAACTATAACTAAAAATTATAGGAGGCAGCAACGTATCAAAATAATAAAAAATATTTATTTGATAACAGTAACTTCGCTATGTTTTGCTTGTTTTTTTTGTTTTTTTTGTTGTTTCTTTCAGAAAATTTCTTGAAAATACAACTTACAATCACAGGACGCAGCACCGTATCAAAATTGTCGTCTGGTACCATTCGGCTCATCATCTCTCGGGTGTTTGCGTAGGACAGCCGAATGCTTCCGAGTTGAACCTCACGAAAACTGGTTCAGGATCGATATCAGTACCGTTTTTATTTTTTGCCAAATTTATTAAATTGAACATAACAGCATAAACCAACAAATTTAACAGCTAGGTTCAACCCAACCAATAACACAATAAACTCAAATACAAAGGAAAAAATAAAAACGAGATTCTGTTTTTGGCGACGATTACATGCAACAACCTGAAAAACTTGACGGTAATAATAATAGATTAGACTTAAGAATGGGGGATCAGTTTCACAAATAAATTCAACGTAAACCCAGTGATTCATGAAAAAATGTAACTTTAAAATCGGCACATGTTCGTCTTTTCTCACAGTCCGTTTTTCACAACTTTTTACTGACCCGTTTTTTTTTCTTTTTTCGGTGTACACTTACCTATCAGGCTGCTAGAGAATTCCGGGGTTTTGGGAAATTTTTTTCAAATATTTTACATTTTAGGAGGGGGATCAGTTTCCAATGTAAATTCAACGTAGACTGATCCCCCTCTTTTTGACCATCTCAATTTTTTAAAAAATCTTTTTCGGTGTATAATTACCTATCATGTCAATAGAGAATTCCGGTGTTTTCGGAAAGAAATTTTTTTAAATTGAGATTTTAGGATGGGGGATCAGTTTTCAATGTAAATTCAACGTAGACTGATCCCCTCTTTTTGACCATCTCAATTTAAAAAAAAATCTTTTTTGGTGTACAATTACTTATCATGTCGCGAGAGAATTCCGGGTTTTTTGGAAAGAAATTTTAAAAAATTGAGATTTTAAGACGTAAACAGTTGCGAAAAGCGGACTATGGTAAAAGGCGAACAAGACTGATCCCCGTCTTAAAATCTTATTTTTTCAAATTTCTTTCCAAAATTCCCGGAATTCTATCGCGACATGATAGGTAATTGTAAGCAGAAGAATAATTTTAAAAATTTGAGATGGTCAAAAAGAGGGGGATCAGTCTACGTTGAATTTACATTGAAAACTGATCCCCCGTCTTAAAATCTCAATTTAAAAAAATTTATTTCCGAAAACACCGGAATTCCTTATTGACATAATTATACACCGAAAAAGATTTTTTTTTTAAATTGTGATGGTCAAAAAGAGGGGGATCAGTCTACGTTGAATTTACATTGGAAACTAATCCCCCCTCCTAAAATGTAAAATATTTGAAAAAAATTTCCAAAAACCCCGGAATTCTCTAGCAGCCTGATAGGTAAGTGTACACCGAAAAAAGAAAAAAAAACGGGTCAGTAAAAAGTTGTGAAAAACGGACAGTGGACAAAGACGAACATGTGCCTTAAAATCTTCGGTTTAATCTGATTACCTTATTAATTTCCTTTTTGCAAATAAAACAAAAAGAGGAAAGAAATACATAAAATAAATCGGTGCTTCTTGCTTAAAAGTCCGAAAAAAAGATTTCTTTGTCTTTTAATGTTTAAGAGGTAAATAAGGGGCAGTAACTCTTATCAACTGTTGTTATTACATGTAACGTAATTTACTGCCACATTCAATTAATTAGTAATAAATGAACAACAAAGTATACGTAAATGGAAAATTTAAGATTTTGAAAATTAATTAGTATTAAATGAACAACAAAGTATACATAAATGGAAAATTTAAGATTTTATTGAAAATTTACGCATTTATTTTGTTTATACTTGGGTTTTTTACTCGTGATGGCACAAGTCGCATGTTATGCCCACAATTACAGGTCTCTTCTCCAGAAATAAGTCCATGCGCTTGCAAAAAATCTATCTGTTTTGCTTTTTCTGAAGTAAAATATAGTACGTCTTCAAACTGGAACAATTTCAAATCCATGATTCCAGTTGAAGAGAATATCAGGCTTGATAGAAATTAACGATAAAGTCTGGCTCAAAATTACAATTAAGAGTTACTGCCCCTCATTTTACGACTGCATTTCGAATTTCAAAAAAGCTTTTCGTTGACTACGTCTAAATCTGATGCAATAAAAAAAAATGAATTCAACTTAATTTATTTTTTATTGCTTCTTAATTCTTACATTTCCACACATTACGATCAACGGATTCAAACGAATTCTAATTCTATAAAAAGTAATTCGATTTTCTTTCGTCTTCACATTTTCTCAAGTTTAAGCAATCAAAGAAGATAACCCAAATATTTTTTGAATTTGAATAGTTTGTAAGAAATAGGGGTGCTTGTTCACTGTTTCGGCCAGACGGAAAAAATTATTTATGTGTGAAAACAATATTATATACTTACTCAGTGGTATTTTATTTACAGTAGAACTTTAATTACAAATAGTTTTACATTTTCCGTATCGTACAAGTCACTTCGATGACTATGCCTCCATTTTCTACCGTTGGACAGAAGTCAAGGGTAGATAATTTGCAAGGGCAGGTAATCAACAAGTTAGGCGGTCTCTTCCACGAAATAGCGGAAAGATACCCAATTTCAATTTAATTACTTTAATTTTATTGACTTTCACATTAAATATACTCATTACAATAAATTATGTTTTTATCAATGTACTTGTTTATTTTTTTGTTTTTTAAATGCGTATTATCTGCCCTTGCAAATTATCTGCCCTTGACTTCTGTTCAACGGTAGCAAATGGAAGCATAGTCATCAAAGTGACTTGTACGATACGGAAAATGTAAAAATATTTGTAATTAAAGTTCTACTAGATAATTTTTCCTAATTTTTTCAGCATTGAACAATAAAATACCACTGAGTAAGTACATAATATTGTTTTCACACATAAATAATTTTTCCGTATGGCCGAAACAGTGAACAAGCACCGACAAATAATTACGTTTTTTTCGGAACACTCGAATTTTTAACAATACGAAATTTATATCACGTACAACTTCGTCCATAAAACGCTGCATTAGTAAGTCGAGTGGCATTGTTAAAAATTCGAGTGTTTCGAAAGGAATAGTCACAACAGTTTTCGGAAATTCAGCCGGATTAACCGGAATTTACCAGATATAAGTTAGAAAATCGATTACAGCCATGCAAAGACGTAGCGAAATCCTGAAGTTAAGAAACAGGATAGCCAGTGGGAACAGTAATTGCGTTAAAACGGAGGAAATCTAAGGTGGGACTCCAATCACCAGAACGCTTCGGAACCATATACAAGTGAAATGCCGAAGCGCTAGATGAGAGGAGAACAATATCTAGCAATTCAGGCTTTTCTGCCTTCGATTTCTCGAGGGAGAGACCATGGGATGTGATTTCGATGAAATGCATCTTAGAGTAAACCGACTGATTTATTTCAAAAATGAAACCGTTCAAATCTGTAAAAATAATTTAGTAAGGATTGTAGAAGGTATAGGTCCCTCACTGTCAACCAAGCTCCAGTCCCTGTCCCATCGCCGCAATGTAGCATCCTTGTGCTTGTTTTACAAATACTTCAATGGATTATGCTCTGATGAATTGGCTACTCTGGTGCCCCCTCGACGTAAATTCACTAGACGAACTCGACAATACATTAAATCCCATTCATTCACTGTGGAGGTCCCCAGATGCCGGAGAGCTTTCTACTCAAATAGCTTCTTTCCTCGTGCTGCTGGCCTCTGGAACTCCCTCACGGCCCCCTGTTTCCCCGACAGTACTGACATGCAGAAAGTTAAAATTAATGTAAACAGACATCTCGCTGCGCAGCTCCCAATTTAGGTTGACCTTCCCAACCTTCTCTCCTTTTATTTCTTCTCAGTAGCCCCTTACGTCTACAGTGGCGGCCTGCCTTGTCTGGGGTGAACTTTGTTTAAAAAAAAATGCTCGAAAGACAGATATGGCGCATATTTAAAGGCAAAAACGAACCCACGTGTTGAAATAGGTGGTTCTAATTTGTGACTATATGACCAAATAATACTGTACTCTTCCAATAAAAAGTGAACACAGCGAAAACCAAGATAAAACAAAGAAAATTGCATTTATTTACTTACATATGACGCAGAGTCATATTTCTTTATTTTATTTCATAGTAATCCCCGAATAAAAGAATGGTCAGCTGCACATGAATCTTTTTATGAGTACATAGCGACGGTCAAATGCGGTGGGAATTCAAGATGCGCGCTCCCCACTTCTCTGCTGTTAAGGAATTCCATGATAAAACTGTAAGAAAATATGAGACGACACTTTTTAAAAAAGGCGAAAATTTCGAAGTGATAATCACCAATTTGTAGAGATCCTAGGAGTGTTGCTTTTTCTAAGAGGAAAGGTTGGTAGATTAGACATTCATCCTCTGGTGTTGCTGAGAAAAAATGAGTTCTCATCATTTGCTTATGAGGACAGACCTCTTTATCCAAAATTTAAAGCAGTTTTATTCGTACAGTTTCATCAAACCAGCGAACATGGTCGGGAAAAATTCACGTAGACAAGTTGCTAAGGACAAATGTAATTCCAACAAACAGCCCTAACCCTATCCCTAACCCTAACACTAAACGCTAACCCTAAACTCTAACCCTAACCGGCCAAAAACGAGGGTTTAACAAAATAAGGAGTTTATCAAGAGAAGAAACTGGAAGTGTGAATGAAAAACACGAATTTCAAAAGAAGCCGATTCTCTTTACGGTGTGGAAGAACGACAGGAATCTGGGAGTACTTGGTAAAATATTGTGTCTTCAACTTCCTTTAGGCGACAAATGAAACCATCACTTGGTGTGCTAAGTGTGGTTACGTATAAAATTGTTCCAGTCTTGCAGGCTTCTACAAGTTACGTCAGTCTCTTTGCTTACGTTGACTTTCGGCGACCACCAAAAGATGAACAATGGCATTATCTTTCTTTCAAATAGTGATAAAACATAATTAAAAAATTCCTACTAAATAATAAAGACGCCATTTTACATTTTACAGTGCTTATCCAGATTAAGGGAGACATTAAAAAAAACTGAAAAATATATTTTTGATGTACCAAAAATCACGTAAATTAATCAAGTAGTTTTTATTTTATAAAAGAAAATTAAATTATTATGAATTTCGGTTATCTCCCTTGAATAAGCCGTAATGGCGGCTGTATTTCGACGTTATTCGTCTATCGGTCAAATTTAATTTTCTGTTATAAAATAAAAACTACTTGATTAATTTACGTGATCTTTGGTATAGGATATATTCAGTCTGTGACAGGTACGTACGTCAAACAGATATTCCTCAGTTTTTTTAGTTTTTTTTTTCGAATGTCTCCCTTCATCTGGATAAGCACCTTCCAATTTACGCCCTGATTTGTCAAACAGTAAAAATTTTTGAGGTGTTAGAGGGAAGCTCATTAACACCTTGGAATGAAATGATTTCAGATTTAAAGTGGGAAATGTTGTTTTCTTAGAATCATAGAAATTATACTTTTCGATTTAAGAAAAATCTAGATTTTTTTCATAAATCGAAATGTCTATGTGAAATAATTTATTTTGCTTTCGATGTAAAAAAATCGGATATTGATATTTTTGATAATCAGATCACCAACCATGACGGGATAGAGAATGTTTTGTTAGATTGAAATAAAATAATTTTTTCCTCCATTTTAAATATTTTAAATAATGTACTTAAATGCTCTACCCCATCCCCCCAAAAATATATGGTGCTTGTACAGATTAGCGTACATATGAAAAACGCTGAAAATCGCAGTTCCGATTAAATTAACGGGAAACTCTTTGAAATACTTATGTATCAAGCAAAAATAGGTTTGTACACCAAAAATTTGCAAAAACTATCGAGTAGAATTGTAATAAAAAATAAAAATCCGTTATATCGTTTAATCGGGTTCGGCCATAGATTCGAGCGAAAAACACGAAATTCAGGGGGAGGAAACCCAGTCTGTCATATTAACAAGTAACAAATCAATGGCAGTCATCAAAATACGATGAAACTGATTTTTATTTTTAATTAAAATTCTACTCGATCATTTTTCTACTTTTTGGTGAGGATACTTATTCAAATCTGCTGCGTAAGTATATAATAGTGTTTTTTTTTGTGTGGTATTGATAATTTAATATGGACGCTTCTCTGTACAAGCACCAAATATATAAAAAATGAGAAAAGGTGAAAAAAAAGCTTGGCACATGTTCGTCTTTAACCACTGTCCGTTTTTCACAACTTTTTACTGGCCATTTTTCTTTTCTTTTTTCGGTGTACACTTATCTATCAGGCTGCTAGAGAATTCCGGCGTTTTTGGAATTTTCTTTCAAATATTTTACATTTTAAGAGGGGGGATCAGTTTCCAATGTTAATTCAACGTAGACTGATCCCCCTCTTTTTGACCATCTCAATTTTTAAAAAAATCTTTTTCGGTGTACGATTACCTATCATGTCAATAGAGAATTCCGGGGGGTTTGAAAAAAAAAAATTTTTAATTGTGATTTTTAGACGGGGGATCAGTTTTCAATGTAAATTCAACGTGGACTGATCCCCCTCTTTTTAACCATCTCAAATTTTAAAACTTATTCTTCTGCTTACAATTACCTATCATGTCGCGAGAGAATTCCGGGGTTTTTGGAAAGAAATTTCAAAAAAATGAAATTTTAAGACGTAAAAAGTTGTGAAAAACGAACTATGGTAAAAGACGAACAAGACTGATCCCCCGTCTTAAAATCTCAATTTTTTAAAATTTATTTCCAAAAACGCCGGAATTCTCTCGTGACATGATAGGTAACTGTAAGCAGAAGAATAATTTTTAAAATTTGAGATGGTTAAAAAGAGGGGGATCAGTCCACGTTGAATTTACATTGAAAACGGATCCCTAGTCTTAAAATCACAATTTAAAAAAATTTCTTTCCAAAACCCCCGGAATTCTCTATTGACATGATAGGTAATCGTACACCGAAAAAGATTTTTTAAAAAATTGAGATGGTCAAAAAGAGGGGGATCAGTCTACGTGGAATTAACATTGGAAACTGATCCCCCCTCTTAAAATGTAAAATATTTGAAAAAAAATTCCAAAAACGCCGGAATTCTCTAGCAGCCTGATAGATAAGTGTACACCGGAAAAAGAAAAGAAAAATGGTCAGTAAAAAGTTGTGAAAAACGGGCAGTGGTTAAAGACGAACATGTGCCAAAAGCTTACCTTTCATTACAGGAAATTGAATACGAAAAAAAAAACAGAAGGAAAAAAAAAAAAGAAAAAAAAGCGGAAAAAAATAAAACGAATATTTTCCTTTGTTGTGTTCAGATTTCTAAGTGAATCTACACAATTTCTGTTTTGTGTTTAAAATTCATCAAAAATAAAATAAAAATGTCCACATTGAAAGAAATTTAAATAAAAAAATTAAACTATTTAAATGCGAAATTGTTTAAAGACATTTCAACTAAGAAACAATAAAAGAAGGTCTCATCAAACGGTGTAAATCATTATTTGGTTCCTTGTATAGAAAAGTCCGTGTGAGGAAACACGTTGCATTACTTGCTGTCAGGTTTCGAGCGTATTTATTTATCTATGTTTAATAGTAGATTGATTTGTTGGGGGGGGGGGGTTATACGTATTACGTACGACATACACAATTATCGAATATAAAAGTATCTCTCTCCTCGCTGTACCCTGAAGGGGGCCGAGACAGTAGACGGAAGGGGAAAGAGTTTGCTAAAAGAATTGGTCTTTCAGCGACCCGCTTAACAGGGTCTCGTTAAAAATGGAGTCTCTGGTTGGAGCAAAGTTGCATTACGGACGCAGACTCGTAACAGAGTCTGTCTATGACGTGCAAATGGCCACCCACTCGAAAGAGAGTCTGTCGATCTCGTTGAGGGGTTGACGTGTGAATCCGAATCTGAATCTGAATGAACTCCTCAATGTCGAAGTTTCTTCACCATCGTAAAAGAGTCTGTCCATTTCGTGCAAATGGCTACTCACTCTTAAAGGAGTGTGTCTGACTCGTAAGAGAGTCTGTCGTTATACTACTGTACGTGAAGAAACTCTAGTTGAAATATCTCACACGTAAGCGAGTCCGTCATTATACTACTGTAAGTCGAAAAACTGTAGTTGCAATATCTCACACATAAGAGAGTCTGTCGACGTACTACTGTAAGTCGAAAAACTGTAGTTGCAATATCTCACACATAAGAGAGTCTGTCGACGTACTACTGTAAGTCGAAAAACTGTAGTTGCAATATCTCACACATAAGAGAGTCTGTTGACGTACTACTGTAAGTCGAAAAACTGTAGTTGCAATATCTCACACATAAGAGAGTCTGTCGACGTACTACTGTAAATCGAAAAACTGTAGTTGCAATATCTCACACATAAGAGAGTCTTTCGATGTACTACTGTAAATCGAAAAACTGTAGTTGCAATATCTCACACATAAGAGAGTCTTTCGATGTACTACTGTAAGTCGAAAAACTGTAGTTAAAATATCTCACTTGTCAGAGTGTTACATTGTGTGTTTATTGGCCTCACCTTTGGTTCTCGTAGAACTTCGCTGTTAATTCAATGGGTCGTTATGTCGTAGCTAGGTTCCGCGAACCTCAACTGCCCGGAACTATTCGTACTGCTTGCACTAACCTTGTTTCTTCTCTCTCTCTCTCTCTTTTCTCGTCGTCTGCCGGCAGCCATTTGTCGCCTGCTTGTTTCAGCCGCTGTGACTATTTGCGCTCCTTTTTCTTCTGAACCCTTTTGCTGTCGGGACTGCTATCGTTCATCGCTCGTCGTCGTCCCCGCAGGCGCCGCCGTCATCATTCTTCCCGGGCTGTTGTCTCCCGCCGGTCGCTCGCCGCGTGTTAACATTTTCGGGCTACTATCTTCTCTCTGAAATCAATTTCTTAAAGTACAAGTCTTTTTCTGTTTTAAAGAGCCGCTTTTATTTAACTACTTTAATTGGCGGACCTGAACGAGTTCGCTGCGATCGAGAAAGAGGTTTACGCTAACTAGTTCACTAGTTAATATTCTTAATTACGCGAGAAGGAGGAATAGGGATGATCTACTAATTGGCTCTTAGATTCCCGTCACTCGGAATCTTTCTCGTAACCGCTACATATTTGGCGATGTTGACTCTCTCGCTTCCAAGTCGATAACTGATTCAATCTCGATTTAATTCTCCCACACGAAACTCTCGCTACCAAATCTCGTGATCAACACGCAGGTGTGATGTCAACTTTTTGACATCCTGTAACCCTAAGGTTATGTCAATGTTACTGCGCCTCCGTGGGAACACATCAAACCGAACTGCACGGGATGACTCCGCTACAACCACGTAAGTCAAACCCGTCTCGAATAGATGCATCCAAGCCATTATCTAACAAAAGTCTGTCGATATACTACTGTAAGAAAATCTGTTGATATACTACTGATTAAAGAGGAATACAAATTCAACAAATATATACGAACTATCGGACGTAATCTTTCAAGTGAACATTTTGTACACTTGAAAGATTTGCTAGGTTAAACTACGGAGAAAATAGGTTCGAACCAAATATAGGTACTTATATCGATCTTGACCCAGTTTCCGTTAGTTTCTTGTCGGAAGCGTTCGGCTATCCTACGCAAACGCCCGAGAAATGACGAGCCAATTTGTACCAGACGACAATTTTGATACGGTGCTGCGTCCTATGATTTTAATGTTTTGTTTGTTTTGTTTTTTTTGTTGTTAGAGTTAGGGTTAGGGTTTAGGGTTACGGTTAAGGTTAGGGTTAGGGTTTAGGGTTACGGTTAGGGTTTAGGGTTAAGGTTAAGGTTAGGGTTAGGGTTAGATTTTAAAATATTTATTTGATAACAGTAATTTCGCTCTCTTTTGCTTGTTTTATTTGTTTTGTTGTTTAAAAAATTTCTTGCAAATATAACTAAAAATTATAGGACGCAAATGACAAAACAAATACAAACTTATGGCCGGGGTGTTTTCTTGAAGTAAGGTGCACCGACCAAAGGTTGTGGGACAGATGCCTTTATAGCAGCATGTCATTCCAACTGTTTGGATGTAGTCCGACCACGTGTGGATAAAATTAACAGAATAAAACAAACAAAAAGAAGAAAGAAAACATTATTATTATTATCTGAAATTATATTAGAAAGAAAGCGAAGGAATAATAAAGCTACACACAAGAATGGTATTTTGTAAAATCAATAATTAAGAGTAAAACATTTATATTAAAACAAAACAATTTATTTCACTAAGACATTTTGTAGAGTTCATATTTTTAAGGAGTGAAAAAGTTCCGTTTGTAAATTCATGTTTGTACGAATGTGTATATGCGAGCGTGTTTGATGTAAAGTGATATTTTGTGGCAATTGAAATGGTGTGTTTCAAGCATCGGCCATTCAAACTTACTAGTATGAGTGTCATAGTCATTGAAAATGTCATGTTTAAATTCTCTTTATTTATTAATAAATAATTGTTTTTAACTTTTTAAATATTTATTAACGAAAAAGACAAAACAAATACAAACTTTCCAAATAATTGACGATAATTGTGAAATTAAGGAAATTGTTAAATCTCTAAATAACATTTTGAGGGCGGTCTAAAAGTGAGTGGTGGTTGGAAGGATAATCCCACCTGTTTATTACAGAACAGGGCCACCATACCAATCCAAGTTAATCGTTAGTAGAAATTATCTAATTTTTTAAATTCTTTTTTTCGTAATGATCCTGATCCTCATTTCTTTTATTGTTTTGGTTTATTTTCCAGATTTAAAAAAAAATTCTTACGCTGGTGATGACACGTGTGGGGGTCGTCATACCCTTTTGGTCGGGGTTACCAACTTCCTCCACAAATAAAAATAATAATAAGAATATTTACATGCACAATTAACAGAAGTTTATTTACTGAAATAAACATATTAACAAATAGAATATATTACTTTGTGTAATGAGTTCATGAGTCCTTTCTTTAGTTTCATGTAAGTAAAAAGAAGAATGTCTTTTCTTTTGTTGAAGTGTTCATTTGTTATAAAATATTAACAGAGGCAATAGGTAATGTTCGCCTGTGAAATTGTAAGAAGCGCGCGAAAGGGTGAAATTGAAGAGTGATTGTAAGATGCGTGTAACCTCCGGATGAAAGTCAGTTGAAAAGAGAGAGTTTGATGTTTGTGTGTGCTTAAATACTATTTGGATCGGCTCCAGCAAGCCTAAGGAGAAAAGTTTAGAAAAATATGTCTTTGGAGAAATCTCATTGGACAAAAATATCACGTGGTGTGCTTGCAATTACGTCCGCTCGTTTTGAGCTGATTTAATATAAAAAGCCACATCGGAATTTGCGTGGGCGTTATTTTATATTTGTCACGCGCCAATACAACAATTTTCACTCTGCGCGCCTAAATTGTATTTATTCCAAACAACAATTTTTATTCGAATCTTAACCGTGTTAACTGGCACACACGTCTATGTGCGAAAGAGAAATATAATAATATCGCATTTTTAATCTTCCCAGAAACTCTAATCATTAAAATCACATAAAATATTTTTTGCAATTATATTATTTTTGGAGTGAAAATATTGATTAAACAATGCTTTATTCAATGCTGACACCGCTAATTCAAGAAATTATTTTTTCTCCGATGTATAGTGATTTTATTAACACGGAATTTATATGAAATATTTTTTTTAAATGTTTAATTTTCTACAGTGCTTTATTTTCATTATTTTTTTTTTTAATTCATGCATTTTTTTTTTATTAATTCCTAAAAATATAGCTTTAGTAAAGGTGTATTTTGTTTTCAACAAATAATAGATTTTCACTAAGACTTCAGAAAAAATAACAGTTTCATTATATTCTGTGATCGTTGGTTAATAGATACTGAAAATTTCATTATAATTGTTTGATTTCCTGAATTTTGGTGAATTTTTAAGTGAAGGGGAGGGGGGTCAAAATGTTTTTATATTTTGGGAATCGGCCATTGCTTTTGCACTTACCTACAATTTACGTATTTTTCTATGTTTTTCTTTTTGAATTAATACGGCCCTTGTTATAATGTTTTAACCAAACAGAGTTATCCCCCTTTTAATTAAAACCGAAAGCAGCATGATATCGCATAAGGTAAGGAGATTAACGTCCTGAACGTGAGTTGAATAAACGAGGTCAGCCATTTTGGATCTGAAACGGTCTTTATTCAATACGATAACATGGTGTTAGAAGTTGTATGTTGATAAAACCGAAATCAGAATGGTATAGGATAAGGTAAGGAGCGGAGGCGGACGTCAGACAAACCAAAATATCCGAGCCAGGAATCGGAATTTAAAACAAAACAAAATGAACAGCAACGTGTCGACGTCACAGCCGTTCGCATTCGATCAGCCAGGACAATGGCTAAAGTGGATAAGGAGATTTACTCGCTACAAAACTGTGTGCAGCCTCGAAGAGAACTGTAGCAGTTACCTCCTCCTTTCAAAACATAACTACACCGGTTTGCCGGTAGGTGTCGCTTTTTCACCGACAGGTGGCACTGTAAAGCGATACCAGAGTTATCTGCCCTTCTGACTATAAAAACCGTTGCAAACGGAAAATCCATCTCTTTTTTCACTGACCAGCCTCGGCAGACAGACGCTGACACTAGCGTTCCGTTTCACTTTTCTCTTCTTCACCAGCCTCGACAGAAGTACGCTGACACTAGCGTTCCGTTTCACTCTTCTCTTCCGGTCAATTGGCATCGGTAGAACGACGCTAATACACTAGCGTTTCGCATCACGCTTTTCTCATGAACTGGTCTCAGCATAACAACTACCAACACACGTTTCTTCCGTCAGCACGTGTTCAAACAACGGTAAGAGTTCTCAACTCATTTTCTTTGTGTACGGCTTTCAAAGACTTTCCTCTCGCCGGATTCATTCACTCTTATACCTTTTTCAAGAACTGTTTTTCCATCGACACACATGCATACATCACACACTTCATCATTCCACGTACACACACGTTCAATAAACGTTATTTGAACTACTTCATTTTGTTTATTAATTATTACTCTGTCTTTGCATGCAACATTGCTTGATTTACTGAACACGTCTATAATCGGGGGAACACGACCCTCGATCCGAACAGAACCCCGAAAGGGTCTATGTGGATTCCCTCATATATAGAATGGGTGACAAAGCAGAGGACGTCCTAGCTAAATTCAAGTTATCACAGGAGGACTCGGAAAAGTTTGACGTAGTCAAACAAAAGTTTGATAAGCACTTCACGGCTAGCACAAACGTTATATATGAACGAGCGCTTTCAACAACAAGTTGAGTCTATTGATGCCTTTATTACTGACTTACACGTGTTAGCGAAGACATGCGACCTAAGGGGACTAGTATCGATGTGGGGGGGGGGCAGAGATGTACACTTATACGAGACCCTTATATTAATATCTGACCATAGTTTGGAAGGCGCAGTCAAAAGCGCGCGCCAGAAGGAAACCATGAAGTCCAAACAAAAATTATTACGAGCAACTAGAAGAGGATACTGTCGTTCATGCAGTTGACAGAAAAGAAACTACGACAAAAGAGAGGAATCGCCAAAACTATAAACCAAAAGGGTATCGAAAATAGCGCGAGCCAGAAACAGGATGTCAATGTTGCGGCAAAGTCATGACCAAGTTAGACGCAAACAGTGGATACTGGCAAATACCATTGTCACAAGAGTCCCGCAGACTGACAACCTGGATATTAGTGAAGAGCATCTGAGACATTGCATGCTCTATAAATTCAAAAATGGAAACTCAGCTGCAGAAGCTACAAGGAATATTGGAACTATCTATGGGATTAATTTTCTGAATGATCGAAAATGTCAACGGTGGTTTGCAAATGTTATTCTGGAGACTTTAACTTGTCAGATCGTCGACGTTCAGGAAGGCCAAAATCAATTGATAAAGACGCCATTAAAGACACTGTGGAGGCGAATTCAAAGTTAACCAGCAGAGAATTAGCTCAACAATTCAATACAACCCATACCACAATTATTTCATGCCTTCACGAGTTAGGAAAAGTTTAAAAACTTGGACTCTGGGTTCCCCACGATTTGACCGACGCTCAACGAAATCAAAGATTGACTGTTTGCACATCTTTGCTTTCCAGGAATCATCGAGAACCATTTTTGCAAAGAATTGTGACTGGAGATGAATAATGGTTCTTTACAAGAATACTCAACACAAAAGACAATGGTTAGACCGAAACCAAATTCCACAGCCTGTTCCAAAACAAGGACTACACCACAATAAGGTTATGCTCTCTTTATGGTGGGACATGAGAGGACTGATTCATTATGAGTTACTAGAGCCTAATCACAGCAATCAAATATTGTTCGCAGCTGGATGATCTAAGAATTTCTCTATCAAAAAAACTACCAACATTACTCAATAGGAAGGGTGTAGTGCTTCAGCATGATAACCTCACACAGCAAAACTCACTCAGTAAAAAGCTTATGAGTTTTAATTGGGAAGTTTTGCCTCATCCGTCTTATTCACCTGATATTGCCGAAAATGTTCAATACAAAAACGTTACCTTACAGTTTCTTTCGTCGTCCACTGGTCGTGATCGCTATCAGTGCCGTCGGTTTCATGGTTTGCGGGAATTATATCAAAAGATGCATAATTTTATTCAGAAATATTGCTTTTTATTATGATTACATTTGATGTTGTATTTCTATATACTGTCTTTGATTATGGCAACAGTTGCAATACATCAAACGAAATAAATAAACCCGACAGAAAAATATTCTTACTGATTTATTTTACCATCTTCAAGATACACACAGTTCAGAAGAATATTTTTCTTCTTTTTAGAAATATTTTGAAGACGTTGTATTACTTCAACAAACTAATGAAAATCCATTCAAATTCATTTATTGATTTATTGTAAGTTCGTAATCCGAGGCAGGAGCAATGCGATATAGGTACCAGAAGGTGGAACAGATGAACAAAAATAAATGAGAAGAGAAAATATGAATGGAATCTTAAATCAAATTGTTAATATTTCACTGTTTAAATACCAGAACAGTAAATAGAAAAAAGGTTTACTGTCAAGCAAATTAAAAGGTCCGGAATAGGGGTAAACTTTAATTTTCGAGAGAGGAACCTCTCATTATCAAAAGAACAGATCAAAAATATGACCGAGTGGTCAAAAAGGCGAGATGGACACAACTGTTGACGAAATGCCGAAGAGAATTGGTGGCAGATTCGCAGAAAATGAGTTTAGATAAGCAAATTGGATATCAATATTAATTATTCTTATCACATTTTTTTAAAATCTATTGTATAATTATTCGGCTTTAAGCTTGTCATCTTATTAATAGTTATGTTTGTTTTTTATACTTTATTATTTTGTTTTTTTCCTTCGATTGAGGGAGATACTGCAAATATCAAATAAATTTTAAAATATACATTTCAATATTTATTTTTATACATGTTTTTGCGAACAGAAAATTATTTTTTAAATGTCGAGAACGTAGATTAAATTATTTTGCTTCATATTTTCATTTTCTGTTATAAAATGTGTTCCACCTGGAATATGTTTTCTCAATGAAAATTCTGTCCACCACTTTCGCGTATCTTTGTTTCGAGCAAGTGCATCTTAACCATAGTGGATTGTGTAGGACTTATTTCCAACAGTTCTGTCTGAGAATATTGTCTGGTATATGGAGAATATTGAAGAGAACAAACAGATTTAGAAAATAGAAAATCTAAAATAATCAGAGTTTATTACAGTATCAAAACATTAAACCAGTAAACAAAACAAGGATACAATATACAGGGTGGGCCAAAATAAGGGTCCTATCTTTAAATTTAAATAACTTGAATTTTAATAACTTCCACAAAATAAAAGTTAAACTCACCAAACTTTATGTGTGTGTAGACTGACCCTTCCGAGATTTTTTGAAATAAACAAAACAAATTTTAGCCGAAAAACACTTCTTAAAACTTACAAAAACTAAGGTATTGTTTTTTACACTGTTTTGAGTTTTTTAAGCAAAAATAATGTTTTCTAAATGAGGGTACGTTCCTTAGGGCTAATACGGCTCATGCTTGCTTCGGAAGGGGTCCTTTACTTATTTTTTTTAAAAAAATCAATAAATAAAAAAGTTATGAATTTTAAAAAATAGGACCCTTATTTTTGCCCACCCTGTATAAGCTCTAATATATATTGAGTACTTTTGAAAAGTATTAGTTTTGTTCTTTTTATTAATATTTGAATTTAATTAATATATATATATATATATATATATATACATATATATATATTAATTAAATTCAAATACGTTTTACTTACATTTGAACATTCTATCTATACTGCCCCTAACGCTAAAGCTTTTTTCGCTTTCTACAATTTTTCCTATTCAGTGGGCATCTTTTCAACGGAAAATTACCACCCAGACAAACCACATATCTTTTTACGGAACTTTTCTTTCACTACATTTTTTTAAAAATATTTTTCAAATATTTGAATTTTGGTTTTTTCGAAAGCTAACTTATCTATCTGTATTTCTCCTCTGATGATAAGATCTCGATCTTTGAAAAGCCATGGCTTAAGTAAAGAATAATAAACACTAGTTTATATATATATATATATATATACTTGCTCTGCATACTCAGCGTTTCCTGGGAGTCTTTTGGTTTATCCAAGGAAATATATATATATATATATATATATATATATATATATGTATGTATATAAGCATCATCTACACTTAATTTTAATCTTTTTACACACCCTATTGTGTTGTATTGTTATATACGGCACAATCACGTTAACACACTGGTTCCCATTAGATCACCGAAATTAAGCGGCGTTGTGACATTGGGAATACCAGGTGCTGTATATGCTCTCTGCTTATCTCGGCATTGTTTCTAGTCGTCTTGTACTACTACTTGCCATTGGAATCAAGCAATGCCGACTCAGGAGAGCGGTTGTTGGGGCTTGCGCAACACTTGCAATTACAAATTCACGTGGGGCACTCATACGTCGAAATCGACGTGAGAGAGTCCATCGATATGTGTTGTATTGTATAGTAACTGTACCCAGCAGAACTTTACAAGTGGATAAGGGTTGCTCACTTTCTACTTGTGTGTCAGAACCTGCACGTGTCGTTGCTGTGATAACTCATTTTCTCAAAAGCATTAGTCATCAAAGAGAAGCCATTATCATCTTCATCTGATCATAGTGGAGTGATGTTCTTTTAAGCCAGTTATTTCACACGTTGTTGGTTGGCCCATTCTTCCAGTTTTCTGCTATGGAAGATTTTGGTGGATTTCTGGTGGCTCTTTTAGGCTATTTCCGTGGAAAGTTTGTTTTCGTCTTTCTGTCTACTTATTAAACAATGTTGTCCCAAATAAAACGAAATAGAAAAGAAGATAAATCAGATTTTAAAACATCTTCTTTTCTTTTCTTTACATTTTACAAAAGAAGTTATTCTGTAACTTTTCTTCGAAATTTGGATTTAATAGTTTTCCAGGTTTTCACAAAAAACACTTATTTCACAAGAATATGGTTTCTCTCCCGCATGTGCAATTGCATTGCCTAATACTTACTTTCCATGTAAAAAGAGACATATACCTAAGGAAATATTGTTTTTAAACATCAAACTAATTAGCCTCTGGTTAAATGAAGAAAACACCTAATTCACAAGAATGTTTTTCCTTTTAGATTGTTTAGTTTCGTTAACAAGAATATAATTCATCTCTTGTACATGTTTGCATTAAAATTAACATATTGAAGTTATCTATATAATATAGTTTCTCTCTAGTATGTATTCACATACACTATATTAAATGTGGTTTCTGCATAAAAAGGAAATATGTCACATGAATAAAGTTTCCATCTGTTGCAAGATGAGTTCCATTGTAAGAGAAGACACAAACTTCACAAGAATGTTTACTCAGTTTTTTTGCAATTTCCATATATTTTTTTCTAGGGATTCTCTGTCCCATTAAAGGCAAGTACATGTATCTTGTTTATACTCGGTTCACCTGGTATATTCACCAGATTGTTTTTGAAATTCTTTTTGTCAAGTATGTGTTCGTATGTGTTGCAACACATTGGATTTACATGTAAAGGAAGATCCACACATTTCACAAGAGTTTGGTGTCTATCTCTCTCGTATGTGAATCAACATACTGGATTTATCTGTAAAAGAAGAACCACATACTTCACAAGAATATAATTTATCTCTGGTATATGTCCGCATATGTTCAGCATTTTTGCATTTCACTGAAAAATAAACACCACATACTTCACAAGATTATGGTTTATTTTCTGTATGTGTTTGCATGTGTTGCAACATAACATGTTTTTCTGTAAAAGAATCACCACATTCTTTACAAGAATATGAGTTCTCTCCAGTATGCCTACGCATATGTGTAAGCATGTTAGATTTCTGTGAAAATGAAGAACCACATACCTTACAGGAATATGGTTTTTCTCCGATATGTGTTCGCATATGCTTCAACATATTGTTTTTCTCTGAAAATGAAGAGTCACACACCTCACAAGAATATGGTTTTTCACCAGTATGTATTCGCATATGCGTCACCACATGAGATTTCTTTGAAAAAAACGTACCACATACTTCACAGGAATATGGCTTTTCTCCAGTATGTGTTCGCATGTGTGTGAGCATATTTGATTTCTGTGCGAAAGAAGAACCACATACATCACAAGAGTGTGGTTTCTCTCCTGTGTGGATTTGCATGTGGCTTAATAAAGATGATTTTATCGAGAAAGAAGAACCACATACTTCACAAGAATATGGTTTCTCTCCAGTATGTGTCCGCATATGTTTCAGCATTGCGCATTTCATTGAAAAAGAAGATCCACATGCTTCACAAGAATATGGCTTTTCTCCAGTATGTATTCGCAGATGTTGAATCAAATGCTGTTTCCGTGTAAAAGAAGAACCGCATATTTCACACGAATGTGGTTTCTCTCCTGTATGTGTTTGCATGTGCTTTAGCATATTTGATTTCAGTCTGAAAGAAGAACCACATACATCACAAGCATATGGTCTCTCTCCAGTATGTATTCGGATGTGTTCTACAAAATTTGATTTCTGCGAGAAAGAAGCACCACATACTTCACAAGAATATGGTTCATCTCCAGTATGTTTCCGCATATGTTTCACCATTGAGCCTTTCACTGCAAAGGAAGAGCTACATACTTTACAAGAATATGGCTTTTCTCCAGTATGTTTTCGCATATGTTGCAATAAATGGTGTTTCCGTGTAAAAGAAGAACCACATACTTCACAAGAATATGGTTTCTCTCCAGTATGTGTCCGCATATGTTTCACCATTGCGCATTTCATTGAAAACGAAGATCCACATACTTCACAAGAATATGGCTTTTCTCCAGTATGTATTCGCAGATGTTGAATCAAATGCTGTTTCCGTGTAAATGAAGAACCGCATATTTCACATGAATGTGGTTTCTCTCCTGTATGTGTTTGCATGTGCTTTAGCATATTTGATTTCAGTCTGAAAGAAGAACCACATACTTCACAAGCATGTGGTCTCTCTCCAGTATGTATTCGGGTGTGTTCTACAAAATTTGATTTCTGCGAGAAAGAAGCACCACATACTTCACAAGAATATGTTTGTTTTCCAGTGTGTGTACGCATGTGTTGCAACATTTGTGATTTCTTTGAAAAAGAAGAACCACATACTTCACAAGAGTATGGTTTCTCTACAGTATGTTTTGCCCTATGCTTCATCATATTGAATTTACAAGGAATTTACAAGGAAAATTTGGAAAAGGAAGAGCGAAACACTTCACAAGAATATGGATTGTCTCCAGTATGTGTTGGCATATACCATAGTAAACTCTTGTCTTTTAAGAAGAAAAAGAACGACATAATTCACCATATGGTTACTTGTAGTTGCTGAATGTTTTGTCCTGTTTTTTCTTGGAAAGGAAGAATCAGACTTTGGCTTCTCTTTAGTGTCAGATCTCAAGTTTGTTTTTGAAGTCGAAATATTAGTTTTGTTTATTATGAATCTTTGTATTTTTTTAGATTCTTCTTTTTTGTAAGAAAGGAAATGAATTATGAAAAATTCAAATTCTTTTTAACTTGTTTCCAAAATGTTTTACTTGTTCTTAACTGTAAATGAAACTATATATTAATATTAGAATTGTGAGGATGTTTGTATTGCAGCTTACTACTTGAGGCTATTAGATCTACGGATTTGAAATTGAGTAGAAATCGTCCGCTACTAGTGAAAATATATTTATAAAAATATATTTAGTATTTAAACCATATGTAAATTACAATGTATAGATTCACAAATAATATGAAATTTTCTCAGCCCCTGATATGTTTTTTATTTTTATTTTTAACTATATTATGCACTCGACTTGGAACTGATATTTCATTTAGTGTTCTACTAAATAAGACAGAAAAGAAAAGAAACAAATAAGCACTTGACAAAAATAAATTTTCCCAATATCAAAGTAAACTTGATGAAAAAACGATTTATACAGTTCACAAGAATAAGATTTCTTTCCTTTCAGACTTTTTAAGTTCAGGCAATTTAATTCAAGAAATTTTCAATTTTTCTTTCTTTAGACATTTCCATATTTCAAACAAAAGGAATGAAGATCCATTCAAACCCAATAATGGATTTCTTTTTGTTTCGATTACAGGAGACTCTGAAAATATTAAAAAAATGTTAAAGTTACATTTCCAGAAAATATATTAATTTATATACATATTCTTTGCAACCAAATTTTTTTTTAAGATGTCCAACAGATGGACACACAGTCATTCTTTAAATGGTCAGTTAAACAAGACATGCTAGAATAAACATTGCAAAACAAAGCTGTAAAAGTTTTCTAAATAAATCAAATGTATTTTCCTGTTTGAAATTCGTCATGTTACAAGAATATCAATACCAATTTGTCATTTTGAGGGGTAGCTTGTGAGAATAAAAATAGAGCCAGTTGGCTTCCTTTAGTTAAACGAAAACTAAAGTAAAGATTGCAAGGTAGAGTTGTAATGCCTTTGGAATTCCCTCCCTAATCCCTGTTTCCCTAACTGTAACAACATGCCGAAATTTAAATGTAATATGAAAAACTAGAGTTCTAATGAAATTACTGAAATGTATAATGATGTTTGAATATCTTTATTTCGCAAGAATTTCGATGTCTGTCATTCTGAGGGGAAGCTTATGAGAAAAAATAAAAATAAAGAGACGCTCATTTCGTGACATTGCTTTTCATGTCATTTAGTAACTGAGGATTGATGAGCTTATAATGAGGACGTATCTGCATGAAGAAAGTGTCCATGCATTATATATACGTTTGTGACATTAAAAACAAATACAGGTGATTTGGTTTTTTTATGATGCATATGTAAAGCTTATTCCCCCTCCTCGATATATACAAAATAGGATCGTAATGAAAATGGGCAGTGGTTTGCAGTGGCACAATCTGTAACTCGGAAAGTGATAAGTGAAAGAAGATTTGAACGCGAAAGCCTAAAAATCAATAAGGGAAGATGTAAAGCAACATAGTATTACATGATGTTCTATATTATCGACTTAAAAAAAGATATTCAAAATGTTGATATTCGTATATTGGCTTTTTTATATCTTGTTTACAATAAGAGAATGCAATAAAACAATTCTAGTAAAGATGAACTTATAATGAGGACGCATCTGCATGAAGAAAGGGACCCAACATTACATATATGTCGGTGACATTAATAACCAATATGGGTGACTCAATGTTTTGATGATGCTTATGTCAAGTCCTTACTACAGAGCCTACCCCCGATATATACGAAATAAGATTGACTGTGCAAAACCTATAACTGTAATGAAAATAGGCAGTCGTTTGGAGTGGTACCATATGTGACTTCGAATGCAATAATTGAAAGAAGATTTAAACACAACAGCCTTAAGGGAAAGACTTTAAATCAATGAAGATGTAAAGCAAAAACAGTTGAATTAGTTGTACATTTGACCTGCTATTTCACCTTCAAGTTTATTCTATATATCAAGAGATGAATTCATCATTTTCTAATATCCCTAAAAATGGTATCGACTTAAAAAGAGAAGATCAGTCAAAATGTTGATGTTTTTATATCTTGTTTACTATAAGATAAAATTGTTTACTATAAGATAAAATTGTTTACTATAAGATAACATTGTTTACTATAAGAGAAAATTGTTTACTATAAGAGAAAATTGTTTACTATAAGATAAAATTGTTTACTATAAAAGAAAATTGTTTACTATAAGATAAAATTGTTTACTATAAGAGAAAATTGTTTACTATAAGATAAAATTGTTTACTATAAAAGAAAATTGTTTACTATAAGATAAAATTGTTTACTATAAGATAAAATTGTTTACTATAAGATAAAATTGCTTACTATAAGATAAAATTGTTTACTATAAGATAAAATTGTTTACTATAAGATAAAATTGTTTACTATGAGATAAAATTGTTTACTATAAAAGAAAATTGTTTACTATAAAAGAAAATTGTTTACTATGAGATAAAAATTGTTTACTATAAGATAAAATTGTTTACTATAAGATAAAATTGCTTACTATAAGATAAAATTGTTTACTATAAGATAAAATTGTTTACTATAAGATAAAATTGTTTACTATAAGATAAAATTGTTTACTATAAGAGAAAATTGTTTACTATAAAAGAAAATTGTTTACTATGAGATAAAAATTGTTTACTATAAGATAAAATTGTTTACTATAAGATAAAATTGCTTACTATAAGATAAAATTGTTTACTATAAGATAAAATTGTTTACTATAAGATAAAATTGTTTACTATAAGATAAAATTGTTTACTATAAGAGATTTAAATAAAAACAATTTTAGAAAAGGAAACACAATTTCTGTGTTGTTACGATGAACTATCAACCAAGCTCCAGCCCCTGTCCCATCGCCGCAATGTTGCATCCTTGTGCTTGTTTTACAAATAATTCAATGGATTGTGCTCCAATGAACTGGCTACTCTGGTGACCCCTGAACGTAAATTCACTAGACCAACCCGACAATCTGCTTAATCCCATCCATTCACTGTGGAGGTTCCTAGATGCCAGATTGGTGAGCTTATCATGAGGGCGTATCTGCATGAAGAAAGGGACTATGCATTACATATACGTTGGTGACATTAAAAACAAATACAGGTGACTTGGTTTTTTGATGATGCAAAAACCCTCACTACAGCTTATTCCTTCCTCCACGAAATAGGATCGACTGTGCCATACATAAACTAACTGTAATGAAAATTGGCAGTGGTTTGCAGTGGCACAATCTGTAACTCGGAAAGTGATAAGTGAAAGAAAATTCTAATGTGAAAGCCCTAAAATCAATGAGGGAAGATGTAAAGCAACAACAGTTGAACGTATGTTTGACCTCTTATTTCACCTTCAATTGTTTTGATTCTTTTTCATCAAGTTTCTCAGTCTGTACATGTAATCGCCTTAAGAAAGTAGAATCTTATTTTTATTTTTGTGTGAATTAGTATATAGTGCAAAGGTAAAGCTCCAATCTTACCATAATATTCACCAACAAACCCGACTAGCAGCAGAATCCCACCCCTTCACTGTAGAGATCATCATATGGCAGAAAACTTTCTATTCTAATAACTTCTTTTCGCGGACTGCTTGTCTTTGGAATTCCCTCCCTAATCCCTGTTTCCCTAACTATAACAACATGCCGAAATTTAAATGTAATATGAAAATATTTCATTTAAATAATACTCTAATATATTTATGATATATATATTTAATATAGGAGAAATATAGGAGATATATTTAATATATTTAATATATATATTTCACCTTCAAGAAATGAAATGTTTATCGTCTAACATCACTTAAATGATATTACATGACGTTCTATATTATCAACTGCGAAAGAGAAGATTAGTCAATATTCAAAATGGTGATGTTCACCTTTTTTATCTTGTTAACTATAAGAGAATGCAATAAAACAATTCTAGTAAAAAAGTATAATTTAATTTTTAACTTTTGGCTCGGTGCAAGCCGTAGTATCTGTTTTGATGGTGAACTTTATCTTTTCTGCCCTAGGTCGAAGAGAGAGAGGTCTTTCTAAACTGAAGCCATTTTTATTTTTGTTCCAATCAAAAGTGGCCCTTTTTGGGGAAACTGGATTCTCCCTACATTAAAAATTGACCATGTGCCTAACTCTGCCCACGTAGAGAAGCAAGCAAATAGGAACATTCACAGGCAACATGAATTCTGCAAAGTCTGTTGAAAAGAAGGTGGGCTCCTTTTATCGAGTTAGTAAACTTCCCTCACCTGCCTGTATCTTTTATCTCTATAAAGCCACTATTCACCCATGCATGGGGTATTGTTGCCGCATCTTGCTTGGTGCACTAGCCATTAATCTCTCCCTTTTGAATAGGTCCAAAAAAAACGTCTCTAGCCTAATTGTCTACCAAGATTCAGCCCCTGTCCCATTGCCAAAATATTGCCTCTCTGTGCTTGTTTTACAAGTACTTTCATTGAATGTGCTTCGATGAATTTACTGCGTCCCCTCAACATAAATATTCACCAACAAACCCAACTAACAGAAAAATCCCCAGTTACGGTATAGGCCCTCATATGCCAGAAAACTTTCCACGCTTCTTTCCGCGGACTGCTTGCCTTTGGAATTCTCTCCCTAATCCCTGTTTCCCTAACTGTAACAACATGCCGAAATTTAAATGTAATATGAAAAACTACCCACTTAGGATGCTCTCTGTAAATATTGCCCTAATCACAGTAGCCCCTCACGTCTCAGTGACAATATGTATTGTTTCATGTAATACAAAAAAAACCCAGAATAACTGGAAAAACAAAAAATAGTAAAATTATGTAAATATTTTAAAACAAACAAAGAAATTCCCCAAATAATAAATGAAAAGATATTTTCATTCTTCTATTTAAAAGTTTAAAACATGAATCTGTTTAAACTCGTTCAACAGAAAGAAAAGTTGGTTTTTGACGCCTTCAATCACTTAACAACTTTTAAATGCGTGGATAATGACATTGAGGAAGATGAAAATTTTCATTTTGGGAATTGGCCATTGATTTTGCACGTATCTAGATAACAGTAATTTCGTTCTGTTTTGCTTGTTTTATTTGTTTTGTTGTTTAAAACATTTCTTGCAATTATAACTAAAAATTATAGGACGCCGCAACGTATCAAAATAACATAAATATTTATTTGATAACATTAACTTCGCTATGTTTGTTTTTTGTTTTTTTTGTTTCTTTTAGAAAATTTCTTGAAAATATAACTTACAATCATAGGACGCAGCACCGTATCAAAATTGTCGTCTGATACAAATCGGCTCGTCAACTCTCGGGCGTTTGCGTAGCACAACCGAACGCTTCCGATAAGAAACTCGCGAAAACTGGGTCAAGATCGATATAAGTACCCGAGTGTTTATACAGCTGCCATTGAAAAAACAAGGGAACGTATTCTTAACGATTACGGCAATGTTCAAGTACGACTAACTCTAAGCAAAGTTGTTTCCAACCGGAAACGGTGTCCGTTCGAAATTGGTTCCGATAATAAAAACTTCCTGTTTTGGTTAGTTTTGTACTGAATTTTATTTTAAATAATTTATTAGACAAAAATAAATAATAACTGTTAAAATTTTATTTTAAATAATTTATTTGACAAAAATAAATAATCACAGTTACTAAAAATAAATAATCAGTTACTGAAAATAAATAATCACAGAGGGAACATAATAAAATAGGTTGTTTCAGAAATCATAGTACTGTCGGATCGCATATATTATATGGCCGAAGTAATTTACTTTTACTTGTCGACGCCAGAGAAACTCCTGCAGGTAGCTATTGAAATGTGCTGCGGTTAGTACGTCTTGTACGATATAATTCATTATCATAAAATAGAAAAGAAATAAAACCAGAAAATTGACTACCAGAAACTAGAGAAAATTAAACTAAAGAATACCGGAAGTTGTTAAGTACGAAGTTTATTATCGGGTACGGATGGCGGCGTAACACCGTAGCAGCGCCGCAGAAACTGCTCTTAGAGTTAGTCGTACTTGAACATTGCCACGATTACCATAAACTACGTATTTGCGACTGATTTCAATGCCAAAATCGTTCGCAGAAAAACAGCCGATTGGAGACAATTCTATAAAAATATCGTTCGTCTTTGTTTAGATGCAAAATCGGAACGTTGACTCATTTCCATATGAAAACCAAAAAGGAAACAAAATGATTCGGGTACGCATCTGTAGTTAAAAAGAATTAAATTTAAGCAATACTTACTTTTTTTTTGACAATCTGCTTTTTAATAACTATAATTAAAATTGCATTTCACGCGTGGGCGTCAATATTCAAGATGGCAGCCGGGAAAACAGGTTCGCAGAAAATTAAGGAGGAAATTTAAACAAACTATTTCGAAACAAGGCCGATTATTTTCTTGAATATTACAGGTAAAATTGTGGCACTTCTGCAGTTTAGCTGTCACTTACTGTCATCACAAATCGTAATTAAAGAGTTCTATCCA
Source organism: Sepiola atlantica (assembly GCA_963556195.1). Classification (NCBI taxonomy): domain Eukaryota; kingdom Metazoa; phylum Mollusca; class Cephalopoda; order Sepiida; family Sepiolidae; genus Sepiola; species Sepiola atlantica. Next base: position 164,406,705 of record OY744525.1, on the reverse strand, counting down.
TTCAACCCAGTCAACCGGAAGTGTTAGACTGATTTTTTTTTTTAATTTAAATAAACCATTTCGAAACAAGACCGATTATATTTTCTTGAATTTTACACGTAAAATTGCTTATTCGTGACATTCCTATTTCCTTCCAGCTTCCGGTTCGACTCAGCAGCAAATGACTCCTCATATCTTATACGGATAACCAGAAATCATTAAAAAAAAAAAAAAACAGACCAAAAAAGGGGTAGAAAATACAAATAGGCAATAAATAAATGTTACAAAAGGCCAAATTAATTACTCTTCTACCTATCTGGATCGGTTTATTTGTGTTTTAACTTTTTGGCACTTCTGTTTTAACGTTTTTGGCACTTCTGTCGTATATATGAAGCAGCTGCCGATTAAGAAATCGAAATTGAAGAGTTCCGTTTTTTTTTTCTCTAAGTACCATTCATTCAGAATTCACCGGAAGTTGAATTTAGTATTTAGAAAATGGAGTTAAATGAGATTAATCTTCGAGACAGCCGCAAAGCAATAGATTTTTTACAGGCACACCGCCTGATTTCTTAGGGTTAGGGTTAGGGTTTAGTGTTTAGGTTTAGGGTTAGGGTTTAGGGTTAGGGTTAGGGTTAGGGTTTAGGGTTAGGGGTTAGGGTTTAGGGTTAGGGTTTTTTATTTAAATTTTTTTTACTTCATATAATAAAAAAAAGAAATTGTTAATTGTTTCTTGTTACCCAAAAACAAATCAGTCTCGCATTTTTTTATGTTGTAAAAAAATCACTTCTGGTTGAATTACCTCCTTTTATTTTCAGTAGAAGGACAGCAAATCTGCTGCTTCATATATACGACAGAAGTGCCGCGTTTTTTTAGTTCGATGTAAAACTAGTGTCGATACGTGACGTGATCAAATGGGTCCATATTGTGTTTTTAATTTTAACATGACGTCTCGACACTAGTTTTAAATCGAACTAAAAAAAACGCTTATTCATTTAAATGATAAATTTTCATTTTAAAAATCACTATTGACTATTTTGAGAAAGTTTTAATTCATACAATAAAAAAAAATCACTGACAAATTTTCGTTTTAAACATCACTGCTTACTATTTTGAGAAAGTTGTAATTCATACAATAAAAAAACACATTTTTATTATTTTTATAAATTTTAAAATTATTAAATAAAATATTGACTTGGCAAAATTGGCATATTTTCCATTGACTTTTCGTAAATGAAAATGATAGAGATTTAAACATATCTCATTCATATAATTAAAAGTATTTAATGCTAGACTACAATTTAATATTCAACACAGTAAGTCAAAACACAACTTGACTATAGTAAAAGGGGGTTCGGAATTAATTACAACTCGGAATTAATTACAACTCGGAATTAATTACAACTTGGGCTTAATTTATCAATTTTATTTGTTATTCAACTAATAAATCTCATTTTATTTCTTTCATTTGCAAAATTATATTGTACGAATTAAAAAAAAGAAGTTTTATATCATTTTATCATCAAGAATTACGAGATTTCTAATTCCTAACCGACATAAAATTACTTCCGGTTTGTAATTAATTCCGTCACCCAGTAAAAGATTCCCGAAAATTCTGAATAGATAAATATTTAAATTGGAAAAAGAAAAAAGGTATAATAAATAATATAAATATATTATTATTATTATTATTATTATTATTATTATTATTATTATTATTATTATTATTATTATTATTATTATTATTATTATTATTATTATTATTATTATTATTATTATTATTATTATTATTATTATTATTATTATTATTATTATTATTATTATTATTATTATTATTATTATTATTATTATTATTATTATTATTATTATTATTATTATTATGATTATGATTATGATTATGATGATGATGATGATGATGATGATGATGATGATGATGATGATGATCACGTGTGTACGTTTGCAAAAATGTAACTTTCACTTTAACAATTGACTCGCTAATTGATGGATGTATTGGCTTCCATAGTTTCGTATCCCCAGAGAAATGACGAAAAATGCTAACTTGCTACTAGCAAATATGTATGCTTTTTGAATGTAAATACAGGGTGTCTCAAAAAAATGTACTCACTCGTAGAATGACGAGAAAACTTTTATTTATGAACATAGAGTGAAATGAAATAGCATCGAATACATGAGACAGATGTAATTGAAGAATCATGTTCGCAAATGTTCAAACTGATGACCATTATTGTTCAAACAAAGCTGATAACGCGCACCAAGGGATTCGCAAACGTCGCGAAACATGTCATTAGGAATATCACGACAGTGTCTTTCAATTTCCAATTTCAATGCATCAATTGTCCTTGGTTTGTTGCCATAAACTTTGTCTTTTAAGTATCCCCACAAAAAAAAGTCCATGGGTGTTAGGTCTGGGGAACGCGCAGGGTATTCATTGGGGCCCCTTCGTCCAATCCATGTGTCAGGAAACACTGCATCGAGGTAAGCTCGTACATCGCGATGGTAGTGGGGAGGAGCTCCATCTTGCTGAAAGTAAATATCGCCGTCATCACCAAACCTCTCTGTAATTTGTGGACCAACAAATTCCTGAAGCAAGTTGAGGTAGCTCTCACCATTGACAGTTTCGTTGAAAAAGAAAGGTCCTATGATGCCCAATGCGGATATCCCACACCACACGGTTACTCCTGGTAAGTTTACATGGTGTTCAATTGTTACGTGAAGATTTGCAGGACACCAGTACGTGCAATTATGACAGTTAATGGTACCATTTAATTTGAAAATTGCTTCATCGCTCCACACAATTTTGTGTGCAAACTCGACATCTTCTGCACATTTTGCCAGGTACCATTCACAAAATTCGACTCTCCGGTCAAGATCGTCTTTGTTGAGAGCATGACACAGCCTTGGAATGTAGCATTTCCAATGCAGACGCTTCATTATGCGGTTGACGCTATCTTTTGAGATGTGGGTTTCCCAAGCAGTTTGGTGAAGTGATTTCTGTGGTTATCGAAGGAGTGTTTCCTGCACCTGCAGTTCTTTTTCAGGGGACGTAGATGTCCGTGGTCGTCCTGAACGTTGTTTGTTGGTATTCTGTACGGTTCCATCTGCTACAAATTTGTCTCTGATGCGCGCAATGGTCCGGCGCGTGGGTGGCGGTTTTGCAAATTCCCTTGTGAACCAGCGTTGCACTTCAGTGGCGTTTTCGGTCTTCCAATAGCATTTCAGGACAAACTTTCTCTCTTCGAAACTAAGTTGATTTCCTGCCATGGCTTCATTAATTCAGAATATCTGAAACAAAATAAAAAGAGTGAGTAAATTTATAATGGACATCAATTTGAACATTTGCGAACATGATTTTTCAATTACATTTGTTTCATGTATTTGAAGCTATTTCATTTCTCTCTATGTTCATAAATAAAGGTTTTCTTGTCATTCTAAGAGTGAGTACATTTTTTTGAGACACCCTGTATTATGAAGTTGATATCAATGTTGGTCTTTAACGATTAATAACAGTTAGGGCTATATTATATTAAAATATTTTGAAAAATTGAGAAGGCGTATTTTCAAAATAGATGTTTAAACTTCTATTTTGGCTACATGATGAATTCGTTGAAAAATCTCTGAAAAATGATTTATTTTGTAGAACAATTATTTTCTTCGCAATGCATCACAGTATATTTTATTGAGAAAAGGTAATAAAAAAATTCAAAACATGAAAACATTATGCATAAGTACCGAAAATTTCGTAAAAATCTGACCATTACTTAATTTTTGCTATATTAACATGGGTGTTAGCGCATCAAAATTGGTTACTACATAGGAACGTTTAATAAAGGCGTTTTTAGTTTCTCATTTTCATTATTTTTGTACGCTGAAAATTAAACAAAAAATCATTAGCAGTTTATTTTATGTTTTTCTGTTGAATTGTAAAAAAGTTAAAATATAATATAAACATATTAAAGTTAAATCGTGTTACATATAGGGGGTAAATTCTATGGTTAGCTTTGGGGGTCCCTACTGTTGGAATCGGGCCGTGTTCCCGACTATAAGCGAGTTCATAAAATCAAGCAATTGTTGCATACAAAAACAGAGTAATAATTAACAAACAAAAGGAGGTAGTTGAAATAAGGTTTATTGAATGTGTGTGTATGTGGGATGATGACGTGTATGGTGTATGTATGTGTGTTGATAGAAAACAGTTCTTGAATAGAGTATGTGAAGAAATGAGTCCGGCGTGGGAAAGTCATTGAAAACCGTATACAAAGAAAATGAGTTGAGAACTCTTTCCATTGTTGAACATGTGTTGACGGAGCGCTGGTGTCTTAGCGTCGTTCAGCGAGGCCAATTGAATAGAGAAGAGGTGGCCTTTTTCCGGTGTCTCTTGGTTATATATCCCCTAAGGGCAGATAACTCCTAGTCACTTTCAGCGCCACCTGACGGTGAATAGCGACACATACCAGCCGGTTAGTGCAGTTATGTTTTGAAAGGAGGGGATAACTGCTACAAGGACTCCCCCCCCAGATTGAAAAATATTGAAAATATTATTCAATATGTACAGTTGTAGGTGAGAAAGTTTTGAATTTTTCTGTAAGTCACTAATAATATATGTCAGTTTTGAAGTTGTGTTGGAATGTTATTTTCCGACCAGATCTTATCTTTTGTTCTGGTGGGGCATCGATTCCTCTGTGGTGTCGGAATCTGTGTGAGAGTTGTGTGTCTGTTGGCTTGACTGTGATTCTTCTACTAGAGCAGGTTTTAATCTGTCAATGGAAACAGTGTCATTCTTGCCGTTTTTTGTAATGGTGAAAAAATTTCCCGCCTGTCTTACTACTTGGTAGCGTGGTGATGAAGGCTTTTTCACAGCATTGTCGCGGACGAATACGTATTCGCTGTCAAATAGCGTCTTGGGTATGTGGACCTGTCTCAATACTTGTCGTGTAGAGGTGAAATGTAGTTTCGATATACTTGCCTTTAGGTCCTGTACAAATGTAGTTGTAGGGTGTGTATCGTCTTTGTTATGAAAGTATTGTCCGGGCAAAGATAATGTAGTACCAAAAACTATTTGAGCCAGTGTGCAATCCAAATCATGCTTTACAACGTTCCTAATTGACAATAGGACCAAATGCAAATTATCAACCCAGTTGGTTGTGTTTGGTCTCATTGCGAGAGATGCTTTTAAGTGCCTGTGGAATCGCTCGACTAGGCCGTTGGAACAGGGATGATATGCAGTCGTCCGTATGTGTTTGGTGCCCAGCAGTAGGTTGAATTCGGCGAAAAGCTTCGACTGGAACTGTGTGCCTCTGTCAGTCGTAATGACTGCGGGTACATCGTATGTGGCTATCCACTCCCTCAAAATCGTCTTGGCTACTGTGTCTGCTGAAATGTCTTTTAATGGGATTGCTGTGGACCAACGGGAGAATCGATCAATGATCGTTAGTAGATAGCAGTAGTTCTGGCAAAGTGGTAGGGGTCCAACGATGTCTATATGCATCGGAGAGAACCTGGCATCGAGATTGCTGAATGTTCCAATTGGGGACTTGGTATGTCGGTAGACCTTGCAATGCTGGCAGGTTTTGCAGTTGCCAGCCCAAAGTCTGACATCTTTGTTCATCCCAGGCCATACAAATCTGTCACTGATCATTTTCAGGGTAGCTCTTTTTCTGGGGTGAGAGGTGAATGAAAATGATCAAATATGCGTCGTCGCAGTGAAGGTGGGATGTAAGGTCTGGTGTGGTTGTCGTTGTGTCACAATAAACCTCTTTGTTGCTAAAAGGGGTTGGTACAGGAGTGGGTTTCAAGGAAGTGTTTTGCAGAGTTTGTTGCAAGGTGGTGTCTGATGCTCTTTACAAAGTGAAAGTACAGAATAGTTAACAAAGCACCCCCCATGTAAAAAATCGTTGTCTGAAAGAAGAATTTCTTTTTTTTAAGTATTAAATAAAGTTGTTAGTTAAAACAAGTTTCAGGCAAGATGAAACAAAAAAACACTGAATTACAGTTAGAAAACAATTTTGCTTTTTTAAATACATGGAAATTTTCTAAGAATTTAAAGCCAGTTTAAATGACGTTTTACTCGATAGTTTTTAAATTCCTTTCAAGTTTTGCATACACACGAAGTAATTGATGTTTTGTCAATTAAAATGGCTGACTTGTTTACGAAGAAATCTAAATAAATTATGATGGATTTCATCTCGTAACTTAATTACGAACCAGGCTTGAAATAATAACATTATTTAGACAACAATTTTTTACATGGGGAGAATGGGGGGGGGGGGGTGCTTTGTTAACTATTCTGTATTTTCACGTAAAAATTTAATAAACAGAAGATATCGTAAAAATTTAATTTAACTTGAAAATCTTATCTAAAAAATAGCCCGGTTCGTAAACTGCACAAGTACCAAAAAAATAATATAAAAAATGTTCTCCACTGGGGGGTGGGTAGCCTCGTATCTACAAGTATATCTCCTGTAAAAACGGTTCTAAAATCTATTTTCAATCGATATTTATTCGATAATTGCCGAATTTTCCTACTTGGCCAAAATTGACGAATTTTTTGTAGACGAATTTTCCGTTTACGAATTTTCCGTTGCCGAATTTTCCTATGACAAGTTTTCCTAAATTCAGTTGAACCTACACGAGTTTTGTCCCAACAATATAAATTCAAAGTAAGTTGGTGTCTTTCATGTTTTACGTTTTTCACATTACTTTTTAAATGAATAAAATAATAATAATTTTACCCATAATATTCATAAAAATGATCAGCTTTGTTTCGAAATGGTTCATTTAAATTGATTCCTCTTAAATTTGCTGCGAACCTGTTATTCCTGTCGCCATCTTGAATCTTGACATCCAGCCGTGAATCTCGTCACTATTTAGATTAACACATCTTATAACCCTTTCCCTCTTGAAAGGAGATAAGTCATTTGAAAGAAGATTGACAAACAAAAAGTGAGTATTACTTGAATTTAATTGTTTATTTTTATTTTTTACTACAGGGGCGCGTCCGAACCATTAGGTTTCCTTTGTTTTAGAAATGGTTGCAATTAACAACGAGAGAAGGTAAAAAGTCTGACATTAAAAAAAAAAAATCCATGGAATTATTAAATTGATGCGATAAATATAAAAAAAAAATAATAATTTTGGCTCTTGTAGAGATCACATACACGAGCGAAGTTTATTTTAGAAGAGTTCCAATGGTTTAAGGGGCAGTAACTCTCTTTCTTTAGTTCGCAAGGTCTCCGAAAATGGAAAATATCCATTTTTAAAATAAGAAGTCATGCAAATTCAATTAATAGAAAATCTTTCGAAGAAATAACAATTTGAGAAAAGCAACAGTATATTGATAGAACATTTATTGAACAAAATAGAGTTTGGGAAAATACCCTAACCCTCCATCAATTGTATTTAGAGGTGTCATTTCCATTGCCACTCCGCATGTGCATCTCTCGATGGAAGTAAGGAGTCTCTGCGCTTGCAAAAATGCCACCACTTTTTCGCGCATATTCAAGGCATTCAAGTCGATTACATCCATTTTCGGAGAAGCTAGAAATTATGTATTTAGAAAAAGAGTTGCCCGCCCCTTCTTACACGATTGGAACTCTTCTAAAATAAACTTCGCTCGTGTATGTGATCTCTACAAGAGCCATGATTTTAACCGTAATTTGGACCGAAACAATCGGCACTTTTTTCGAAAGAGTTCATTTAAATATCTTCTTCTTTATTTTTCTGCGAACCAGCTTTTCCGGTCGCCATCTTGAACCTCATCATCTTTTTAATAAACATATCTTATAATTGATGTTTTCTTGAAAGCAGATTAACAAATAAAAAGTAAGTATATTTCTTGGGTATATGAGACTCAGCAGAGGCGCGAACGGGGTCCAAAAAAAGAACGAGAAAGGGTTTAAAAACATAAATTTGCAACAAGTGAAGTTGACCTACGACGAGAATAGATATTTTTCTACTTACCTATGTAATTTGTTTTTATTTTTACGTATTATAAATGGGTTTTCATTAGATGTAAAAAAAAAAATGTCTTTTTTTTTCCAACGTTTTCACAAAAACAATATGGTCGCTCCTAGATTTCGTTAGTAATCCCCCCCAAATCGGCCATGTTTTTTTTTGGAAATTACGGTGTCAAAACTATTGATTTCTAATAAATAGCACTGCAAACGGGTTTAAAATACAAACAAATAGCACATGCAAGTTTGAAACTAACTTTTACAGCTTACAGTTACTTTTATTTGTTGTAATTTGTTTTTTTTTGCGTTTTTACTCTGCTGAGTCTCGTAAAAGATTCCCTATTTCTTTCTTACTACATGACCGTATTCATTCAAATATATTACAATCGGCTTTTTTAAAGATGTTTATGTGATCGTGGCTTACTTATAATTTACAATGTCACGTCCGGTACGGATGATCAGAAATGAAAAAAAAAGTTTTTGTTAGCCTTTCTTATTTATGCGATTTATAACTACTGTTTAATAATAACAATACATTTGTTTAATTCTTTTTACTTTAGTTTAATGTAGTAATAAACAAATAATACTTCCATTGAAAATACACATTTTATTATTAATGTAAATGTTTGAAATAAATAAAAAAACATATGCTACAATAGTTAAACATTTTATTGGATTCATTTTTGTCACGTTTGATGATCAAAACCCTTACGTAATTGGCAAACTCAATAAAATGTTTTAGAGGTTTAATTTTTAACAAATTCTTTGTACAAACCAGTCACAATTTACTTTCTACACCTTAAATCTTTAAAAAAGATCAAAACAAAAAAATTAAAGAATATAATAAACCTGCAGAACGTGAAGGTTAAATCAGAAGTGGGTGGAGAAGGTTAGGGTAGGGGACGATCATAATTGTGGAACAAATGTGCAGCTCAATTTAAACTAAATAGAAAAGCAGACAACTGCAGCAATTGGAAAATTGGAGATCCCCTCGAGCGGAAGTAAAATCAAAACAATGGCGAAAAAAAATGCCCAGCCTCAATTTTCTCCTCTCAATTAGACCATAATAACATACAAAACTGACAAATCGAGGGTCTCAGGTCACTGCATATTTTGTTGAACAGCTAAACGAAAAAACTATAATGATCCTACAGAATTTTAGAATCCCCCCCCACCTCATCAGCACATTTGTTTTGGCGTAATGTAAATATTGGCTGCATCAATTACACCATAATGACAGATAAAAGTCACAAATCGATGATCTGACGTCACTGCATCTTTTTTACCAGCTATACTATAGAAAGACTATAAAGAACCTACAGAGTTTCAGAATCCCCTTCCATCTCATGAGCACATTTATTTTAGGATAATGCCAAAAATGGGTTCAAACATGAGCTGAGAGAATGCCAGCTACTAATAGACAATGACTGCACATCATTGTAAAAATCGAAAAATTGATGTGATGAGAGGGTCCCAATTTATTTTCACCAATCACTCTACATATTAAGATTTCCTGTTGAGGATACAGTCTTGATGTGATGAGAGAGTCCCTATCACTCTTCATGGGCTTAAAATTTAGATTTCCTGTTGATGACAGAGTTTATGCTTAGAACATGCGGCTTATGCCGGATATTCTTGTCACTCGAGAGACAAAATCGATCTCGTCTTCATGGGCTTAAATTTAGATTTCCTGTTGATGAATTTTAGAATCTACCCTCATCTCATGTACAAATTGGCTGCAACAATGAGCTGGGAGAATACTAGGACTTACATTAATAGACAATGGTCACTGAAAAAAATCGAGAGAGTCCCTATCATATTTTTCTCACTCCAGAGATGAAATCGATCTCATCTCATAATTAAGGCGATGATCAACATAATTTAGTTATTCTCAAACTCAATAAAAATATTTGAGAAGTTTAATTTTTTTTAAATTGCGTTCTTTCTTTGTACAAACCAGTCACAAATTACTTTTTGAAAAATGAAAAAAAAAGTTTAAAAGGACCATTGGAGTTACTGCATCCGTTAACACATTGTCCTGGATTTTCTGTTTTTTCGTCAGCGTTCTTTGCTTGAGACTTGTTCTCTTTGGCAGTTTTTCAACCGTTAGCAATTTTTCCTGCAGTTCATTCAACGAGTCACACGTGCGCTTCACACCAGCAGATTCTTCCACCCCGCTAACATAACTTTGGTATGTAAATTAATTCTCTCCTTTCGGACATATTTTTCTCACTCGAGAGACAAAATCTCATAATTAAGGCGATGATCAAAACGATTAAGTTATTCTCGAAAAATTATTTTAGAAGTTTTTTTTTTTTTTAAATTGCGTTCTTTCTTTGTACAAACCAGTCACAAATGACTTTTTGAAAAGTGAAAAAAAAAAGGTTAAAATAAAAAATTGGAGTTACTTCATCTGTTAACACATTGTCATGGGGTTTCTGTTTACGTAAACTTTTAATATCAAACTGAATTCATCTTCTATAAATTAAAATTTGCGGAACGTTTGAAGTCTAAAATAGTTCAAATAATTCTTTCCTCAAAACATCTTAGCTTTTTGAAAATGATTCCCATTAACCGAAAAGAAATTGAAAACAATTAAAAATAAAATTATGAACAACAGAATTTTGTTTTGGGAACAATAAAAATAAATTCATGCGTTATTATTTTTTTACATTAAACTTAATTAGGCAACCCAGAGTAGTACCAGACTTAAAGTCAGCAACAAACGGTTGTAGGTCAGATTTAGTTCCTGATATTAAAGATTTCCTGTTTTGGGTAGCTTACTGTTCTGGTTTACCAAGTTTTACTTATTTTTATCTAATGATTAATAAATAAAATTGTTAGGTTACAGTACAGAATAGTTAACAAAGCACCTTCTCCTCCATGTTAAGAATGGCTTTCTAAATATTCTTCTGCAGTTTACGGACCATGCTGAAATAATAACGTTATTATTTAGAAAGCAATTCTACACATGTTATGTATTCTGTACTTTAACCTAAAAATTTGATATAAAGTTAATAAACTTAACAAACTGAAATTCTAACCAGAAGTTTTATTACGGATGAAGTTTAAAATCCTTTCAAACTAAAAGTTTAAAACTTTTAGTTTGAAAGGATTTTTTTATAAAATCTCTTTAATCAATTGTATTAATAATTATAATAATATTACTATTGTGAGAATTACGGATGAAGTTAAAAATCCTTTCAAACTAAAAGTTTTAAAATGTTTTTTATAGAATCTCTTTAATCAATTGTATTAATAATTATTATAATATTACTATTGTGAGAATTTCTCCTCACATAGACGATGGCTAAAGATCACGAATCGTAACGCTAAAAAATTCCCACTTACCTTGATTTCATAAATGATGACAATAGAGGTGACTTCTTTTCAATTGCAGAACGTTGCGAGATCTGTGTGATCAGCCTGTGAGTTGCGATCATCACATAGTAAATTTCGGCGCTCTTGTATAAGCAGTAACCGATCTGAGGGAGATAACTCTATTTTTCTTAGCTACCGCTATTCCGAAGTCGCTTATAATTTGGCAAGGGAGATAACTTTGTTTATTAATAAAAAAACATGTTACGGTTTTGAAATGCGTTAAAAACCCTAACCCTATCGCAGCATGAAAGAAAATAACTTTTATGCCACAAAGTTCATAAACTTTATAACAATTAATTAAAAACATGTTACGGGTTTTAAATGCGTTCAAAATAACTTTTAAGCACTTTTATTTACATGCCACAAATTGTATACACTTTATATAAACATAAAAAGAAAAGTTATTTTCTTTCGTGCTGCGATAAACAAAGTTATCTCCCTTGCCAAAGTATAAGCGAATTCGGAATAGCGGCGGCTAAGAAAAATAGAGTTATCTCCCTCAGATCGGTTACTGCTTATACAAGAGTGCCTAAATTTCAATGAGATGTAGACACGAGGTTACATTATAGCTCGGTCATTAAGCTACATAGAATTTTTGTTATATCCAGAGTTGGCGCGCGGTTAATACTTCGAAAAACACAAGAGAAAATGCTGAATGATCCATCAAATTGTATACACTTTATATAAACATAAAAAGAAAAGTTATTTTCTTTCATGCTGCGATAAACAAAGTTATCTCCCTTACCTAAGCGAATTCGGAATAGCGGCGGCTATTATATTAAAAATAGAGTTATCTCCCTCAGATCGGTTACTGCTTATACAAGAGCGCTAAAATGGCACCAGTAAAAATGGTACAAGTTGATAAATAGGAAAAAGAATGGTACAAAAGAAAAATATAGACGAAACTCTAACAATGAGTTTATCAAAGAATTTTTGTTATATCCAGAGTTGGCGCGCGGGTAATACCTCGAAAAACACAAGAGAAAATGCTGAATGATCCATGGAGTTTGACCAAAGGTTCATCGTTGCTTCGCTAAATCTCAACTGAGTCAAAAAAGAAATTTAAAAAAATCATGTGCTTAACAAAGGGGAAAAAAAAACCTATGATCAATGCCAAAAGTCACTAGGTGCTTAAATGGGTGCCAATATGTCTAAGGTCAAATGACAAAGGTCACTGGAGTATTGTTGCCACATCTGGGCTGGTGCATCATCTACTAGTCTCTCCCTCCTTGACAAGGTCCAAAAAAGAGTCGCCAACCTAATAAGTCCCTCACTGTCAACCAAGCTCCAGTCCCTGTCCCATCGCCGCAATGTAGCATCCTTGTGCCTGTTTTACAAATATTTCAATGGATTATGCTTTCTACTCAAATAGCTTCTTTCCTCGATCTGCTGGCCTCGGTAACTCCCTCCCTGCCCCCTGTTTCCCCGACAGTACTGACATGCAGGAATTTAAAATTAATGTAAACAGACATCTCGCTGCGCAGATCACAGTTTAGGTTGACCCCCCCACCCTTCTCCCCTTTTCTTTCTTCTCAGTAGCCCCTTACGTCTACAGTGGCGGCCTGCCTTGTTTGGGGTGAACTACATTAAAAAAAAAACTTTCTCCCTCATGTAGGAGGGAGTCAGCAAGTGTGAACGGCCTAACACTGCGATTTCTAACACTATCAAAGAAAATATTATGAATAGATAATAAAATTTGACAATACTAATTATAAGTGTATATTACAGAATATTATTAGAAACTTCAAAAGAAAATTCTGGTGATACCAGATCAGGCTGCCCTGTGGCTCCCTGAGACGAAATTCACCTACATTGACGTTTTTTTTTTTTTTTTTTTTTTTTTTTTTGTAAAACTTAATTATGTTCTACAAAACCAAAAACAAAAACAACAGCCCCTCTCCCTTTCTCCCTCCCCTTTTTTATTTTTATTTTTCCTACCCTACTCCCGGTCCTGGATATGACCTTAAACTACATCCGATGGTGAGATCCGGCTTACGGACTTTGGGGAATGTGGAGCCTCCTCTTAATTACCATTGCTCCCAGGTCCACCCTGACCCGGAGTGGTAGTACCTGTTAGGGTCCCAACTATGGGTTAAATAGAAACAGATATTAAAAGGGGAAAGAAACAAAAAAGAGAAGAAAACAAGACCAGATTCGGCATTAAATAACCCAAAAAGGGTTGATATGCCGTAAAACAAAACTACCACCAAAAGAAAATTAATAGGCAAATGTGCAAAGAGGGTTTTGTTTGACGGAGTTTTGAAATGCTTATATATACTGTAGTATTATATTTAAGTAAGATAAAAGGTTTTTATGTTAATGTACTTAGAAAAGATTCGCATTTATTCATATTTAAGTTAAATTAGATTGGAATATTAAACTTAATCTGATATTAAACTTAAAATATTTCCAGGGTCGCCTCTCAGAATATCGGGCATCAGCCGCATATTCCAAGCATAAACTCTGTCCTCAACAGGAAATCTTAACATGTAAAGTGATTGGGGAAAAATAAATTGGGACCCTCTCATCACATCAATTTTCAGATTTTTACAATGTGCGGTCATTGTCTGTTAGTAGCTGGCATTCTCTCAGCTCATGTTTGAACCCATTTTTGGCATTATCCCCAAATAAATGTGCTGATGAGATGGGTTAGGGTTAGGGTGAGATGGGGATTCTGAAACTGTAGCTTCTTTATAGTCTTTCTTTTGAGCTGCTAAAAAGGTGCAGTGACGTCAGATCATCGATTTGTCAGTTTTATCTGTCATTATGGTCTAATTGTAAGGAGGGGATTGGGACTCAGCATTCTTTTTCGTTTTTGCTATAGTTTTTTATTTTACTTCCCCTTATTATTTAGGGTGTGTTCTTCCCAAACTCCCCTCTCACCAATCTTTTTTTTTTTTAAATTTATTATTTAGGGTGTGTTCTCCCCAAACTCCCCTCTCACCAATCTTTTTTTTTTTTAAATTTATTATTTAGGGTGTGTTCTTCCCAAACTCCCCTCTCACCAATCTTTTTTTTTTTTTAATTTATTATTTAGGGTGTGTTCTTCCCAAACTCCCCTCTCACCAATCTTTTTTTTTTTTTAATTTATTATTTAGGGTGTGTTCTTCCCAAACTCCCCTCTCACCAATCTTTTTTTTTTTTAAATTTATTATTTAGGGTGTGTTCTTCCCAAACTCCCCTCTCACCAATCTTTTTTTTTTTTAAATTTATTATTTACGGTGTGTTCTTCCCAAACTCCTCTCTCACCAATCTTTTTATTTTTTTAAATTTATTATTTAGGGTGTGTTCTTCCCAAACTCCCCTTTCACCAATCTTTTTTTTTTTTTAATTTATTATTTAGGGTGTGTTCTTCCCAAACTCCCCTCTCACCAATCTTTTTTTTTTTTAATTTATTATTTAGGGTGTGTTCTTCCCAAACTCCCCTCTCACCAATCTTTTTTTTTTTTTAATTTATTATTTAGGGTGTGTTCTTCCCAAACTCCCCTCTCACCAATCTTTTTTTTTTTTAAATTTATTATTTAGGGTGTGTTCTTCCCAAACTCCCCTCTCACCAATCTTTTTTTTTTTTAATTTATTATTTAGGGTGTGTTCTTCCCAAACTCCCCTCTCACCAATCTTTTTTTTTTTTTAATTTATTATTTAGGGTGTGTTCTTCCCAAACTCCCCTCTCACCAATCTTTTTTTTTTTAAATTTATTATTTACGGTGTGTTCTTCCCAAACTCCTCTCTCACCAATCTTTTTATTTTTTTAAATTTATTATTTAGGGTGTGTTCTTCCCAAACTCCCCTTTCACCAATCTTTTTTTTTTTTTAATTTATTATTTAGGGTGTGTTCTTCCCAAACTCCCCTCTCACCAATCTTTTTTTTTTGTTAATTTATTATTTAGGGTGTGTTCTTCCCAAACTCCCCTCTCACCAATCTTTTTTTTTTTAAATTTATTATTTAGGGTGTGTTCTTCCCAAACTCCCCTCTCACCAATCTTTTTTTTTTTTTTAATTTATTATTTAGGGTGTGTTCTTCCCAAACTCCCCTCTCACCAATCTTTTTTTTTTTTAATTTATTATTTAGGGTGTGTTCTTCCCAAACTCCCCTCTCACCAATCTTTTTTTTTTTTTAATTTATTATTTAGGGTGTGTTCTTCCCAAACTCCCCTCTCACCAATCTTTTTTTTTTTTAAATTTATTATTTAGGGTGTGTTCTTCCCAAACTCCCCTCTCACCAATCTTTTTTTTTTTTAATTTATTATTTAGGGTGTGTTCTTCCCAAACTCCCCTCTCACCAATCTTTTTTTTTTTTTAATTTATTATTTACGGTGTGTTCTTCCCAAACTCCTCTCTCACCAATCTTTTTATTTTTTTAAATTTATTATTTAGGGTGTGTTCTTCCCAAACTCCCCTCTCACCAATCTTTTTTTTTTTAAAATTTATTATTTAGGGTGTGTTCTTCCCAAACTCCTCTCTCACCAATCTTTTTATTTTTTTAAATTTATTATTTAGGGTGTGTTCTTCCCAAACTCCCCTTTCACCAATCTTTTTTTTTTTTTAATTTATTATTTAGGGTGTGTTCTTCCCAAACTCCCCTCTCACCAATCTTTTTTTTTTTTTAATTTATTATTTAGGGTGTGTTCTTCCCAAACTCCCCTCTCACCAATCTTTTTTTTTTTAAATTTATTATTTAGGGTGTGTTCTTCCCAAACTCCCCTCTCACCAATCTTTTTTTTTTTTTAATTTATTATTTAGGGTGTGTTCTTCCCAAACTCCCCTCTCACCAATCTTTTTTTTTTTTAATTTATTATTTAGGGTGTGTTCTTCCCAAACTCCCCTCTCACCAATCTTTTTTTTTTTTAAATTTATTATTTAGGGTGTGTTCTTCCCAAACTCCCCTCTCACCAATCTTTTTTTTTTTAAATTTATTATTTAGGGTGTGTTCTTCCCAAACTCCCCTCTCACCAATCTTTTTTTTTTTTAATTCATTATTTAGGGTGTGTTCTTCCCAAACTCCCCTCTCACCAATCTTTTTTTTTTTTTAATTTATTATTTACGGTGTGTTCTTCCCAAACTCCTCTCTCACCAATCTTTTTATTTTTTTAAATTTATTATTTAGGGTGTGTTCTTCCCAAACTCCCCTCTCACCAATCTTTTTTTTTTTTAAATTTATTATTTAGGGTGTGTTCTTCCCAAACTCCCCTCTCACCAATCTTTTTTTTTTTTTAATTTATTATTTAGGGTGTGTTCTTCCCAAACTCCCCTCTCACCAATCTTTTTTTTTTTTTAATTTATTATTTAGGGTGTGTTCTTCCCAAACTCCCCTCTCACCAATCTTTTTTTTTTTAAATTTATTATTTACGGTGTGTTCTTCCCAAACTCCTCTCTCACCAATCTTTTTATTTTTTTAAATTTATTATTTAGGGTGTGTTCTTCCCAAACTCCCCTTTCACCAATCTTTTTTTTTTTTTAATTTATTATTTAGGGTGTGTTCTTCCCAAACTCCCCTCTCACCAATCTTTTTTTTTTGTTAATTTATTATTTAGGGTGTGTTCTTCCCAAACTCCCCTCTCACCAATCTTTTTTTTTTAAAATTTATTATTTAGGGTGTGTTCTTCCCAAACTCCCCTCTCACCAATCTTTTTTTTTTTTTTAATTTATTATTTAGGGTGTGTTCTTCCCAAACTCCCCTCTCACCAATCTTTTTTTTTTTTAATTTATTATTTAGGGTGTGTTCTTCCCAAACTCCCCTCTCACCAATCTTTTTTTTTTTTTAATTTATTATTTAGGGTGTGTTCTTCCCAAACTCCCCTCTCACCAATCTTTTTTTTTTTTAAATTTATTATTTAGGGTGTGTTCTTCCCAAACTCCCCTCTCACCAATCTTTTTTTTTTTTAATTTATTATTTAGGGTGTGTTCTTCCCAAACTCCCCTCTCACCAATCTTTTTTTTTTTTTAATTTATTATTTACGGTGTGTTCTTCCCAAACTCCTCTCTCACCAATCTTTTTATTTTTTTAAATTTATTATTTAGGGTGTGTTCTTCCCAAACTCCCCTCTCACCAATCTTTTTTTTTTTTAAATTTATTATTTAGGGTGTGTTCTTCCCAAACTCCTCTCTCACCAATCTTTTTATTTTTTTAAATTTATTATTTAGGGTGTGTTCTTCCCAAACTCCCCTTTCACCAATCTTTTTTTTTTTTTAATTTATTATTTAGGGTGTGTTCTTCCCAAACTCCCCTCTCACCAATCTTTTTTTTTTTTTAATTTATTATTTAGGCTGTGTTCTTCCCAAACTCCCCTCTCACCAATCTTTTTTTTTTTAAATTTATTATTTAGGGTGTGTTCTTCCCAAACTCCCCTCTCACCAATCTTTTTTTTTTTTTTAATTTATTATTTAGGGTGTGTTCTTCCCAAACTCCCCTCTCACCAATCTTTTTTTTTTTTAATTTATTATTTAGGGTGTGTTCTTCCCAAACTCCCCTCTCACCAATCTTTTTTTTTTTTAAATTTATTATTTAGGGTGTGTTCTTCCCAAACTCCCCTCTCACCAATCTTTTTTTTTTTAAATTTATTATTTAGGGTGTGTTCTTCCCAAACTCCCCTCTCACCAATCTTTTTTTTTTTTAATTCATTATTTAGGGTGTGTTCTTCCCAAACTCCCCTCTCACCAATCTTTTTTTTTTTTTAATTTATTATTTACGGTGTGTTCTTCCCAAACTCCTCTCTCAC
Organism: Sepiola atlantica; assembly: GCA_963556195.1. Taxonomy (NCBI): domain Eukaryota; kingdom Metazoa; phylum Mollusca; class Cephalopoda; order Sepiida; family Sepiolidae; genus Sepiola; species Sepiola atlantica. The sequence continues at coordinate 164,388,659 of OY744525.1, read as the reverse complement.
CAATCTTTTTATTTTTTTAAATTTATTATTTAGGGTGTGTTCTTCCCAAACTCCCCTCTCACCAATCTTTTTTTTTTTTAAATTTATTATTTAGGGTGTGTTCTTCCCAAACTCCCCTCTCACCAATCTTTTTTTTTTTTAATTTATTATTTAGGGTGTGTTCTTCCCAAACTCCCCTCTCACCAATCTTTTTTTTTTTTAATTTATTATTTAGGGTGTGTTCTTCCCAAACTCCCCTCTCACCAATCTTTTTTTTTTTTTAATTTATTATTTAGGGTGTGTTCTTCCCAAACTCCCCTCTCACCAATCTTTTTTTTTTTTAAATTTATTATTTAGGGTGTGTTCTTCCCAAACTCCCCTCTCACCAATCTTTTTTTTTTTTAATTTATTATTTAGGGTGTGTTCTTCCCAAACTCCCCTCTCACCAATCTTCTTTTTTTTTTTAATTTATTATTTACGGTGTGTTCTTCCCAAACTCCTCTCTCACGAATCTTTTTATTTTTTTAAATTTATTATTTAGGGTGTGTTCTTCCCAAACTCCCCTTTCACCAATCTTTTTTTTTTTTTAATTTATTATTTAGGGTGTGTTCTTCCCAAACTCCCCTCTCACCAATCTTTTTTTTTTTTAATTTATTATTTAGGGTGTGTTCTTCCCAAACTCCCCTCTCACCAATCTTTTTTTTTTTTTAATTTATTATTTAGGGTGTGTTCTTCCCAAACTCCCCTCTCACCAATCTTTTTTTTTTTAAATTTATTATTTAGGGTGTGTTCTTCCCAAACTCCCCTCTCACCAATCTTTTTTTTTTTTTAATTTATTATTTAGGGTGTGTTCTTCCCAAACTCCCCTCTCACCAATCTTTTTTTTTTTAAATTTATTATTTAGGGTGTGTTCTTCCCAAACTCCCCTCTCACCAATCTTTTTTTTTTTTTAATTTATTATTTAGGGTGTGTTCTTCCCAAACTCCCCTCTCACCAATCTTTTTTTTTTTTAATTTATTATTTAGGGTGTGTTCTTCCCAAACTCCCCTCTCACCAATCTTTTTTTTTTTTAATTTATTATTTAGGGTGTGTTCTTCCCAAACTCCCCTCTCACCAATCTTTTTTTTTTTTAAATTTATTATTTAGGGTGTGTTCTTCCCAAACTCCCCTCTCACCAATCTTTTTTTTTTTTAATTTATTATTTAGGGTGTGTTCTTCCCAAACTCCCCTCTCACCAATCTTTTTTTTTTTTTAATTTATTATTTAGGGTGTGTTCTTCCCAAACTCCCCTCTCACCAATCTTTTTTTTTTTTAAATTCATTATTTAGGGTGTGTTCTTCCCAAACTCCCCTCTCACCAATCTTTTTTTTTTAATTTATTATTTAGGGTGTGTTCTTCCCAAACTCCCCTCTCACCAATCTTTTTTTTTTTTAATTTATTATTTAGGGTGTGTTCTTCCCAAACTCCCCTCTCACCAATCTTTTTTTTTTTAAATTTATTATTTAGGGTGTGTTCTTCCCAAACTCCCCTCTCACCAATCTTTTTTTTTTTTAATTTATTATTTAGGGTGTGTTCTTCCCAAACTCCCCTCTCACCAATCTTTTTTTTTTTTAAATTTATTATTTAGGGTGTGTTCTTCCCAAACTCCTCTCTCACCAATCTTTTTTTTTTTTAAATTTATTATTTAGGGTGTGTTCTTCCCAAACTCCTCTCTCACCAATCTTTTTTTTTTTTTAATTTGTTATTTAGGGTGTGTTCTTCCCAAACTCCCCTCTCACCAATCTTTTTTTTTTTAAAATTTATTATTTAGGGTGTGTTCTTCCCAAACTCCCCTCTCACCAATCTTTTTTTTTTAATTTATTATTTAGGGTGTGTTCTTCCCAAACTCCCCTCTCACCAATCTTTTTTTTTTTTAAATTTATTATTTAGGGTGTGTTCTTCCCAAACTCCCCTCTCACCAATCTTTTTTTTTTTTAAATTTATTATTTAGGGTGTGTTCTTCCCAAACTCCCCTCTCACCAATCTTTTTTTTTTTTAATTTATTATTTAGGGTGTGTTCTTCCCAAACTCCCCTCTCACCAATCTTTTTTTTTTTTTAATTTATTATTTAGGGTGTGTTCTTCCCAAACTCCCCTCTCACCAATCTTTTTTTTTTTTAAATTTATTATTTAGGGTGTGTTCTTCCCAAACTCCCCTCTCACCAATCTTTTTTTTTTAATTTATTATTTAGGGTGTGTTCTTCCCAAACTCCCCTCTCACCAATCTTTTTTTTTTTTAATTTATTATTTAGGGTGTGTTCTTCCCAAACTCCCCTCTCACCAATCTTTTTTTTTTTAATTTATTATTTAGGGTGTGTTCTTCCCAAACTCCCCTCTCACCAATCTTTTTTTTTTTTTAATTTATTATTTAGGGTGTGTTCTTCCCAAACTCCCCTCTCACCAATCTTTTTTTTTTAATTTATTATTTAGGGTGTGTTCTTCCCAAACTCCCCTCTCACCAATCTTTTTTTTTTTAAATTTATTATTTAGGGTGTGTTCTTCCCAAACTCCCCTCTCACCAATCTTTTTTTTTTTAAATTTATTATTTAGGGTGTGTTCTTCCCAAACTCCCCTCTCACCAATCTTTTTTTTTTTTAATTTATTATTTAGGGTGTGTTCTTCCCAAACTCCCCTCTCACCAATCTTTTTTTTTTTAAATTTATTATTTAGGGTGTGTTCTTCCCAAACTCCCCTCTCACCAATCTTTTTTTTTTTTAAATTTATTATTTAGGGTGTGTTCTTCCCAAACTCCCCTCTCACCAATCTTTTTTTTTTTAATTTATTATTTAGGGTGTGTTCTTCCCAAACTCCCCTCTCACCAATCTTTTTTTTTTTTTAATTTATTATTTAGGGTGTGTTCTTCCCAAACTCCCCTCTCACCAATCTTTTTTTTTTTAAAATTTATTATTTAGGGTGTGTTCTTCCCAAACTCCCCTCTCACCAATCTTTTTTTTTTAAATTTATTATTTAGGGTGTGTTCTTCCCAAACTCCCCTCTCACCAATCTTTTTTTTTTTTTAAATTTATTATTTAGGGTGTGTTCTTCCCAAACTCCCCTCTCACCAATCTTTTTTTTTTTTAATTTATTATTTAGGGTGTGTTCTTCCCAAACTCCCCTCTCACCAATCTTTTTTTTTTTTAAATTTATTATTTAGGGTGTGTTCTTCCCAAACTCCCCTCTCACCAATCTTTTTTTTTTAATTTATTATTTAGGGTGTGTTCTTCCCAAACTCCCCTCTCACCAATCTTTTTTTTTTTTAAATTTATTATTTACGGTGTGTTCTTCCCAAACTCCTCTCTCACCAATCTTTTTATTTTTTTAAATTTATTATTTAGGGTGTGTTCTTCCCAAACTCCCCTTTCACCAATCTTTTTATTTTTTTTTAATTTATTATTTAGGGTGTGTTCTTCCCAAACTCCCCTCTCACCAATCTTTTTTTTTTAAATTTATTATTTAGGGTGTGTTCTTCCCAAACTCCCCTTTCACCAATCTTTTTATTTTTATTTAATTTATTATTTAGGGTGTGTTCTTCCCAAAATCCTCTCTCACCAATCTTTTTTTTTTAAATTTATTATTTAGGGTGTATTCTTCCCAAACTCCCCTCTCACCAATCTTTTTTTTTTAATTTATTATTTAGGGTGTGTTCTTCCCAAACTCACCTCTCACCAATCTTTTTTTTTTAAATTTATTATTTAGGGTGTGTTCTTCCCAAACTCCTCTCTCACCAATCTTTTTTTTTTTTAATTTATTATTTAGGGTGTGTTCTTCCCAAACTCCTCTCTCACCAATCTTTTTTTTTTTTAATTTATTATTTAGGGTGTGTTCTTCCCAAACTCCCCTCTCACCAATCTTTTTTTTTTTTAATTTATTATTTAGGGTGTGTTCTTCCCAAAATCCTCTCTCACCAATCTTTTTTTTTTAATTTATTATTTAGGGTGTGTTCTTCCCAAAATCCTCTCTCACCAATCTTTTTTTTTAATTTATTATTTAGGGTGTGTTCTTCCCAAACTCCCCTCTCACCAATCTTTTTTTTTTTTTAAATTTATTATTTAGGGTGTGTTCTTCCCAAACTCCCCTCTCACCAATCTTTTTTTTTTTTAATTTATTATTTAGGGTGTGTTCTTCCCAAACTCCTCTCTCACCAATCTTTTTATTTTTTTAAATTTATTATTTAGGGTGTGTTCTTCCCAAAATCCTCTCTCACCAATCTTTTTTTTTTAATTCATTATTTAGGGTGTGTTCTTCCCAAACTCCCCTCTCACCAATCTTTTTTTTTTTAATTTATTATTTACGGTGTGTTCTTCCCAAACTCCTCTCTCACCAATCTTTTTATTTTTTTAAATTTATTATTTAGGGTGTGTTCTTCCCAAAATCCTCTCTCACCAATCTTTTTTTTTAAAATTTATTATTTAGGGTGTGTTCTTCCCAAACTCCCCTCTCACCAATCTTTTTTTTTTAAATTTATTATTTAGGGTGTGTTCTTCCCAAACTCGCCTCACCAATCTTTTTTTTTTTTAATTTATTATTTACGGTGTGTTCTTCCCAAACTCCTCTCTCACCAATCTTTTTATTTTTTAAAATTTATTATTTAGGGTGTGTTCTTCCCAAAATCCTCTCTCACCAATCTTTTTTTTTTAAATTTATTATTTAGGGTGTGTTCTTCCCAAACTCCCCTCTCACCAATCTTTTTTTTTTTTTAATTTATTATTTAGGGTGTGTTCTTCCCAAAATCCTCTCTCACCATTCTTTTTTTTTTTAAAATTTATTATTTAGGGTGTGTTCTTCCCAAACTCCCCTCTCACCAATCTTTTTTTTAAATTTATTATTTAGGGTGTGTTCTTCCCAAACTCCCCTCTCACCAATCTTTTTATTTTTTAAAATTTATTATTTAGAGTGTGTTCTTCCCAAACTCCTCTCTCACCAATCTTCTTTTTTTTTTAAATTTATTATTTAGGGTGTGTTCTTCCCAAACTCCCCTCTCACCAATCTTCTTTTTTTTTTTAAATAAGTGAGATACAAAAAATTTAATTAAGAAAATAATTGCTCTACATCAAATTTTGAGTTACATTAATTAATAAAATTTTAACAACTGGTGCACATGTGTTTGCGTCAATAATATTTATTTGTAGGGTAAACTCCTAAACTAAGGAACTTAGTATGAATTATGGCATACGTATTCGAGGTAACACGATGAATAATGTGAAAATAAAGAAAATAATGTTGGAGCGAATTGAAGTCTTTGTTAAGCAGCAGTTTTGGTGTGTTTCTTTTTTGTTTTTTGTTTTAACTTAGTTCACCCCCAAAATGCAAGTTGCTTCTGCTAAGAGGCTACTAAGAATTAAGGAGCTGTGCAGCAAGAAGCTTGTTCACATTAGTTTTAAATTTCTGCATGTCGGTACAGTCGGGGAAAACAGGGAGCAGGGAAGGAGTTCCAAAGATCGGCAGCTCGAAGAAAGAAGTTATTGGAGTTGAACACTTTTCGGTATCTAGGGACCTTCACAGTTAATTGATGAGATTTACCTGATTTAGAGATTTCGGGTTTGATTGACACCAATGTGTGTGACCTCATTTCTGTCCCACAAAATTTAAATGTACCTCTAATTTGGTCCTTTCAAGAAAAGTGTGTCTACACTTGCTTGACATCTTTAAAAATAATTTTTGTTTGAATAAAAAAACGTCTATGAAACTTCTTGAAATTTATATTTAAACTTTCATTTTATATTTGCAGAATCTTCAGAAATCTAAATAAAAAAGTCATTATTGGAGTTGAATGATTCTTCATTTTTTTGCTGACATGACATATATTGAAAAGTCTAAAGAAAAAAGTGGATATAACTGGATGTAAATTGTTTGCATTTATAACATCTGAAAGGAGAGAAATCCTATTCTTGTTGAACTGTGTGTATCTTGTTTCAGCAGACAAATTTGGTAAAAATATATTGTAAAAACATTTTCTCATCAAATCAAAAATAGGATGAGGCACGCATCTTTAGCAATATTTTTTGAATTTTACAAAACTACATATTAATTTTCTCATCAAATCAAAAATAGGATGAGGCACGAATCTTGAGCAATATTTTTTGAATTTCACAAAACTACATATTAATTTTCTCATCAAATCAAAAATAGGATGAGGCACGAATCTTGAGCAATATTTTTTTGAATTTCACAAAACTACATATTAATTTTCTCATCAAATCAAAAATAGGATGAGGCACGAATCTTGAGCAATATTTTTTAAATTCACAAAACTACATATTAATTTTCTCATCAAATCAAAAATAGGATGAGGCACGAATGTTGAGCAATATTTTTTTAAATTCACAAAACTACATATTAATTTTCTCATCAAATCAAAAATAGGATGAGGCACGAATCTTGAGCATTTTTTTTTTGAATTTCACAAAACTACATATTAATTTTCTCATCAAATCAAAAATAGGATGAGGCATGAATCTTGAGCAATATTTTTTTGAATTTCACAAAACTACATATTAATTTTCTCATCAAATCAAAAATAGGATGAGGCACGAATGTTGAGCAATATTTTTTTGAATTTCACAAAAGTACATATTAAGACTTACAGTTAAAATCAAGTTTAATATTTTTTATGAAATATTTTTTAAATATATTTTTCTACAAAAGACAAATGTTAATAATTTTCTCGTTATTTTCCCAAAGCAGCAGAATTTGAAAAATAGACATTGTACTTAAAATATGAAAAGCTGATATCAACTCTAAAAAAGAACTTGAAAAATAGACATTGTACTTAAAATATGAAAAGCTGATATCAACTCTAAAAAAGAACTTGAAAAATAGACATTGTATTTGAAAATATAAAAGAATATATCAACTCTAAAAAAGAACTTGGAATTCGATACTTAAAGAATGTCACATTCTTGTAAAATATCTGGTCCTTGCTTTTCAAGGGACAGCACAAAACTACCTTCAGTGACAAAAAGAAGAAACAAAACACATTCTTGTACAATATGCGGTTTATCCAGTACATATTTATCGCGCCATATGCGAACACATACTGGAGAGAAACGATATCGTTGTGAAGTATGTGGCTCTTCTTTTACAGAGAAAGAACATATGTTGGGACATATGCGAACACATACTGGGGAGAAATCATATTCTTGTGAAATATGTGGCTCTTCTTTTTCACGAAAATCCAGTATGTTTACACACATGCGAACACATACTGGAGAGAAACCATATTCTTGTGAAGTATGTGGCTCTTCTTTTTCACGAAAATCCAGTATATTTACACACATGCGAACACATACTGGAGAGAAACCATACTCCTGTGAAGTATGTGGCTCGTCTTTTACACAAATATCATCTATGAGAAAACACATGTATACACATACAGGTGAGAAACCATATTCTTGTGAAGTATGTGGCTCTGTCTTTTCACATAAACACAGTATGTTGAACCACATTCGAACACATACTAGAGAGAAACCATACACTTGTGAAGTATGTGACTATTCTTTTTCACTGAAATCTACTATGGTGAAACACATGCGAACTCATACTGGGGAGAAACCATATTCTTGTGAAGTATGTGGCAATTCATTTTCACGCAAAGATGCTATGTTCAGACATATGCAAACACATAATAAGGGCAAACAATATACCTAGATGAAAGTACCGCCCTAAGCTATCAGCATATGTAACGACCACAATTAGAAACACGATCGTCAACAATCTTAGAAATTGTCCTGTCTTTCAATCATATCCCAGATTTTGAAACTAACTAACACTTGACAAAGAAGCTTTTTCTAAAACAAAAGCTCTAAACGAAAAAGAAAACGAATGCAAATACGATTTTCAGAGGAAATATCTCTTTTGGCCAAGATCAAAGTGTAGTATCTGTTCCGATGGATACTGCACGCCTGTCCTGTGCAGTTCTAGGAGGTCCACCCTTTAAACAAATGCGAATACCTACGATTTTCAGAGGAAATATCTCCGTGGAGACAGGTGAGAAATGGATCTTTGTATAGTCAATGGAGTATGCCAAAAAAATATGAAAAACTAATTTAATAACTAAATTATGGAGAGAACTAATCTAATTTTGCCGAACAAAACGAAAACTTCCTTCCAAGACGTTCAGTCACAAGAGTATAATTGCCTACAATGAGATTTCCGTTCAGCTGTATACGAACAAGCATTAACAACACATCCATAAACACCAACAAAAAGCAGAACTCCCAGATTCAAAACAAACAGTTCAAAACAAATGCAAGAACCTTGCATCAACAACACATTCACAAACACCAACAAATTTACAATAATACAGAAATAATACACCAACTCGCAGCTCTGATAAACAACGATAACATTTTTGAAAAAACAATTATAAACGATGCACCAACAGGCATCAGCAATACCTCCACAAACAGCAATATGTTCACAACAACATCAAAGCACCCACAACAACAACAATAGACCCACAACCCCAGTAATCAACAGCAAAATGCTCTACAGCAGTGGTTCTTAACCTTTTTTCTCCAATTCCCCACTATTTAGTGAACCAGCTCTCCATTCCCACCACAGTTATTACATTGAAATAAATACATACAAAAAGATTCATATGTTTTTTTCTAAATATATTTGGCCTATAAAAAGCGTACAAAAAATACAACACTAGCACTAGACGCATACAGGTTAATGAGACTTTTGCATTTGTTTTGCCTTGACAAGTGCCTCAATGTTCGGTTCAAATCAGATTCAAGGGCAATCAGGCGGTTTCACGATTTGTTTTTGATCTCAACCATGCTCGAAAACGCCGACTCGCCCAGGTACGTAGAGGGAAATGCAACCAGTAGTGTGAGCGCCGCCACAGCAAAATTATCATGGTCAAAGTAAGTCAACATTTGGATGTAATGTATTAAATTTTGAAGCAGTGGTTCTTCTGTCCGACCGGTCATTCCCCACTTGGCAACTCCGCCATTCCCCACAGGTTAAGAACCACTGCTCTAACACAATGTACATAGACATCTCACCTCAGATCACACTAAACCCAGAAAAGTCACCAAGCAAACAACCCTAACCAGAAACACTATTCACCGGCACCATTGTCAGCTGGACTGCCACCACCTTCACCATCACCATCACCAATTATGGTGGATGATGAACAATTAGAGTTAGGGGAAGTCCTCATCAATACTATTAAGGAAGTGAAGGCTATGAGGGTAGAGGGTAGGAAACAACTAGCGAAAAATGAAACGTTTAAAACACCTAATAAATTCATTTTATATGTTTTTTCAATATCTGACTAGCAAAACCCGGAAAAGTGTTTCAGACCCTTTTATTATTTTATGATTACACAAGAGAAGATATCTAAAAAAACTGACACGATATGCAAACCATAAGACAAAAGAAATTAAATTGTCAAACAAATACTGAAGTTCCTTATATCACATTTTATTATTTCTTCCAACCTAATATGTTGATTAATAATTTGAATTACGAGATTTTTAAATTCAGGATTTGGTCAGTTTATGAATGTTTTTAGCTTTTTGAATAGAAAAGTTTAAAAAATTATTTAGTCAATTTCTCCAATAAAAATTATTTACTTATGTATTTGAATAAACAAATTTTTATAAACATTTATTATTTGTTTGTGAATTTTTTTTTGTTCTTTTTATTTAATTTATAAATATTTGCGTTTTTAATAGAACGTTATTTATTTTTTTCCCTTTGTATTTTTTTTATTTATTATTTTCGATTTTATTTTTCATCTAAAATTTTTCAAATTCTTTATTCTTATTCATTTAGTTCTATTTTTTATATTCTTTATTTTTATAGTCTTTATTTTTTTAATTGTTTTTTCTCTATTTTTTATGTTTTTTTCTCGATTTTTATATAGTTTTTTTCTCGATTTTTATATATTTTTGTCTCTATTTTTTTATATTGTTTTATTATTTATTTTTTATATTGTTTTTTCTCTATTTTTTATATTGTTCTTTTCTGTATTTTTTATATTGTTTTTTTCTCTATTTTTCATAGCGTTTTCTCTCTCTATTTTTATATTGTTTTTTTCACTTTTCTTGTTTTTTTTCTCTATTTTTTATATTTTTTTTAAAAATTTTTATATAGTTTTTTTTTCTATTTTTTCTATTGTTTTTTTCTCTATTTTTTATATTGTTTTTTTCTCTATTTTTATATTGTTTTTTCTCTATTTGTTATATTGAGTTTTCTCTATTTTTATGTTTTTTTTCTCTTTTTCTATATAGTTTTTTTCTCTTTTTTTAATATTTATTTTTCTATTTTTTCTATTCTGTTTTTCTATTTTTTCTATTTTTTTTCTTAATTTTTTGTACTGTTTTTTTCTCTGTGTTTAATGTTTTTTCTCTGTTTTTATATTGTTTTTCTCTCCATTTATTATATTGTTTTTTTTCTATTCTTTATGTTTATTCTCTATTTTTCATGTTTTTTTCTCTATTTTTTATATTGTTTTTTTCTCTATTTTTCATGTTGTTTTTTTCTCTATTTTTTATATTGTTTTTTTTCTCTATTTTTTAATGTTTTTTTCTTTATTTTTTATATTGTTTTTTCTCTATTTGTTATATTGTTTTTTTCTCTATTTTTTATATTGTTTTTTTTTCACCATTTTTTATATTTTTTTACTCTATTTTCATGTTTTATTGTCTATTTATCATGTTGTTTTTTTCTCTATTTTTCATGTTTTTTTCTATTTTTTCTATTGTTTTTCTTTCTCTGTTTTTTATATTGTTTTTTCTTTATTTTTGATATTGTTTTTTCTCTATTTTTTATTATTTTTCTCTATTTTTATATTCTTTTTATCTCTATTTTTTGTATTGAGTTTTCCCTATTTTTTATATTGTTTTTTTCTGTATTTTTGATATTGTTTTTTCTCTATTTTTTATATTGAGTTTTCTCTATTTTTTATATAGTTTGTTTTCTTAGTTTTTATATTGTTTTTTCTCTATTTTTTACATTGTTTTTTTTCTATATTTTTATATTGTTTATTTTTTTCTATTTTTTCTATTGTTTTTTCCTATTTTTCTATTGTTTTTTCTATATTTTTTATATTTCTTTTTATATTTTTTATATTTTTTTTCTCTATTTTTTGTATTGTTTTTTTTCTGTATTTTTATATTGTTTTTCTCTCTATTTGTTATATTGTTTTTTTCTGTATTTTAATATTGTTTTTTTCTCTATTTTTTACATTGTATTTGTTATTTTTTATATAGTTTGTGTACTGTATTGTTTATTTTTTATATATTTATATTTTAATTGTATTTGTCTTTTTTCTATGAATTTGTTTTGATATCTTTTTAATTTTTTATTTTTGTTCTTTTGCTTAAAAAAAATTAAATTAAAGAATATAAAATATTAATATGAATATTAATTTTATTTTCATATTTTAATGTTTTTTTGTTTTTTGTCATTATTCATTTGTTCATTTTGTATTTTCTTTCATTCGATTTTAATTCTTCATTTATTTATTCTTTATTCTTATATTTTTTCCTCTATTCTTTATATTGTTTTTTCTCTATTTTTTATATTGTTTTTTTTCTATTTTTTCTATTGTTTTTATTCTCTATTTTTTATATTGTTTTTTTTTCTATATTTGTTATATTGTTTTTTTTTCTATTTTTTCTATTGTTTTTTTTTCTATATTTTTTATATTGTTTTTTTTCTTTATTTTTCATATTGAGTTTTCTTTATTTTTTATATTGTTTTTTTCTCTATTTTTCATGTTGTTTTTTCCCTTATTTTTCATGTTGTTTTTTTCTCTTTTTCATGTTTTTTTCTCTATTTTTCATTTTTTATATTGTTTTTCTTTCTCTGTTTTTTTATATTGTTTTTTTTTTCTGTTTTTTCTATGTTTTCTTCTCTATTTTTTCATATTGTTTTTTCTCTATTTTTAATATTGTTTTTTCTCTGTTTTTATATTGTTTTTTCTCTATTTTTTATATATTTTTTCTCTATTTTTTCTATTGTTTTTTTATATTGTTTTTTTCTCTATTTTTTATATTGTTTTTTCTCTGTTTTTATATTGTTTTTTTCTCTATTTTTTATATTTTGTTTTTCTCTATATTTCACATTGTTTTTTTCACTATTCTTTATATTGTTTTTTTCTCTATTTTTTATATTTTTTTCTCTATATTTTATATTGTTTTTTTTTCTATTGTTTCTATTGTTTTTTTCTCTATTTTTTATATTGTTTTTTCTCTATTTTTTATATTGTTTTTTTTTCTCTATTTTTTCTATTGTTTTTTTTCTCTATTTTTTATATTGTTTTTCCTCTATTTTTCATGTTTTTTTCTCTATTTTTCATGTTTTTTTCTCTGTTTTTATATTGTTTTTTCTCTATTTTTTCATGTTGTTTCTTTTTATGTATTTTTCATGTTTTTTTTTTCTATTTTTCATGTTTTTTTTTTATTATTTATGTTGTTTTTCTTTCTCTATTTTTTATATTGTTTTTTTCTCTATTTTTTTTCTCTATTTTTATATTGTTTTATCTCTATTTTTTATATTGTTTTGTTTCTCTATTTTTTTCATTGTTTTTTCTCTATTTTTTATATTGTTTTTTCCTCTATTTTTTGTATTGTCTTCTTCACTATTTTTATATTGTTTTTTCTCCGTTTTTATATTGTTTTTTCTCTTTTTTTTATATTGTTTTTTCTTCTTATTTTTAATATTGTTTTTTTCTTTTTTTTATATTTTTTTCTCTATTTTTTCTATTTTTAAAATATTTTTTATGTTGTTTTATTTTATATTTTTTATATTGTTTTTTCTCTATTTTTTATATTGTTTTTTCTCTATTTTTTATATTGTTTTTTTTCTCTATTTTTTCTCTATTTTATTCTATTTTTTATATTTTTTTTCTCTATTTTTCATAGCGTTTTCTTTCTCTATTTTTTATATTGTTTTTTTCTCTTTTCTTATATTGTTTTTTTCTCTTTTCTTATATTGTTTTTTTTTCTCTATTTTTTATATTTTTTTAAAAAATTTTTATATAGTTTTTTTTTCTATTTTTTCTATTGTTTTTTTCTCTATTTTTTGTATTGTTTTTTTTCTCTATTTTTATAGTTTTTTTCTCTTTTTTTAATATTTATTTTTCTATTTTTTCTATTCTGTTTTTCTATTTTTTCTATTTTTTTTCTTAATTTTTTGTACTGTTTTTTTCTCTGTGTTTAATGTTTTTTCTCTGTTTTTATATTGTTTCTTCTCTATTTTTTATATTGTTTTTCTCTCCATTTATTATATTGTTTTTTTTCTATTCTTTATATTGTTTATTCTCTATTTCTCATGTTTTTTTCTCTATTTTTTATATTGTTTTTTTCTGTATTTTTGATATTGTTTTTTTCTCTATTTTTGATATTGTTTTTTCTCTAATTTTATATTGAGTTTTCTCTGTTTTATATAGTTTGTTTTCTTAGTTTTTATACTGTTTTTTCTCTATTTTTTACATTGTTTATTTTTTTCTATTTTTTCTGTTGTTTTTTTCTCTATTTTTTGTATTGTTTTTTCTCTATTTGTTATATTGTTTTTTTTCTCTATTTTTTAGATTGTTTTTTTTTATTTTTCTATTGTTTTTTTCTATATTTTTTATATTTCTTTTTATATTTTTTATATTTCTTTTTATATTTTTTATATTGTTTTTTTCTCTATTTTTTGTATTTTTTTCTGTATTTTTATATTGTTTTTCTCTCTATTTGTTATATTGTTTTTTTCTGTATTTTAATATTGTTTTTTTTCTCTATTTTTTACATTGTATTTGTTATTTTTTATATAGTTTGTGTACTGTATTGTTTATTTTTTATATATTTATATTTTAATTGTATTTGTCTTTTTTCTATGAATTTGTTTTGATATCTTTTTAATTTTTTATTTTTGTTCTTTTGCTTAAAAAAATTACATTAAAGAATATAAAATATTAATATGAATATTAATTTTATTTTCATATTTTAATGTTTTTTGTTTTTTGTCATTATTCATTTGTTCATTTTGTATTTTATTTCATTCGATTTAAATTCTTCATTTATTTATTCTTTATTCTTATATTTTTTCCTCTATTCTTTATATTGTTTTTTCTCTATTTTTATATTGTTTTTTTTCTATTGTTTTTATTCTCTATTTTTTATATTGTTTTTTTTCTATATTTGTTATATTGTTTTTTTTCTATTTTTTCTATTGTTTTTTTTTCTATATTTTTTATATTGTTTTTTTTCTTTATTTTTCATATTGAGTTTTCTTTATTTTTATATTGTTTTTTTTTCTCTATTTTTCATGTTGTTTTTTCTCTAATTTTCATTTTTTATATTGTTTTTCTTTCTCTGTTTTTTATATTGTTTTTTTTCTATTTTTTCTATTTTTTCTTTATTTTTTATATTGTTTTTTCTCTATTTTTTATATTGTTATTTTCTCTATTTTTAAAATTGTTCTTTCTCTATTTTTTATATTGTTTTTTCTCTATTTTTGTATTGTTTTTTCTCTATTTTTTATATTGTTTTTTCTCTGTTTTTATATTGTGTTTTCTCTATTTTTTATATTTTTTCTCTATTTTTTCTATTGTTTTTTTCTCTATTTTTTCTATTGTTTTTTCTTTATTTTTTATATTGTTTTTCCTCTATTTTTCATGTTTTTTTCTCTATTTTTCATGTTTTTTTTTCTTTCTATTTTTCATGTTTTTTTTCTCTATTTTTCATGTTTTTCATTTTTTATATTGTTTTTCTTTCTCTGTTTTCTTTATATTGTTTTTTTTCTATTTCTTTTCTCTATTTTTAATAATGTTTTTTTCTCTATTTTTTGTATTGTTTTTTTCTCTATTTTTAAAATTGTTTTTTCTCTATTGTTTAAATTGTTTTTTCTCTATTTGTTATTGTTTTTTCTCTATTTTTATATTGTTTTTTCTCTGTTTTTATATTGTTTTTTCTCTATTTTTACATTGTTTTTTTTCTTTATTTTTTATATTGTTTTTTTCTCTATTTTTTATATTGTTTTTTTCTCTATTTTTTATATTGTTTTTTTCTCTATTTTTTCTATTGTTTTTTTTCTCTATTTTTTATATTGTTTTTATTTCTCTAATTTATATATATTTTTTTTCTATTTTTTCTTTTTTTTTCTATTTTTTCTATTGTTTTTTTTTCTATTTTTTTCTATTGTTTTTATCTCTATAACACACTTGTTATTTTGCAAAGGCAAATAAAGTTTTCGTTGGTAAAATGCAAACGACACACTATATATATTTTATAGCAAAAACAAATAAATCTTTCGTTTGTAAGATGCAAATGACAAACTTGTTTTTTTGCAAAACCAAATAAATCTTTTGTTGTAAAATGCAAACGACACACTTTTTTTTTGCAAAAGCAAATAAATCATTCGTTTGTAAAATACAAACGACACACTTGTTTTTTTGCAAAGGCAAATAAATCTTTCGTTTGTAAAATGCAAACGACACACTTGTTTTTTTGCAAAAGCAAATAAATCTTTTGTTTGTAAAATGCAAACGACCCACTTGTTTTTTGGCAAAAGCAAATAAATCTTTCGTTCGTAAAATGCAAACGACACACTTGTTTTTTGCAAAAGCAAATAAATCATTCATTTGTAGAAGTAAAACGACACACTTGTTTTTTTGCAAAGGCAAATAAATCTTTCGTTTGTAAAATGCAAACGACACACTTGTTTTTTTGCAAAAGCAAATAAATCATTCGTTTGTAAAATGCAAAAGACACACTTGTTTTTTTGCAAAAGCAAATAAATCCTTCGTTTGTAAAATGCAAACGACACATTTTTTTTGCAAAAGCAAATAAATCTTTCGTTTGTAAAATGCAAACGACACACTTGTTTTTTTGCAAAAGCAAATAAATCTTTTGTTTGTAAAATGCAAACGACCCACTTGTTTTTTGGCAAAAGCAAATAAATCTTTCGTTTGTAAAATGCAAACGACACACTTGTTTTTTGGCAAAAGCAAATAAATCATTCATTTGTAAAATGCAAAGTACACACTTGTTTTTTGCAAAAGCAAATAAATCATTCATTTGTAAAATGCAAACGACACACTTGTTTTTTGCAAAAGCAAATAAATCTTTCGTTTGTAAAATGCAAAAGACACACTTGTTTTTTTGCAAAAGCAAATAAATCTTTCGTTTGTAAAATGCAAACGACACACTTGTTTTTTGCAAAAGCAAATAAATCTTTCATTTGTAAAATGCAAACGACACACTTGTTTTTGGCAAAAGCAAATAAATCTTTCGTTTGTAAAATGCAAACGACACACTTGTTTTTGGCAAAAGCAAATAAATCATTAATTTGTAAAATGCAAACGACACACTTGTTTTTGGCAAAAGCAAATAAATCTTTCGTTTGTAAAATGCAAACGACACACTTGTTTTTTGCAAAAGCAAATAAATCATTCATTTGTAAAATGCAAACGACACACTTGTTTTTGGCAAAAGCAAATAAATCCTTCGTTTGTAAAATGCGAAAGACACACTTGTTTTTTGCAAAAGCAAATAAATCTTTCGTTTGTAAAATGCAAACGCCACACTTGTTTTTTGCAAAAGCAAATAAATCTTTTGTTTGTAAAATGCAAACGACACACTTGTTTTTTTTGCAAAAGCAAATAAATCATTCATTTGTAAAAGTCAAACGACACACTTGTTTTTTGCAAAAGAAAATAAATCATTCATTTGTAAAATGCAAACGACACACTTGTTGTTTGCAAAAGCAAATAAATCATTCATTTGTAAAATGACACGCGACACAATTGTTTTTTTGCAAAAGCAAATAAATCTTTCATTTGTAAAATGAAACGACACACTTGTTTTTTGAAAAAGCAAATAAATCATTCATTTGTAATATGCAAACGACACACTTGTTTTTTGCAAAAGCAAATAAATCTTTTGTTTGTAAAATGCAAACGACACACTTGTGTTTTGCAAAAGCTAATAAATCATTCATTTGTAAAATGCAAACGACACACTTGTTTTTTGCAAAAGCAAATAAATCATTCATTTGTAAAATGCAAACGACACACTTATTTTTTTGCAAAAGCAAATCTTTTGTTTTTAAAATTCAAACGACACACCTGTTTTTTTGCAAAAGCAAATAAATCTTTTGTTTGTAAAATGAAAACGACACACTTGTTTTTTGCAAAAGCAAATAAATCAATCATTTGTAATATGCAAACGACACACTTGTTTTTTGCAAAAGCAAATAAATCTTTCGTTTGTAAAATGCAAACGACACACTTGTTTTTTTTGCAAAAGCAAATAAATCATTCATTTGTAAAATGCAAACGACACACTTATTTTTTTGCAAAAGCAAATCTTTTGTTTTTAAAATTCAAACGACACACTTGTTTTTTTGCAAAAGCAAATAAATCTTTTGTTTTTAAAATGCAAACGACACACTTGTTTTTTGCAAAAGCAAATAAATCTTTCGTTTGTAAAATGCAAACGACATACTTGTTTTTTGCAAAAGCAAATAAATCATTCATTTGTAATATGCAAACGACACACTTGTTTTTTGCAAAAGCAAATAAATCTTTCGTTTGTAAAATGCGAAAGACACACTTGTTTTTTTGCAAAAGCAAATAAATCCTTCGTTTGTAAAATGCAAACGACACATTTTTTTTTGCAAAAGCAAATAAATCTTTCGTTTGTAAAATGCAAACGACACACTTGTTTTTTTGCAAAAGCAAATAAATCTTTTGTTTGTAAAATGCAAACGACACACTTGTTTTTTGGCAAAAGCAAATAAATCGTTTGTTTTTAAAATACAAACGACACACTTGTTTTTTTGCAAAAGCAAATAAATCTTTCATTTGTAAAATGAAACGACACACTTGTTTTTTGCAAAAGCAAATAAATCTTTTGTTTGTAAAATGCAAACGACACACTTATTTTTTGCAAAAGCAAATAAATCTTTTGTTTGTAAAATGCAAACGAGACACTTGTTTTTTGGCAAAAGCAAATAAATCATTCATTTGTAAAATGCAAACGACAAACTTGTTTTTTGCAAAAGCAAATAAATCTTTTGTTTTTAAAATTCAAACGACACACTTGTTTTTTGGCAAAAGCAAATAAATCATTCATTTGTAAAATGCAAACGACACACTTGTTTTTTGCAAAAGCAAATAAATCATTCATTTGTAAAATGCAAACGACACACTTGTTTTTTGCAAAAGCAAATAAATCCTTCGTTTGTAAAATGCAAACGACACACTTGTTTTTTGGCAAAAGCAAATAAATCGTTTGTTTTTAAAATACAAACGACACACTTGTTTTTTTGCAAAAGCAAATAAATCTTTCATTTGTAAAATGAAACGACACACTTGTTTTTTGCAAAAGCAAATAAATCTTTTGTTTGTAAAATGCAAACGACACACTTATTTTTTGCAAAAGCAAATAAATCTTTTGTTTGTAAAATGCAAACGAGACACTTGTTTTTTGGCAAAAGCAAATAAATCATTCATTTGTAAAATGCAAACGACAAACTTGTTTTTTGCAAAAGCAAATAAATCTTTTGTTTTTAAAATTCAAACGACACACTTGTTTTTTGGCAAAAGCAAATAAATCATTCATTTGTAAAATGCAAACGACACACTTGTTTTTTGCAAAAGCAAATAAATCATTCATTTGTAAAATGCAAACGACACACTTGTTTTTTGCAAAAGCAAATAAATCTTTTGTTTTTAAAATTCAAACGACACACTTGTTTTTTTTCAAAAGCAAATAAATCTTTTGTTTTTAAAATTCAAACGACACACTTGTTTTTTTGCAAAAGCAAATAAATCATTCATTTGTAAAATGCAAAGTACACACTTGTTTTTTGCAAAAGCAAATAAATCATTCATTTGTAAAATGCAAACGACACACTTGTTTTTTTGCAAAAGCAAATCTTTTGTTTTTAAAATTCAAATGACACACTTGTTTTTTTGCAAAAGCAAATAAATCTTTTGTTTTTAAAATGCAAACGACGCACTTGTTTTTTGAAAAAGCAAATAAATCATTTATTTGTAAAATGCAAACGACACACTTGTTTTTTGGCAAAAGCAAATAAATCTATCATTTGTAAAATGCAAACGACACATTTGTTTTTTGCAAAAGCAAATAAATCTTTTGTTTGTAAAATGCAAACGACACACTTGTTTTTTGGCAAAAGCAAATAAACCTTTCATTTGTAAAATGCAAACGACACACTTGTTTTTTGCAAAAGCAAATAAATCTTTCGTTTGTAAAATGCAAACGACACACTTGTTTTTTGCAAAAGCAAATAAATCTTTTGTTTGTAAAAT
Organism: Sepiola atlantica; assembly: GCA_963556195.1. Taxonomy (NCBI): domain Eukaryota; kingdom Metazoa; phylum Mollusca; class Cephalopoda; order Sepiida; family Sepiolidae; genus Sepiola; species Sepiola atlantica. Next base: position 164,369,360 of record OY744525.1, on the reverse strand, counting down.
GTAAACGACACACTTGTTTTTTGGCAAAAGCAAATAAATCTTTCGTTTGTAAAATGCAAACGACACACTTGTTTTTTGGCAAAAGCAAATAAATCATTCATTTGTAAAATGCAAACGACACACTTGTTTTTTTCAAAAGCAAATAAATCTTTCGTTTGTAAAATGCAAACGACACACTTGTTTTTTGCAAAAGCAAATAAATATTTCGTTTGTAAAATGCAAACGACACACCTGTTTTTTGCAAAAGCAAAGAAATATTTCGTTTGTAAAATGCAAACGACACACTTGTTTTTTGCAAAAGCAAATAAATCTTTTGTTTGTAAAATGCAAACGACACACTTGTTTTTTGGCAAAAGCAAATAAATCTATCATTTGTAAAATGCAAACGACACACTTGTTTTTTGCAAAAGCAAATAAACTTTTTGTTTGTAAAATGCAAACGACACACTTGTTTTTTGGCAAAAGCAAATAAATCTTTCGTTTGTAAAATGCAAACGACACACTTGTTTTTTGCAAAAGCAAATAAATCATTCATTTGTAATATGCAAACGACACACTTGTTTTTTGTAAAAGCAAATAAATCTTTCGTTTGTAAAATGCAAAAGACACACTTGTTTTTTTGCAAAGGCAAATAAATCTTTCGTTTGTAAAATGCAAACGACACACTTGTTTTTTTGCAAAAGCAAATAAATCTTTTGTTTGTAAAATGCAAACGACCCACTTGTTTTTTGGCAAAAGCAAATAAATCTTTCGTTCGTAAAATGCAAACGACACACTTGTTTTTTGCAAAAGCAAATAAATCATTCATTTGTAGAAGTAAAACGACACACTTGTTTTTTTGCAAAGGCAAATAAATCTTTCGTTTGTAAAATGCAAACGACACACTTGTTTTTTTGCAAAAGCAAATAAATCATTCGTTTGTAAAATGCAAAAGACACACTTGTTTTTTTGCAAAAGCAAATAAATCCTTCGTTTGTAAAATGCAAACGACACATTTTTTTTGCAAAAGCAAATAAATCTTTCGTTTGTAAAATGCAAACGACACACTTGTTTTTTTGCAAAAGCAAATAAATCTTTTGTTTGTAAAATGCAAACGACCCACTTGTTTTTTGGCAAAAGCAAATAAATCTTTCGTTTGTAAAATGCAAACGACACACTTGTTTTTTGGCAAAAGCAAATAAATCATTCATTTGTAAAATGCAAAGTACACACTTGTTTTTTGCAAAAGCAAATAAATCATTCATTTGTAAAATGCAAACGACACACTTGTTTTTTGCAAAAGCAAATAAATCTTTCGTTTGTAAAATGCAAAAGACACACTTGTTTTTTTGCAAAAGCAAATAAATCTTTCGTTTGTAAAATGCAAACGACACACTTGTTTTTTGCAAAAGCAAATAAATCTTTCATTTGTAAAATGCAAACGACACACTTGTTTTTGGCAAAAGCAAATAAATCTTTCGTTTGTAAAATGCAAACGACACACTTGTTTTTGGCAAAAGCAAATAAATCATTAATTTGTAAAATGCAAACGACACACTTGTTTTTGGCAAAAGCAAATAAATCTTTCGTTTGTAAAATGCAAACGACACACTTGTTTTTTGCAAAAGCAAATAAATCATTCATTTGTAAAATGCAAACGACACACTTGTTTTTTGCAAAAGCAAATAAATCCTTCGTTTGTAAAATGCGAAAGACACACTTGTTTTTTGCAAAAGCAAATAAATCTTTCGTTTGTAAAATGCAAACGCCACACTTGTTTTTTGCAAAAGCAAATAAATCTTTTGTTTGTAAAATGCAAACGACACACTTGTTTTTTTTGCAAAAGCAAATAAATCATTCATTTGTAAAAGTCAAACGACACACTTGTTTTTTGCAAAAGAAAATAAATCATTCATTTGTAATATGCAAACGACACACTTGTTGTTTGCAAAAGCAAATAAATCATTCATTTGTAAAATGACACGCGACACAATTGTTTTTTTGCAAAAGCAAATAAATCTTTCATTTGTAAAATGAAACGACACACTTGTTTTTTGAAAAAGCAAATAAATCATTCATTTGTAATATGCAAACGACACACTTGTTTTTTGCAAAAGCAAATAAATCTTTTGTTTGTAAAATGCAAACGACACACTTGTGTTTTGCAAAAGCTAATAAATCATTCATTTGTAAAATGCAAACGACACACTTGTTTTTTGCAAAAGCAAATAAATCATTCATTTGTAAAATGCAAACGACACACTTATTTTTTTGCAAAAGCAAATCTTTTGTTTTTAAAATTCAAACGACACACCTGTTTTTTTGCAAAAGCAAATAAATCTTTTGTTTGTAAAATGAAAACGACACACTTGTTTTTTGCAAAAGCAAATAAATCAATCATTTGTAATATGCAAACGACACACTTGTTTTTTGCAAAAGCAAATAAATCTTTCGTTTGTAAAATGCAAACGACACACTTGTTTTTTTTGCAAAAGCAAATAAATCATTCATTTGTAAAATGCAAACGACACACTTATTTTTTTGCAAAAGCAAATCTTTTGTTTTTAAAATTCAAACAACACACTTGTTTTTTTGCAAAAGCAAATAAATCTTTTGTTTTTAAAATGCAAACGACACACTTGTTTTTTGCAAAAGCAAATAAATCTTTCGTTTGTAAAATGCAAACGACATACTTGTTTTTTGCAAAAGCAAATAAATCATTCATTTGTAATATGCAAACGACACACTTGTTTTTTGCAAAAGCAAATAAATCTTTCGTTTGTAAAATGCGAAAGACACACTTGTTTTTTTGCAAAAGCAAATAAATCCTTCGTTTGTAAAATGCAAACGACACATTTTTTTTTGCAAAAGCAAATAAATCTTTCGTTTGTAAAATGCAAACGACACACTTGTTTTTTTGCAAAAGCAAATAAATCTTTCATTTGTAAAATGAAACGACACACTTGTTTTTTGCAAAAGCAAATAAATCATTTGTTTGTAAAATGCAAACGACACACTTATTTTTTGCAAAAGCAAATAAATCTTTTGTTTGTAAAATGCAAACGAGACACTTGTTTTTTGGCAAAAGCAAATAAATCATTCATTTGTAAAATGCAAACGACAAACTTGTTTTTTGCAAAAGCAAATAAATCTTTTGTTTTTAAAATTCAAACGACACACTTGTTTTTTGGCAAAAGCAAATAAATCATTCATTTGTAAAATGCAAACGACACACTTGTTTTTTGCAAAAGCAAATAAATCATTCATTTGTAAAATGCAAACGACACACTTGTTTTTTGCAAAAGCAAATAAATCCTTCGTTTGTAAAATGCAAACGACACACTTGTTTTTTGGCAAAAGCAAATAAATCGTTTGTTTTTAAAATACAAACGACACACTTGTTTTTTTGCAAAAGCAAATAAATCTTTCATTTGTAAAATGAAACGACACACTTGTTTTTTGCAAAAGCAAATAAATCTTTTGTTTGTAAAATGCAAACGACACACTTATTTTTTGCAAAAGCAAATAAATCTTTTGTTTGTAAAATGCAAACGAGACACTTGTTTTTTGGCAAAAGCAAATAAATCATTCATTTGTAAAATGCAAACGACAAACTTGTTTTTTGCAAAAGCAAATAAATCTTTTGTTTTTAAAATTCAAACGACACACTTGTTTTTTGGCAAAAGCAAATAAATCATTCATTTGTAAAATGCAAACGACACACTTGTTTTTTGCAAAAGCAAATAAATCATTCGTTTGTAAAATGCAAACGACACACTTGTTTTTTGCAAAAGCAAATAAATCTTTTGTTTTTAAAATTCAAACGACACACTTGTTTTTTTTCAAAAGCAAATAAATCTTTTGTTTTTAAAATTCAAACGACACACTTGTTTTTTTGCAAAAGCAAATAAATCATTCATTTGTAAAATGCAAAGTACACACTTGTTTTTTGCAAAAGCAAATAAATCATTCATTTGTAAAATGCAAACGACACACTTGTTTTTTTGCAAAAGCAAATCTTTTGTTTTTAAAATTCAAATGACACACTTGTTTTTTTGCAAAAGCAAATAAATCTTTTGTTTTTAAAATGCAAACGACGCACTTGTTTTTTGAAAAAGCAAATAAATCATTTATTTGTAAAATGCAAACGACACACTTGTTTTTTGGCAAAAGCAAATAAATCTATCATTTGTAAAATGCAAACGACACATTTGTTTTTTGCAAAAGCAAATAAATCTTTTGTTTGTAAAATGCAAACGACACACTTGTTTTTTGGCAAAAGCAAATAAACCTTTCATTTGTAAAATGCAAACGACACACTTGTTTTTTGCAAAAGCAAATAAATCTTTCGTTTGTAAAATGCAAACGACACACTTGTTTTTTGCAAAAGCAAATAAATCTTTTGTTTGTAAAATGTAAACGACACACTTGTTTTTTGGCAAAAGCAAATAAATCTTTCGTTTGTAAAATGCAAACGACACACTTGTTTTTTGGCAAAAGCAAATAAATCATTCATTTGTAAAATGCAAACGACACACTTGTTTTTTTCAAAAGCAAATAAATCTTTCGTTTGTAAAATGCAAACGACACACTTGTTTTTTGCAAAAGCAAATAAATATTTCGTTTGTAAAATGCAAACGACACACCTGTTTTTTGCAAAAGCAAAGAAATATTTCGTTTGTAAAATGCAAACGACACACTTGTTTTTTGCAAAAGCAAATAAATCTTTTGTTTGTAAAATGCAAACGACACACTTGTTTTTTGGCAAAAGCAAATAAATCTATCATTTGTAAAATGCAAACGACACAGTTGTTTTTTGCAAAAGCAAATAAACTTTTTGTTTGTAAAATGCAAACGACACACTTGTTTTTTGGCAAAAGCAAATAAATCTTTCGTTTGTAAAATGCAAACGACACACTTGTTTTTTGCAAAAGCAAATAAATCATTCATTTGTAATATGCAAACGACACACTTGTTTTTTGTAAAAGCAAATAAATCTTTCGTTTGTAAAATGCAAAAGACACACTTGTTTTTTTTGCAAAAGCAAATAAATCCTTCGTTTGTAAAATGCAAACGACACATTTTTTTTTTGCAAAAGCAAATAAATCTTTTGTTTGTAAAATGCAAACGACACACTTGTTTTTTGCAAAAGCAAATAAATCATTCATTTGTAAAATGTAAACGACACACTAGTGTTTTGCAAAAGCAAATAAATCTTTTGTTTTTAAAATGCAAACGACGCACTTGTTTTTTGCAAAAGCAAATAAATCTTTCATTTATAAAATGCAAACGACACAGTTGTTTTTTGCAAAAGCAAATAAATCATTCATTTGTAAAATGCAAACGACACACTTGTTTTTTGCAAAAGCAAATAAATAATTCATTTGTAAAATGCAAACGACACTTATTTTTTTGCAAAAGCAAATCTTTTGTTTTTAAAATTCAAACGACACACTTGTTTTTTTGCAAAAGCAAATAAATCTTTTGTTTTTAAAATGCAAACGACGCACTTGTTTTTTTAAAAAGCAAATAAATCATTTATTTGTAAAATCCAAACGACACACTTGTTTTTTGGCAAAAGCAAATAAATCATTCATTTGTAAAATGCAAACGACACACTTGTTTTTTTCAAAAGCAAATAAATCTTTCGTTTGTAAAATGCAAACGACACACTTGTTTTTTGCAAAAGCAAATAAATATTTCGTTTGTAAAATGCAAACGACACACCTGTTTTTTGCAAAAGCAAATAAATCATTCATTTGTAAAATGTTAACGACACACTTGTTTTTTGCAAAAGCAAATAAATCTTTCGTTTGTAAAATGCAAACGACACACTTGTTTTTTTGGCAAAAGCAAATAAATCATTCATTTGTAAAATGTAAACGACACACTTGTTTTTTGCAAAAGCAAATAAATCTTTCATTTATAAAATGCAAACGACACACTTTTTTTTTGGCAAAAGCAAATAAATCTTTCGTTTGTAAAATGCAAACGACACACTTGTTTTTTGGCAAAAGCAAATAAATCATTCATTTGTAAAATGCAAACGACACACTTGTTTTTTGCAAAAGCAAATAAATCTTTCGTTTGTAAAATGCAAACGACACACTTGTTTTTTGGCAAAAGCAAATAAATCATTCATTTGTAAAATGCAAACGACACACTTGTTTTTTGCAAAAGCAAATAAATCATTCATTTGTAAAATGCAAACGACACACTTGTTTTTTTCAAAAGCAAATAAATCTTTCGTTTGTAAAATGCAAACGACACACTTTTTTTTTTAAAAAGCAAATAAATCATTTATTTGTAAAATCCAAACGACACACTTGTTTTTTGGCAAAAGCAAATAAATCATTCATTTGTAAAATGCAAACGAAACACTTGTTTTTTTCAAAAGCAAATAAATCTTTCGTTTGTAAAATGCAAACGACACACTTGTTTTTTGCAAAAGCAAATAAATATTTCGTTTGTAAAATGCAAACGACACACCTGTTTTTTGCAAAAGCAAATAAATCATTCATTTGTAAAATGTTAACGACACACTTGTTTTTTTGCAAAAGCAAATAAATCTTTCGTTTGTAAAATGCAAACGACACACTTGTTTTTTGCAAAAGCAAATAAATCATTCATTTGTAAAATGCAAACGACACACTTGTTTTTTGGCAAAAGCAAATATATCATTCATTTGTAAAATGCAAACGACACACTTGTTTTTTGCAAAAGCAAATAAATCTTTCATTTATAAAATGCAAACGACACACTTTTTTTTTGGCAAAAGCAAATAAATCATTCATTTGTAAAATGCAAACGACACACTTGTTTTTTGCAAAAGCAAATAAATCATTCATTTGTAAAATGCAAACGACACACTTGTTTTTTGCAAAAGCAAATAAATCTTTTGTTTTTAAAATTCAAACGACACACTTGTTTTTTTTCAAAAGCAAATAAATCTTTTGTTTTTAAAATTCAAACGACACACTTGTTTTTTTGCAAAAGCAAATAAATCATTCATTTGTAAAATGCAAAGTACACACTTGTTTTTTGCAAAAGCAAATAAATCATTCATTTGTAAAATGCAAACGACACACTTGTTTTTTTGCAAAAGCAAATCTTTTGTTTTTAAAATTCAAATGACACACTTGTTTTTTTGCAAAAGCAAATAAATCTTTTGTTTTTAAAATGCAAACGACGCACTTGTTTTTTGAAAAAGCAAATAAATCATTTATTTGTAAAATGCAAACGACACACTTGTTTTTTGGCAAAAGCAAATAAATCTATCATTTGTAAAATGCAAACGACACATTTGTTTTTTGCAAAAGCAAATAAATCTTTTGTTTGTAAAATGCAAACGACACACTTGTTTTTTGGCAAAAGCAAATAAACCTTTCATTTGTAAAATGCAAACGACACACTTGTTTTTTGCAAAAGCAAATAAATCTTTCGTTTGTAAAATGCAAACGACACACTTGTTTTTTGCAAAAGCAAATAAATCTTTTGTTTGTAAAATGTAAACGACACACTTGTTTTTTGGCAAAAGCAAATAAATCTTTCGTTTGTAAAATGCAAACGACACACTTGTTTTTTGGCAAAAGCAAATAAATCATTCATTTGTAAAATGCAAACGACACACTTGTTTTTTGCAAAAGCAAATAAATCATTCATTTGTAAAATGCAAACGACACACTTGTTTTTTTCAAAAGCAAATAAATCTTTCGTTTGTAAAATGCAAACGACACACTTGTTTTTTGCAAAAGCAAATAAATATTTCGTTTGTAAAATGCAAACGACACACCTGTTTTTTGCAAAAGCAAAGAAATATTTCGTTTGTAAAATGCAAACGACACACTTGTTTTTTGCAAAAGCAAATAAATCTTTTGTTTGTAAAATGCAAACGACACACTTGTTTTTTGGCAAAAGCAAATAAATCTATCATTTGTAAAATGCAAACGACACACTTGTTTTTTGCAAAAGCAAATAAACTTTTTGTTTGTAAAATGCAAACGACACACTTGTTTTTTGGCAAAAGCAAATAAATCTTTCGTTTGTAAAATGCAAACGACACACTTGTTTTTTGCAAAAGCAAATAAATCATTCATTTGTAATATGCAAACGACACACTTGTTTTTTGTAAAAGCAAATAAATCTTTCGTTTGTAAAATGCAAAAGACACACTTGTTTTTTTGCAAAGGCAAATAAATCTTTCGTTTGTAAAATGCAAACGACACACTTGTTTTTTTGCAAAAGCAAATAAATCTTTTGTTTGTAAAATGCAAACGACCCACTTGTTTTTTGGCAAAAGCAAATAAATCTTTCGTTCGTAAAATGCAAACGACACACTTGTTTTTTGCAAAAGCAAATAAATCATTCATTTGTAGAAGTAAAACGACACACTTGTTTTTTTGCAAAGGCAAATAAATCTTTCGTTTGTAAAATGCAAACGACACACTTGTTTTTTTGCAAAAGCAAATAAATCATTCGTTTGTAAAATGCAAAAGACACACTTGTTTTTTTGCAAAAGCAAATAAATCCTTCGTTTGTAAAATGCAAACGACACATTTTTTTTGCAAAAGCAAATAAATCTTTCGTTTGTAAAATGCAAACGACACACTTGTTTTTTTGCAAAAGCAAATAAATCTTTTGTTTGTAAAATGCAAACGACCCACTTGTTTTTTGGCAAAAGCAAATAAATCTTTCGTTTGTAAAATGCAAACGACACACTTGTTTTTTGGCAAAAGCAAATAAATCATTCATTTGTAAAATGCAAAGTACACACTTGTTTTTTGCAAAAGAAAATAAATCATTCATTTGTAAAATGCAAACGACACACTTGTTTTTTGCAAAAGCAAATAAATCTTTCGTTTGTAAAATGCAAAAGACACACTTGTTTTTTTGCAAAAGCAAATAAATCTTTCGTTTGTAAAATGCAAACGACACACTTGTTTTTTGCAAAAGCAAATAAATCTTTCATTTGTAAAATGCAAACGACACACTTGTTTTTGGCAAAAGCAAATAAATCTTTCGTTTGTAAAATGCAAACGACACACTTGTTTTTGGCAAAAGCAAATAAATCATTAATTTGTAAAATGCAAACGACACACTTGTTTTTGGCAAAAGCAAATAAATCTTTCGTTTGTAAAATGCAAACGACACACTTGTTTTTTGCAAAAGCAAATAAATCATTCATTTGTAAAATGCAAACGACACACTTGTTTTTTGCAAAAGCAAATAAATCCTTCGTTTGTAAAATGCGAAAGACACACTTGTTTTTTGCAAAAGCAAATAAATCTTTCGTTTGTAAAATGCAAACGCCACACTTGTTTTTTGCAAAAGCAAATAAATCTTTTGTTTGTAAAATGCAAACGACACACTTGTTTTTTTTGCAAAAGCAAATAATTCATTCATTTGTAAAAGTCAAACGACACACTTGTTTTTTGCAAAAGAAAATAAATCATTCATTTGTAAAATGCAAACGACACACTTGTTGTTTGCAAAAGCAAATAAATCATTCATTTGTAAAATGACACGCGACACAATTGTTTTTTTGCAAAAGCAAATCTTTTGTTTTTAAAATTCAAACGACACACCTGTTTTTTTGCAAAAGCAAATAAATCTTTTGTTTGTAAAATGAAAACGACACACTTGTTTTTTGCAAAAGGAAATAAATCAATCATTTGTAATATGCAAACGACACACTTGTTTTTTGCAAAAGCAAATAAATCTTTCGTTTGTAAAATGCAAACGACACACTTGTTTTTTTTGCAAAAGCAAATAAATCATTCATTTGTAAAATGCAAACGACACACTTATTTTTTTGCAAAAGCAAATCTTTTGTTTTTAAAATTCAAACGACACACTTGTTTTTTTGCAAAAGCAAATAAATCTTTTGTTTTTAAAATGCAAACGACACACTTGTTTTTTGCAAAAGCAAATAAATCTTTCGTTTGTAAAATGCAAACGACATACTTGTTTTTTGCAAAAGCAAATAAATCATTCATTTGTAATATGCAAACGACACACTTGTTTTTTGCAAAAGCAAATAAATCTTTCGTTTGTAAAATGCGAAAGACACACTTGTTTTTTTGCAAAAGCAAATAAATCCTTCGTTTGTAAAATGCAAACGACACATTTTTTTTTGCAAAAGCAAATAAATCTTTCGTTTGTAAAATGCAAACGACACACTTGTTTTTTTGCAAAAGCAAATAAATCTTTTGTTTGTAAAATGCAAACGACACACTTGTTTTTTGGCAAAAGCAAATAAATCGTTTGTTTTTAAAATACAAACGACACACTTGTTTTTTTGCAAAAGCAAATAAATCTTTCATTTGTAAAATGAAACGACACACTTGTTTTTTGCAAAAGCAAATAAATCTTTTGTTTGTAAAATGCAAACGACACACTTATTTTTTGCAAAAGCAAATAAATCTTTTGTTTGTAAAATGCAAACGAGACACTTGTTTTTTGGCAAAAGCAAATAAATCATTCATTTGTAAAATGCAAACGACAAACTTGTTTTTTGCAAAAGCAAATAAATCTTTTGTTTTTAAAATTCAAACGACACACTTGTTTTTTGGCAAAAGCAAATAAATCATTCATTTGTAAAATGCAAACGACACACTTGTTTTTTGCAAAAGCAAATAAATCATTCATTTGTAAAATGCAAACGACACACTTGTTTTTTGCAAAAGCAAATAAATCTTTTGTTTTTAAAATTCAAACGACACACTTGTTTTTTTTCAAAAGCAAATAAATCTTTTGTTTTTAAAATTCAAACGACACACTTGTTTTTTTGCAAAAGCAAATAAATCATTCATTTGTAAAATGCAAAGTACACACTTGTTTTTTGCAAAAGCAAATAAATCATTCATTTGTAAAATGCAAACGACACACTTGTTTTTTTGCAAAAGCAAATCTTTTGTTTTTAAAATTCAAATGACACACTTGTTTTTTTGCAAAAGCAAATAAATCTTTTGTTTTTAAAATGCAAACGACGCACTTGTTTTTTGAAAAAGCAAATAAATCATTTATTTGTAAAATGCAAACGACACACTTGTTTTTTGGCAAAAGCAAATAAATCTATCATTTGTAAAATGCAAACGACACATTTGTTTTTTGCAAAAGCAAATAAATCTTTTGTTTGTAAAATGCAAACGACACACTTGTTTTTTGGCAAAAGCAAATAAACCTTTCATTTGTAAAATGCAAACGACACACTTGTTTTTTGCAAAAGCAAATAAATCTTTCGTTTGTAAAATGCAAACGACACACTTGTTTTTTGCAAAAGCAAATAAATCTTTTGTTTGTAAAATGTAAACGACACACTTGTTTTTTGGCAAAAGCAAATAAATCTTTCGTTTGTAAAATGCAAACGACACACTTGTTTTTTGGCAAAAGCAAATAAATCATTCATTTGTAAAATGCAAACGACACACTTGTTTTTTTCAAAAGCAAATAAATCTTTCGTTTGTAAAATGCAAACGACACACTTGTTTTTTGCAAAAGCAAATAAATATTTCGTTTGTAAAATGCAAACGACACACCTGTTTTTTGCAAAAGCAAAGAAATATTTCGTTTGTAAAATGCAAACGACACACTTGTTTTTTGCAAAAGCAAATAAATCTTTTGTTTGTAAAATGCAAACGACACACTTGTTTTTTGGCAAAAGCAAATAAATCTATCATTTGTAAAATGCAAACGACACAGTTGTTTTTTGCAAAAGCAAATAAACTTTTTGTTTGTAAAATGCAAACGACACACTTGTTTTTTGGCAAAAGCAAATAAATCTTTCGTTTGTAAAATGCAAACGACACACTTGTTTTTTGCAAAAGCAAATAAATCATTCATTTGTAATATGCAAACGACACACTTGTTTTTTGTAAAAGCAAATAAATCTTTCGTTTGTAAAATGCAAAAGACACACTTGTTTTTTTTGCAAAAGCAAATAAATCCTTCGTTTGTAAAATGCAAACGACACATTTTTTTTTTGCAAAAGCAAATAAATCTTTTGTTTGTAAAATGCAAACGACACACTTGTTTTTTGGCAAAAGCAAATAAATCATTCATTTGTAAAATGTAAACGACACACTTGTGTTTTGCAAAAGCAAATAAATCTTTTGTTTTTAAAATGCAAACGACGCACTTGTTTTTTGCAAAAGCAAATAAATCTTTCATTTATAAAATGCAAACGACACAGTTGTTTTTTGCAAAAGCAAATAAATCATTCATTTGTAAAATGCAAACGACACACTTGTTTTTTGCAAAAGCAAATAAATAATTCATTTGTAAAATGCAAACGACACTTATTTTTTTGCAAAAGCAAATCTTTTGTTTTTAAAATTCAAACGACACACTTGTTTTTTTGCAAAAGCAAATAAATCTTTTGTTTTTAAAATGCAAACGACGCACTTGTTTTTTTAAAAAGCAAATAAATCATTTATTTGTAAAATCCAAACGACACACTTGTTTTTTGGCAAAAGCAAATAAATCATTCATTTGTAAAATGCAAACGACACACTTGTTTTTTTCAAAAGCAAATAAATCTTTCGTTTGTAAAATGCAAACGACACACTTGTTTTTTGCAAAAGCAAATAAATATTTCGTTTGTAAAATGCAAACGACACACCTGTTTTTTGCAAAAGCAAATAAATCATTCATTTGTAAAATGTTAACGACACACTTGTTTTTTGCAAAAGCAAATAAATCTTTCGTTTGTAAAATGCAAACGACACACTTGTTTTTTTGGCAAAAGCAAATAAATCATTCATTTGTAAAATGTAAACGACACACTTGTTTTTTGCAAAAGCAAATAAATCTTTCATTTATAAAATGCAAACGACACACTTTTTTTTTGGCAAAAGCAAATAAATCTTTCGTTTGTAAAATGCAAACGACACACTTGTTTTTTGGCAAAAGCAAATAAATCATTCATTTGTAAAATGCAAACGACACACTTGTTTTTTGCAAAAGCAAATAAATCTTTCGTTTGTAAAATGCAAACGACACACTTGTTTTTTGGCAAAAGCAAATAAATCATTCATTTGTAAAATGCAAACGACACACTTGTTTTTTGCAAAAGCAAATAAATCATTCATTTGTAAAATGCAAACGACACACTTGTTTTTTTCAAAAGCAAATAAATCTTTCGTTTGTAAAATGCAAACGACACACTTTTTTTTTTAAAAAGCAAATAAATCATTTATTTGTAAAATCCAAACGACACACTTGTTTTTTTGCAAAAGCAAATAAATCTTTCGTTTGTAAAATGCAAACGACACACTTGTTTTTTGCAAAAGCAAATAAATCATTCATTTGTAAAATGCAAACGACACACTTGTTTTTTGGCAAAAGCAAATATATCATTCATTTGTAAAATGCAAACGACACACTTGTTTTTTGCAAAAGCAAATAAATCTTTCATTTATAAAATGCAAACGACACACTTTTTTTTTGGCAAAAACAAATAAATCATTCATTTGTAAAATGCAAACGACACACTTGTTTTTTGCAAAAGCAAATAAATCTTTCGTTTGTAAAATGCAAACGACACACTTGTTTTTTGGCAAAAGCAAATAAATCATTCATTTGTAAAATGCAAACGACACACTTGTTTTTTGCAAAAGCAAATAAATCATTCATTTGTAAAATGCAAACGACACACTTGTTTTTTTGCAAAAGCAAATAAATCTTTCGTTTGTAAAATGCAAACGACACACTTGTTTTTTGGCAAAAGCAAATAAATCATTCATTTGTAAAATGCAAACGACACACTTGTTTTTTGCAAAAGCAAATAAATCATTCATTTGTAAAATGCAAACGACACACTTGTTTTTTGCAAAAGCAAATAAATCTTTTGTTTTAAAAATTCAAACGACACACTTGTTTTTTTTCAAAAGCAAATAAATCTTTTGTTTTTAAAATTCAAACGACACACTTGTTTTTTTAAAAAGCAAATAAATCATTTATTTGTAAAATCCAAACGACACACTTGTTTTTTGGCAAAAGCAAATAAATCATTCATTTGTAAAATGCAAACGAAACACTTGTTTTTTTCAAAAGCAAATAAATCTTTCGTTTGTAAAATGCAAACGACACACTTGTTTTTTGCAAAAGCAAATAAATATTTCGTTTGTAAAATGCAAACGACACACCTGTTTTTTGCAAAAGCAAATAAATCATTCATTTGTAAAATGTTAACGACACACTTGTTTTTTGCAAAAGCAAATAAATCTTTCGTTTGTAAAATGCAAACGACACACTTGTTTTTTGCAAAAGCAAATAAATCATTCATTTGTAAAATGCAAACGACACACTTGTTTTTTGGCAAAAGCAAATATATCATTCATTTGTAAAATGCAAACGACACACTTGTTTTTTGCAAAAGCAAATAAATCTTTCATTTATAAAATGCAAACGACACACTTTTTTTTTGGCAAAAGCAAATAAATCATTCATTTGTAAAATGCAAACGACACACTTGTTTTTTGCAAAAGCAAATAAATCTTTCGTTTGTAAAATGCAAACGACACACTTGTTTTTTGGCAAAAGCAAATAAATCATTCATTTGTAAAATGCAAACGACACACTTGTTTTTTGCAAAAGCAAATAAATCATTCATTTGTAAAATGCAAACGACACACTTGTTTTTTTGCAAAAGCAAATAAATCTTTCGTTTGTAAAATGCAAACGACACACTTGTTTTTTGGCAAAAGCAAATAAATCATTCATTTGTAAAATGCAAACGACACACTTGTTTTTTGCAAAAGCAAATAAATCATTCATTTGTAAAATGCAAACGACACACTTGTTTTTTGCAAAAGCAAATAAATCTTTTGTTTTAAAAATTCAAACGACACACTTGTTTTTTTTCAAAAGCAAATAAATCTTTTGTTTTTAAAATTCAAACGACACACTTGTTTTTTTAAAAAGCAAATAAATCATTTATTTGTAAAATCCAAACGACACACTTGTTTTTTGGCAAAAGCAAATAAATCATTCATTTGTAAAATGCAAACGACACACTTGTTTTTTTCAAAAGCAAATAAATCTTTCGTTTGTAAAATGCAAACGACACGCTTGTTTTTTGCAAAAGCAAATAAATATTTCGTTTGTAAAATGCAAACGACACACCTGTTTTTTGCAAAAGCAAATAAATCATTCATTTGTAAAATGTTAACGACACACTTGTTTTTTGCAAAAGCAAATAAATCTTTCGTTTGTAAAATGCAAACGACACACTTGTTTTTTGCAAAAGCAAATAAATCATTCATTTGTAAAATGCAAACGACACACTTGTTTTTTGGCAAAAGCAAATAAATCATTCATTTGTAAAATGCAAACGACACACTTGTTTTTTGCAAAAGCAAATAAATCTTTCATTTATAAAATGCAAACGACACACTTTTTTTTTGGCAAAAGCAAATAAATCATTCATTTGTAAAATGCAAACGACACACTTGTTTTTTGCAAAAGCAAATAAATCTTTCGTTTGTAAAATGCAAACGACACACTTGTTTTTTGGCAAAAGCAAATAAATCATTCATTTGTAAAATGCAAACGACACACTTGTTTTTTGCAAAAGCAAATAAATCATTCATTTGTAAAATGCAAACGACAAACTTGTTTTTTTGCAAAAGCAAATAAATCTTTCGTTTGTAAAATGCAAACGACACACTTGTTTTTTGGCAAAAGCAAATAAATCATTCATTTGTAAAATGCAAACGACACACTTGTTTTTTGCAAAAGCAAATAAATCATTTATTTGTAAAATGCAAACGACACACTTGTTTTTTGCAAAAGCAAATAAATCTTTTGTTTTAAAAATTCAAACGACACACTTGTTTTTTTTCAAAAGCAAATAAATCTTTTGTTTTTAAAATTCAAACGACACACTTGTTTTTTTGCAAAAGCAAATAAATCATTCATTTGTAAAATGCAAAGTACACACTTGTTTTTTGCAAAAGCAAATAAATCATTCATTTGTAAAATGCAAACGACACACTTATTTTTTTGCAAAAGCAAATCTTTTGTTTTTAAAATTCAAATGACACACTTGTTTTTTTGCAAAAGCAAATAAATCTTTTGTTTTTAAAATGCAAACGACGCACTTGTTTTTTGAAAAAGCAAATAAATCATTTATTTGTAAAATGCAAACGACACACTTGTTTTTTGGCAAAAGCAAATAAATCTATCATTTGTAAAATGCAAACGACACATTTGTTTTTTGCAAAAGCAAATAAATCTTTTGTTTGTAAAATGCAAACGACACACTTGTTTTTTGGCAAAAGCAAATAAATCTTTCATTTGTAAAATGCAAACGACACACTTGTTTTTTGCAAAAGCAAATAAATCTTTCGTTTGTAAAATGCAAACGACACACTTGTTTTTTGCAAAAGCAAATAAATCTTTTGTTTGTAAAATGTAAACGACACACTTGTTTTTTGGCAAAAGCAAATAAATCTTTCGTTTTAAAATGCAAACGACACACTTGTTTTTTGCAAAAGCAAATAAATCATTCATTTGTAATATGCAAACGACACACTTGTTTTTTGTAAAAGCAAATAAATCATTTATTTGTAAAATGTAAACGACACACTTGTTTTTTGGCAAAAGCAAATAAATCTTTCGTTTGTAAAATGCAAACGACACACTTGTTTTTTGGCAAAAGCAAATAAATCATTCATTTGTAAAATGCAAACGACACACTTGTTTTTTTCAAAAGCAAATAAATCTTTCGTTTGTAAAATGCAAACGACACACTTGTTTTTTTCAAAAGCAAATAAATCTTTCGTTTGTAAAATGCAAACGACACACTTGTTTTTTTAAAAAGCAAATAAATCATTTATTTGTAAAATCCAAACGACACACTTGTTTTTTGCAAAAGCAAATAAATCTTTTGTTTGTAAAATGCAAACAACACACTTGTTTTTTGGCAAAAGCAAATAAATCTATCATTTGTAAAATGCAAACGACACTTGTTTTTTGCAAAAGCAAATAAACTTTTTGTTTGTAAAATGCAAACGACACACTTGTTTTTTGGCAAAAGCAAATAAAACTTTCGTTTGTAAAATGCAAACGACACACTTGTTTTTTTCAAAAGCAAATAAATCATTCATTTGTAATATGCAAACGACACACTTGTTTTTTTTAAAAGCAAATAAATCTTTCGTTTGTAAAATGCAAAAGACACACTTGTTTTTTTGCAAAAGCAAATAAATCCTTCGTTTGTAAAATGCAAACGACACATTTTTTTTTTGCAAAAGCAAATAAATCTTTCGTTTGTAAAATGCAAACGACACACTTGTTTTTTGCAAAAGCAAATAAATCTTTCATTTGTAAAATTAAACGACACACTTGTTTTTTGCAAAAGCAAATAAATCTTTTGTTTGTAAAATGCAAACGACACACTTGTTTTTTGCAAAAGCAAATAAATCTTTTGTTTGTAAAATACAAACGAGACACTTGTTTTTTGGCAAAAGCAAATAAATCTTTCGTTTGTAAAATGCAAACGACACACGTGTTTTTTGGCAAAAGCAAATAAATCATTCATTTGTAAAATGCAAACGACACACTTGTTTTTTGCAAAAGCAAATAAATCATTCATTTGTAAAATGCAAACGACACACTTGTTTTTTGCAAAAGCAAATAAATCTTTTGTTTTTAAAATTCAAACGACACACTTGTTTTTTTTCAAAAGCAAATAAATCTTTTGTTTTTAAAATTCAAACGACACACGTGTTTTTTGGCAAAAGCAAATAAATCATTTATTTGTAAAATGCTAACGACACACTTGTTTTTTGCAAAAGCAAATAAATCATTCATTTGTAAAATGCAAACGACACACTTATTTTTTTGCAAAAGCAAATCTTTTGTTTTTAAAATTCAAACGACACACTTGTTTTTTTGCAAAAGCAAATAAATCTTTTGTTTTTAAAATGCAAACGACGCACTTGTTTTTTTAAAAAGCAAATAAATCATTTATTTGTAAAATCCAAACGACACACTTGTTTTTTGGCAAAAGCAAATAAATCTATCATTTGTAAAATGCAAACGACACACTTGTTTTTTGCAAAAGCAAATAAATCTTTTGTTTGTAAAATGCAAACGACACACTTGTTTTTTGACAAAAGCAAATAAATCTTTCGTTTGTAAAATGCAAACGACACACTTGTTTTTTGCAAAAGCAAATAAATCATTCATTTGTAAAATGCAAACGACACACTTGTTTTTTGCAAAAGCAAACAAATCTTTCGTTTGTAAAATGCAAACGACACACTTGTTTTTTGCAAAAGCAAATAAATCTTTTGTTTGTAAAATGTAAACGACACACTTGTTTTTTGGCAAAAGCAAATAAATCATTCATTTGTAAAATGCAAACGACACACTTGTGTTTTGCAAAAGCAAATAAATTTTTTGTTTGTAAAATGTAAACGACACACTTGTTTTTTTGCAAAAGCAAATAAATCATTCATTTGTAAAATGCAAACGACACACTTGTTTTTTGCAAAAGCAAATGAATCTTTGGTTTGTAAAATTCAAAGGACACACTTGTTTTTTTTCAAAAGCAAATAAATCTTTTGTTTGTAAAATTCAAACGACACACTTGTTTTTTGCAAAAGCAAATAAATCTTTTGTTTTTAAAATTCAAAGGACACACTTGTTTTTTTAAAAAGCAAATAAATCATTTATTTGTAAAATGCAAACGACACACTTGTTTTTTTGCAAAAGCAAATAAATCTATCATTTGTAAAATGCAAACGACACACTTGTTTTTTGCAAAAGCAAATAAATCTTTTGTTTGTAAAATGCAAACGACACACTTGTTTTTTGGCAAAAGCAAATAAATCTTTCGTTTGTAAAATGCAAACGACACACTTGTTTTTTGCAAAAGCAAATGAATCATTCATTTGTAAAATGTAAACGACACACTTGTTTTTTGGAAAAAGCAAATAAATCTTTCGTTTGTAAAATGCAAACGACACACTTGTTTTTTGGTAAAAGCAAATAAATCTATCATTTGTAAAATGCAAACGACACACTTGTTTTTTGCAAAAGCAAATAAATCTTTCGTTTCTAAAATGCAAACGACACACCTGTTTTTTTGCAAAAGCAAATAAATCTTTCATTTGTAAAATGCAAACGACACACTTGTTTTATGCAAAAGCAAATAAATCATTCATTTGTAAAATGCAAACGACACACTTGTTTTTTGCAAAAGCAAATAAATCATTCATTTGTAATATGCAAACGACACACTTGTTTTTTGGCAAAAGCAAATAAATCTTTTGTTTGTAAAATGAAACGACACACTTGTTTTTTGCAAAAGCAAATAAATCTTTTGTTTGTAAAATGCAAACGACACACTTGTTTTTTGCAAAAGCAAATAAATCTTTTGTTTGTAAAATACAAACGAGACACTTGTTTTTTGGCAAAAGCAAATAAACTATTCATTTGTAAAATGTAAACGACACACTTTTGTTTTGCAAAAGCAAATAAATCATTCATTTGTAAAATGTAAACGACACACTTGTTTTTTGGCAAAAGCAAATAAATCATTCATTTGTAAAATGCAAACGACATACTTGTTTTTTGCAAAAGCAAATAAATCATTCATTTGTAAAATGCAAACGACACACTTGTTTTTTGCAAAAGCAAATAAATCTTTTGTTTTTAAAATTCAAAGGACACACTTGTTTTTTTTCAAAAGCAAATAAATCTTTTGTTTGTAAAATTCAAACGACACACTTGTTTTTTGCAAAAGCAAATAAATCTTTTGTTTTTAAAATTCAAAGGACACACTTGTTTTTTTAAAAAGCAAATAAATCATTTATTTGTAAAATGCAAACGACACACTTGTTTTTTGCAAAAGCAAATAAATCTATCATTTGTAAAATGCAAACGACACACTTGTTTTTTGCAAAAGCAAATAAATCTTTTGTTTGTAAAATGTAAACGACACACTTGTTTTTTGGCAAAAGCAAATAAATCTTTCGTTTGTAAAATGCAAACGACACACTTGTTTTTTGCAAAAGCAAATAAATCATTCATTTGTAAAATGCAAACGACACACTTGTTTTTTGCAAAAGCAAACAAATCTTTCGTTTGTAAAATGCAAACGACACACTTGTTTTTTGGCAAAAGCAAATAAATCTTTCGTTTGTAAAATGCAAACGACACACTTGTTTTTTGCAAAAGCAAATAAATCATTCATTTGTAAAATGCAAACGACGCACTTGTTTTATGCAAAAGCAAATAAACCATTCATTTGTAAAATGCAAACGACACACTTGTTTTTTGGCAAAAGCAAATAAATCGTTTGTTTTTAAAATGCAAACGACACACTTGTTTTTTTGCAAAAGCAAATAAATCTTTCATTTGTAAAATGAAACGACACACTTGTTTTTTGGCAAAAGCAAATAAACATTTTGTTTGTAAAATGCAAACGACACACTTGTTTTTTGCAAAAGCAAATAAATCTTTTGTTTGTAAAATGCAAACGAGACACTTTTTTTTTGGCAAAAGCAAATAAATCATTCATTTGTAAAATGCAAACGACACACTTGTTTTTTGCAAAAGCAAATAAATGTTTTGTTTGTAAAATGTAAACGACACACTTGTTTTTTTGCAAAAGCAAATAAATCATTCATTTGTAAAATGCAAACGACACACTTGTTTTTTGCAAAAGCAAATAAATCTTTGGTTTGTAAAATGCAAACGACACACTTGTTTTTTGCAAAAGCAAATAAATATTTCGTTTGTAAAATGCAAACGACACACTTGTTTTTTGGCAAAAGCAAATAAATCTATCATTTGTAAAATGCAAACGACACACTTGTTTTTTGCAAAAGCAAATACACTTTTTGTTTGTAAAATGCAAACGACACACTTGTTTTTTGCAAAAGCAAATAAATCTTTCGTTTGTAAAATGCAAACGACACACTTGTTTTTTGCAAAAGCAAATAAATCTTTTGTTTGTAAAATATAAATGACACACTTGTTTTTTGCAAAAGCAAATAAATCATTCATTTGTAAAATGTAAACGACACACTTGTTTTTTGGAAAAAGCAAATAAATCTTTCGTTTGTAAAATGCAAACGACACACTTGTTTTTTGGTAAAAGCAAATAAATCTTTCATTTATAAAATGCAAACGACACACTTGTTTTTTGCAAAAGCAAATAAATCTTTCGTTTGTAAAATGCAAACGACACACTTTTTTTTTGCAAAAGCAAATAAATCTTTCATTTGTAAAATGCAAACGACACACTTGTTTTTTGCAAAAGCAAATAAATCTTTCATTTATAAAATGCAAACGACACACTTGTTTTTTTGCAAAGGCAAATAAATCTTTTGTTTGTAAAATTCAAACGACACACTTGTTTTTTTGCAAAAGCAAATAAATCTTTCGTTTGTAAAATGCCAACGACACACTTGTTTTTTGCAAAAGCAAATAAATCTTTCGTTTGTAAAATGCAAACGACACACTTGTTTTTTGCAAAAGCAAATAAATATTTCATTTGGAAAATGCAAACGACACACTTGTTTTTTGCAAAAGCAAATAAATCTTTCATTTGTAAAATGCAAACGACACACTTGTTTTTTGCAAAAGCAAATAAATCTTTCATTAGTTAAATGCAAACGACACACTTGTTTTTGGCAAAAGCAAATAAATCTTTCATTTGTAAAATGCAAACGACACACTTGTTTTTTGCAAAAGCAAATAAATTTTTTGTTTGTAAAATGCAAACGACACACTTGTTTTTTGCAAAAGCAAATAAATCTTTCGTTTGTAAAATGCAAACGACACACTTGTTTTTTGCAAAAGCAAATAAATCTTTCATTTGTAAAATGCAAACGACACACTTGTTTTTTGCAAAAGCAAATAAATCTTTCATTTATAAAATGCAAACGACACAGTTGTTTTATGCAAAAGCAAATAAATCATTCATTTGTAAAATGCAAACGACACACTTGTTTTTTGCAAAAGCAAATAAATCTTTCATTTAAAAAATGCAAACGACACACTTGTTTTTTGCAAAAGCAAATAAATCTTTCATTTATAAAATGCAAACGACACACTTGTTTTTTGCAAAAGCAAATAAATCATTCGTTTGTAAAATGCAAACGACACATTTTTTTTTGCAAAAGCAAATAAATCTTTCGTTTGTAAAATGCAAACGACACACTTGTTTTTTGCAAAAGCAAATAAATCTTTTGTTTGTAAAATGTAAACGACACACTTGTTCTTTGGCAAAAGCAAATAAATCTTTCGTTTGTAAAATGTAAACGACACACTTGTTTTTTTGCAAAAGCAAATAAATCTTTTGTTTGT
Source organism: Sepiola atlantica (assembly GCA_963556195.1). Lineage (NCBI taxonomy): Eukaryota > Metazoa > Mollusca > Cephalopoda > Sepiida > Sepiolidae > Sepiola > Sepiola atlantica. The sequence continues at coordinate 164,347,058 of OY744525.1, read as the reverse complement.
AAAATGTAAACGACACACTTGTTTTTTGCAAAAGCAAATAAATCTTTCGTTTGTAAAATGCAAACGACACACTTGTTTTTTGCAAAAGCAAATAAATCTTTCGTTTGTAAAATGTAAACGACACACTTGTTTTTTTGCAAAAGCAAATAAATCTTTTGTTTGTAAAATGCAAACGACACACTTGTTTTTTGGCAAAAGCAAATAAATCTTTTGTTTGTAAAATGTAAACGACACACTTGTTTTTTGCAAAAGCAAATAAATCTTTTGTTTGTAAAATGTAAACGACACACTTGTTTTTTGCAAAAGCAAATAAATCTTTCGTTTGTAAAATGCAAACGACACACTTGGTTTTTGCAAAAGCAAATAAATCTTTTGTTTGTAAAATGTAAACGACACACTTGTTTTTTGGCAAAAGCAAATAAATCTTTTGTTTGTAAAATGTAAACGACACACTTGTTTTTTTGCAAAAGCAAATAAATCTTTTGTTTGTAAAATGTAAACGACACACTTGTTTTTTGCAAAAGCAAATAAATCTTTCGTTTGTAAAATGCAAACGACACACTTGTTTTTTGCAAAAGCAAATAAATCTTTCGTTTGTAAAATGTAAACGACACACTTGTTTTTTTGCAAAAGCAAATAAATCTTTTGTTTGTAAAATGCAAACGACACACTTGTTTTTTGGCAAAAGCAAATAAATCTTTTGTTTGTAAAATGTAAACGACACACTTGTTTTTTGCAAAAGCAAATAAATCTTTTGTTTGTAAAATGTAAACGACACACTTGTTTTTTGCAAAAGCAAATAAATCTTTCGTTTGTAAAATGTAAACGACACACTTGTTTTTTGCAAAAGCAAATAAATCTTTCGTTTGTAAAATGCAAACGACACACTTGTTTTTTGCAAAAGCAAATAAATCTTTCGTTTGTAAAATGCAAAGGACACACTTGTTTTTTGGCAAAAGCAAATAAATCTTTTGTTTGTAAAATGCAAACGACACACTTGTTTTTTTGCAAAAGCAAATAAATCTTTCGTTTGTAAAATGCAAACGACACACTTGTTTTTTGCAAAAGCAAATAAATCTTTTGTTTGTAAAATGCAAACGACACACTTGTTTTTTTGCAAAAGCAAATAAATCTTTCATTTGTAAAATGCAAACGACACACTTGTTTTTTGCAAAAGCAAATAAATCTTTCATTTGTAAAATGCAAACGATACACTTGTTTTTTGCAAAAGCAAATAAATCATTCGTTTGTAAAATGCAAACGACACATTTTTTTTTGCAAAAGCAAATAAATCTTTCGTTTGTAAAATGCAAACGACACACTTGTTTTTTGCAAAAGCAAATAAATCTTTTGTTTGTAAAATGTAAACGACACACTTGTTTTTTGGCAAAAGCAAATAAATCTTTTGTTTGTAAAATGTAAACGACACACTTGTTTTTTTGCAAAAGCAAATAAATCTTTTGTTTGTAAAATGTAAACGACACACTTGTTTTTTGCAAAAGCAAATAAATCTTTCGTTTGTAAAATGCAAACGACACACTTGTTTTTTGCAAAAGCAAATAAATCTTTCGTTTGTAAAATGTAAACGACACACTTGTTTTTTTGCAAAAGCAAATAAATCTTTTGTTTGTAAAATGCAAACGACACACTTGTTTTTTGGCAAAAGCAAATAAATCTTTTGTTTGTAAAATGTAAACGACACACTTGTTTTTTGCAAAAGCAAATAAATCTTTTGTTTGTAAAATGTAAACGACACACTTGTTTTTTGCAAAAGCAAATAAATCTTTCGTTTGTAAAATGCAAACGACACACTTGTTTTTTGCAAAAGCAAATAAATCTTTTGTTTGTAAAATGTAAACGACACACTTGTTTTTTGGCAAAAGCAAATAAATCTTTTGTTTGTAAAATGTAAACGACACACTTGTTTTTTTGCAAAAGCAAATAAATCTTTTGTTTGTAAAATGTAAACGACACACTTGTTTTTTGCAAAAGCAAATAAATCTTTCGTTTGTAAAATGCAAACGACACACTTGTTTTTTGCAAAAGCAAATAAATCTTTCGTTTGTAAAATGTAAACGACACACTTGTTTTTTTGCAAAAGCAAATAAATCTTTTGTTTGTAAAATGCAAACGACACACTTGTTTTTTGGCAAAAGCAAATAAATCTTTTGTTTGTAAAATGTAAACGACACACTTGTTTTTTGCAAAAGCAAATAAATCTTTTGTTTGTAAAATGTAAACGACACACTTGTTTTTTGCAAAAGCAAATAAATCTTTCGTTTGTAAAATGCAAACGACACACTTGTTTTTTGCAAAAGCAAATAAATCTTTCGTTTGTAAAATGCAAACGACACACTTGTTTTTTGCAAAAGCAAATAAATCATTCATTTGTAAAATGCAAACGACACACTTGTTTTTTGCAAAAGCAAATAAAGTTTTCGTTTATAAAATGCAAACAACACACTTGTTTTCTTTCAAAATGCAACCAGTAATGAATAAGTTGGTACTTTTATAGTATAGGACCCAATTTCCACCAACTTTGCAAAACTGACAAGCGATAAGGATGCTTCTGCTACGAGTAAATATTATTTAGACTTTTTACTTTTTTAGCTTTTCTGTGTATCTGTTGACTTTATCTTAAAAAAACAAAACTTTTCTTCATTTTTTTAATTAACAGTTCATCAGCTATGCCGTCTTCGTTTTATATAAAAAACATTTCTTGAAAAAGAAATTCGATTATTAACAATTGTTTAGCTAATTCTGTTCATGCTATATAAATAAAATAATTTTAAAAAACAGTTGTTTATTTAAGTTTTCTAAGTATAAACAAACAAAAACTGTATTTACTTTGTAATGAATGAATGAATGAATGAGTGAGTTCGAGGAGACTGAATTTGCTTTTGATAAAGCTTTATTCAGCAAAGATATAACGCAGGGAGCGAAGCCTCTACGAAAAAGTAATGGCGTATTTACAGAGAAAAGGAAAGGGAAGTGCAGAGGAGGGTGCTTATGTAGATGAGCGGACCATTAAAAAAAAAAATTGTTTAATTAATATATACTTATTAAACATTATATTCTTACTGTACAAAAAAGTAGCAAAAATTATCATCTAGAACTTTAATTAAAAGTTTTTTTCCATTCTGCGTATTGTAAAAGTATTTTTCCATTCTGCGTATCGTAACAGCGACTCGTTCACAGAGACTTCAGTTTGTTTCTAAAGAAAGAAGATTTCACAGGGGAGATAATCAACTTGCGAATCATAATAAAAAACAACATGACGTCTCTGTGAACGAGTCGCTGTTACGATACACAGAATGGAAAAATACTTGTAATTAAAGTTCTATTGGATAATTTTTTCTACTTTTTTGCACAGTGAGTAAGAAGATAACACTGAATAAGTATATAATATTGTTTTTATAAAAAAATGATTTTTTAATGGTCCGCTCATCTGCATAAGCACCGTAAAGAGTTTTTTCATCACATTCTCCGCCACACAGGAAAGTTCTGGGGAAGAACGTTTGTCGGACTCTCAGATGGCGGCCTCTGCTTAAACTGAAAAAGAGAGAAAAACAAAGGTTCTAAGCTGATAGTTTTCAGCTAGATACCGAGGACATTGGCGGATTCTGGTAGAGCGTCGAATATTCAGCTCCTCGGCATTTTCTGAAGATATACTTTGGCAATCTTCCGATGATTGGGCTGGGGTAGGAACCAAATTCTCAACGATGGATTTTTCGTGAACGGGAGAAGTGTTAGACTGGAGAGGTGCAGTCTGTATCTGTAGGTTCTCTGGCATAGGATTAATTTCGGTATCCGAACTGCTTGTTCTATCGCCCTATGGAGACAAGTAGCGTAGGGACACTGTAGTCTCTCATCCACTGTTGAAACGCACGTGGGCATAGTTGGGATTTACTTTGAGTACGTCTACGGGGTCGACTAGGGGCTCGTATTTGCTTCCGCGTACATGGCGCTCAAAGAGGACGGATGTAGATTTTGTTAACCATGTCGGTATGGAATCTCCAGTGGCTGATTTCCTTTGGAAGTTGAAGAGACGTTCATGAGGAGTGTAATTAGTGGTGGTGGAGAGCAACGAGCGGATGCTGTGGAGGGCTACATCTAGCACTTTTTCCCAATCGGTAACGGAGATCTCTCGACCGGAGAGCCAGACTCAGTTTGCCAGATGATACCGTTGTACCTCTCCACCTGTCCGTTACCTTGAGGATTAAAGGCGGTCGTTCGGCTGGTAGCAATGCCTCGAGAGCGCAGGAATTCCTTTAGTTCTTCCGACATGAAAGCTGGACCGCGATCAGAGTGTAAAAAAGAGGGATTTCCGAAAACAGAGAATAGATTTGTTAGATGTTTCCGGACAGTTGCAGCTGAGACATCGGCACAAGGGAAAGCGAAGGGGAAGCGAGAGTATTTGTCAATAACGGTTAGTATATAGCGGTTGCGGGCATTCGGAGTCTACACTTAGTCTTTAAAATGGTTGACTCGCTTTTATGAGCGTTTGAGGTGGCGCATTAAAGAATCTCGGTTTTATCTCCAAGCATACTTGATAGGCTCTTATTACCACTCTTACATCTTCCACTGAGTATGGAAGATTCTTGCTCCTGACAAAATGTAGCATTCGAGTGACTCCAGGGTGACATAAGTCTGAGTGCAAGGAATGTAACTTTGCAGCTGAGGTAGTAGTAGAGCAAATGCGAGACAAGGCATCTGCAGCAGCATTTTGTTTCCCCGGGCGATACGTGATGTCGTAGCTGAAACAAGCAAGTTCCAACTTCCATCTTGTGATCTTCAAATTTTTTATTTTGCTTTTGCCGTTAGGGTTGAACATGAAAGAGACAGATTTTTGATCTGTGATCAACTTAAAATGCTTCCCGAGCAATAAGTGTCGCCATTTTTGGATCGCCTCCGCGATAACGTATGCCTCCTTTTCAACAGAGGAATGCTTCTGTTCAGCAGAAGTTAGAGTTCTTGAAAAGAAAGCTACGGGACGAGAGTTTTGGGTTAAGGAGGCGGCGATGGCATGTTCCAAAGCATCGGTTTCGACCTCGAGAGGGAGAGAAGAGTCTATGGCTATCAGGGATGATTTTGTAATTTCCTTCTTCAGGTACCTGAAGGCGTCTGCTTGTTCCTTAGTGAGAGGAAAGTTGGTAACTCTGGTAAAGGGATGTAGTTTTTCAGAGAAGTTCGAGATCCACCTGGAATAGTGAGAGAACATCCCCATTGCACGTCGAAGAGAAGAGAGGTCTCGAGGTTCTGGCAAGTTCATCAATCCCTTGAGCCTATCAGAGTCAGGTTTTACCGAGCCCTTGCTTATTGTATACCCAAGCAAGTCTACAGATGTAAGTGAGTAGTGACACTTGTTTTTGTTCAGCGTCAGTCCGTACTTCGCTACTGCATTCATGAATTCTTTCAAATTAGTATCATGCATAGCCTGACCTTCTCCACAAATGGTAACGTTGTCGATGTAAGCATAGGTTCCTCGAAGGTCTTCTCGCTTGATGACATCATCGATGACTTGTTGGAAACTCGCTACTCCATTGGTTACTCCAAACGGGATTCGACGAAACTGATACAGAGATCCAGCAGCTTCGAAGGCTGTGAATTTTCGTTCTTTTGGACTGATAGCAACCTGATGATAAGCGCTGGTCAGATCAAGGGTGCTAAATAGTTTGTAGGTGGCAATCCCATTTACCATGTCCTCCATTCGAGGAAGAGGATAAGCGTCAAGGAGAGTGAACCGATTTGAACGTAAAAGAATACAGTAATGGAAAATTTAAGAATGTATTTTGTTTAAATTTGAATTTTGTAGTGAATGAAATCACTGAACGAAATTCAGCGAGTTACATCTAATCGACGTTATACTTGCACAGTAACCACTCGTGCAACGCCAAAGAAATCCATCAGTTTTCACTGTTGATGGCACAAGTCGCATGTTATGCCCACAACTGCAGGTTTCTTCGCCAGAAATAAGCCCATGGGCTTGCAAGAAATCGATCTGTTTAGCTTTTTCGGAAGTAAAATAAAGTATGTCTTCAAACTGGAACAAGTTCAGATCAATGATCGCAATTTAATTCAAAATCAAAGTTGTTAGATATTAAAGACAAAATCTGGCTCAAAATTACAATTCACAGTTACTGCCCCTTAATTAACTCTCTCTCAGGAAAAGACAAAAAAAAAATTTTTTTTTCGTACTTTTAAGCAACAAGAACCCAAAAAAGTTATGTCTGCCAAATCGCTTCTTTTTTTTCACTGCTGTATTTTATTTCTCTATTTAACTGAAAATGTTAAGGCTAAGACTTCAAACGATTTAAAAAAAAACATATTTCACCCCAAACAGGGTAGGCCGCCACTGTAGACGTAAGGGTCTACAGAGAAATAGGGTGTAGGTTTTTTGGGTGTCATCTGAAGTTGGGAGTTGTGTAGCGAGATGTCTGTTTACATTAGTTTTAAACCTCTGCATGTCGGTACTGTCGGGGAAAGAGGGAGCAGGGAAGGAATTTCAGAGGCCGGCAGCACGAAGAAAAGAATCTATTGAATTAGAAAGCTCTCCGCCATCTGGGGACCTCCACAGTGAATGGATTTATAAAGTGAGTAGGGGGATAAAAACTGGCCTTGTGCCAAACTCCTGGAGAGGAGTAAATCAATACTCACATCGGTGTACTATTTTTGACACTTCTGCATTTTAGCCGTCACTCGGACTTAATTTGCTTTCCTCTTTTGAAGGCAGGGGCAGACAACTAACCGGAAGTAACCGAATTAGATGTTTTTATTCAAAATGACAATATTAACAGCGAACAATGTATCGTTATTGAATATGAAAATATTTTAGTTAATAATTTAAAAATTTATAAAATAATAAAAATGTGTTTTTTTTATTGTATAGATTGAAACTTTCCCAAAATAGTCAACAGTGATTTTTAAAATGAAAATTTATCATTTAAATGAATAGTTAGTGATTTTAGTCAGTGATTTTTTATTGTATGAATTAAAATTTCATCAAAATAGTCAACAGTGATCTTTTAAAACGAAAATGTATAATTTAAAACGAAAAGCAAATTCAGTCTTACGATTTTTGATCACAGTAGAAGTCGGCTAAAATGCAGAAGTGCCGGATCGTTCCCGGACAAATTTTGTTTTTTCACACGTTGGACAGTTCCAACAGTAACCGTCCTTGCATGGCCGAACATCTCTGTATTGTAGCCTCATTCTACTAGTCGGGCAGTTCGAACACATTCGACTATTGCCAATTAGGCCATGTTGGGCCAACCATTCTAAAGTTTTTTTTTCCGTTCGTATCCATTAATAACACCTCCAAGAAGTGCACAAACAGCATTGAGCTGCGGTTAATATTCATTATTATATGGAGAAAATCAAACTACAGAAAACCGGAAGTTGTTATCTACGAAGTTGAATATCGGGTACGGATCGTGGCCTGACACCGTAGCAGAAACTGCGCTTCAGGTCGTTCGATCTTACAACATTGCCAAAATAAATATCCAGACATTGAAAATTTATACTTTGAATTTCACGTGATGAGTTGTTCTTGCGGCCCCTCTGTGGCCCGCAGACCACAGTTTGAAAACCCCTGTTTTAGATTAACACACCTTATAACCCTTTCCCCCTTGAAAAGAGATAAGTTATTTGAAAGAAGATTGACAAACAAAAAGTAAGTATTACTTGAATTTAATTGCTTATATAGGATTCTTTTTTACTACAGGGGCGCGTCCGAACCATTAGGTTTCCCTTTGTTTTTAGATATGGTTGTCATTATCAATAAACAGAGAGAGAAGGTAAAAAGTTTGACATTTTTTTTTTAAATCCATAAAATAATTAAATTATTGCAATAAATAAAATAATAATAATTGTAATTTTAACAAAAACAAAAGGGTTTATTTAAATTTCTTTTTTAATTTTCTGCGAACCAGTTTTTCCGGTCGCCATCTTGAATATTGAGTTTCTTCTCTGAAACTCGTCAACTTTTTTATGAACATCTCAATTAATCGATAATGTCTTGAAATCAAATTAGCAAATAAAAAGTAAGTATTTTTCTTTCTTACTACAGAGGCGCATCCAAACAATTCTATTAACCTTCGATTAGATATGGATGTCCAAAATTAGCCAACGTTCCCATTTTTCATGTAAACAACCTTCCTGTAATATACATGTGTTCTGTAGTATACATTTATGATTGGTATTGTCAATATTTATTAGATTTTCCTTAATAGTAATATTAGGTGCTTATTTAGAATAGGCTCCATGCAGAAAATTATTTTCATGTAAAATCATTATTTTGTACTTACTCAGTCATAGTTTCTCACTCACGGCACGAAAAAGAATTTAAAAATATCAAGCAGAACTTTAATTAGAACGATTTTTCCATTTCCATAAGGGCGATATAAAACGTCGATTCGCCGACATTTTGGGTGTGGCCGATTGATGGAATAGCTAACTAAGGCCCCAGTTACCATGTAAATAAGAAAAAACAAACAAAAAAAAACAAGAAAATTATATCGTGGAAGAAATCAAAAATAATTATTTAATTTTCTATTTTTTTAATTTAATAAATATATATTTTATTATTATTATTGTATATGTGTTTCTTTTTTAAAATTCTAAATAAAAACGGAGTTATTGCCCTTGGCTATTCCATCGATCGCTCACACCCAAAATGTCAGCGAATACAGGTTGTACATCGAAATGGAAAAATCGTTCTAATTAAAGTTCTGCTTGATATTTTTAAATTATTTTTCGTGCCGTGAGTGAGAAACTATGACTGAGTAAGTACAAAATAATGATTTTACATGAAAATAATTTTCTGCAGGGAGCCTATTCTAAATAAGCACCTAATATTATTATAAATACAATTACTTAAAGAGATTTTATAAAATAAATGATATCGTGTTAAAAAAACATTTAAAAACTCGGTACTACTTCAGATGAATCACCTAATTTCCGTGACTACTCGGCGGCAACGATCGGGCAGGTCATGGAAGCTGCCGAGACGAAAACGAGGCTGAAGCAGAGCTGACCGATCATGTTGCTGCCAATCATCTCCGCTCAGCACAACAAAACAAGCGGTAGGAAGACCTTTCCAATCGGCCGCAAACGTATCCGTAAACCCTGACCCTCGACGAGAAAATATATGAAATCCCCCCCCCAAAAAAAAATATACAAAAAAACTTGTCTAAATATCCTAACAAAAAAAACATATACTTCTTTGTTTTATGTAAAAAAAAGACAAAAAAAATTGCCTGATCTTAAAAGAAATAGCATTTAATTCTTTGATTTCTGAAAAAAAAAGCCAAAAAAAAATTTTAATGGTTCATTTGGCCCATGAAAAAAGTTAAAAAGAAGTTTATTTATAGTTCTTCAGCTATGGTTTGTTCATTTTTTTTTGCATTTTTTTCAAATATATGAATTTTTTTATTTTGTATTCTTCGTCTTATATTGTCGTCTGCCACGCTTCCATTTTTACAACTTTCAGTTTTGCTTCAGCCTCGTTTTCGTCTTGGCAGCTCTCGGGCGCTTCTGCGACCTGCCCGATCGTTGCCGCCGAGCAGTTACGGAAATCAGGCGCTTCATCTGGAGTAGTACCAAAAACTCTTAGTATCAATTGGAAATTATTACATGACAAAAGATCAAGGCGCAATAAAAAGTATTCTTTTGTGCCTAGACATTTTTAAATGAATGACAAGAAACTCGATTTAATGGGAATTTATGAGTGTAGTATCGGTTAGCGTAAGACCGTCCTTGTAAAAATATGCAACCGAAAGGAGCATATATGTGCCAATCTATTAAAAAAATATAAATGGTTTTTGCAATTTTGTCTTTACCTGAGCCTCAATCTTTTCTGTTGAACAGAAACATTCTCGACAAATCTATTCATTTATTTATTTTTTTTAGATAAAAGTATTGATTTACTCCTCTCCAGGAGTTAGGCACAAGGCTAGTTTTTATCTTACTCCCATAAGTAAGATGTGACCCAAGGTCGGGTCGGAAAAGTGGGGTTTAAAAATTGCCTGGGCGGCCCCGTCGGCATTCCCCGGTAGAGGCGCCTCAGACAGTAAGCAATAAACTTACTCCTACCCAAAGAGGGGAGGCAAAGCCTGGGAAGGTGGACCTCCTAGAAATGCACAGGACAGACCCATTGACTGGCATAAATCAAGCCCCGAAGGCCAAAACAACACCAGTATGGGGTGCAGTATCCATCGGAACAGATACTACACTTTTATCTAAAAAGGCAACTTTTTAGATAAAAGTAATCTTTAAATTAATAACTCTAAACCAAACCAGTAGAGTACCTGACTCAAAGTCAGCAGCAAACGGTGTTTGATCAGAATTAGTTCCTGATATTAAACTTCATCCATAAAATAATTTCTGCCGAGAATTTCAGTTTCCCAAATTTCTTAATTTATTTATTAAATTGTTAAGTGAAAGTACAGAATAGTTAACACGTTGAGAATGGCTTTCTAAATAATAACGTTATTATTCCAATACAGTCTGTAAACTGCAGAAGATTATTTAGAAAGGCATTATTAACATGGTGAGGAGGGGGTGCTTTTTTAACTAGTCTGTACTCAAACCTTATACATTTAATAAATAAATTATTGATAAAAATGAGTAAAATTTGGCAAACCAGAAGAAGGAAGTCTTTAATATCAGGAACTAAATCTGACTTAGAACCGTTTGCTGCTGACTTTGAGTCCAGTACTATTCTGGTTTGACTAATTAAAAAATAATAACGCATGAATTTATTTTTTATTTTTCCCCAACAAAATTCCGTTGTTTATTATTTTATTATTGTTTTCAATTTCTTATCGGTTAACGGGAATCATTTTCAAAAAGTATTGAAGATTTATTTGAACAATTTTGAACTTCAAACGTTCCTCAAATTACTTTTGGAGGTAAAACAACTTATTTTAGTTTTTAGAAGATGAATATTTTGTCTCTAGAGTGACAAAAAATATCAGAATATCAGGCATCAGCCGCATGTCCCAAGCATAAACTCTCCTCAACAGGAAATCTTAACATGTAGAGTGATTGGTGGAAATAAATTGGGACCCTCTCATCACATCAATTTTCCGATTTCTTCAGTGATGTGTGGTAATGTCTATTAATGTAAGTACTGGTACACTTCCAGCTATTGGCTGCAATAATTTTTTACATTACTCAAAAATAAATGTGCTGATAAGATGGGGGGGGGAGGGGGGTCTGAAATTCTGTAGGTTTTTTATAGTCTTTCATTTTTGCTGTTTAAAAACGATTTGTCAGTATTGTCGGTAATTATGGTGTAATAATGGCTCCATCCTCCATAGTTTGATATTAGACTTAATTAAAATTATTCCTGCAACGTTTCTGTTCGTTCGCTGTATTCCAGAAGAGTTTAAAGGGGTTTTCTCTAAAGATATTGATGGCAATATCATAAAACTTGTGTCCGATATATTGGAAACGTCCAACAAAAGAGTATTTTGGTGGTGATTACTGACAGAACATACCCCGGTCAAGAAAGAGGTAATGGTAGAGCGCCTTTGTAGAAGCTGAATATCTAAAACATTATGAATCAGTCTATCCTATACTATGAATCAGCTTATCCCATAATATAAATCAGCTTATCCCATAATATAAATCATCTCATCCCACAATATGAATCAGCTCATCCCATAATATAAATCAGCTTATCCCATGATATGAATCACATCCTAAAATATAAATCAGTCTATCCCATATGAATCAGTCTATCCCATAATATAGATAAGTCTATCTCATCGAATGAATCAGTCTATCCCATGAGATTAATCAGTTAATCCCATTATATGTATGCGTTTATCCCATAATATACATCAGTCAATCTAATATAAATCAGTCTATCACATGACATAAATCAGCTTATCCCATTGTATGAATCCGTCTATCACATAATACGAATCAGTGAATCCCATGATATGATTTAGTTTATCCCATAATATTATACAGTCTATAACATAAGATAAATCAGTCTATTCCATTACATGAATCAGTGTATCCCATAATACGAATCAGTCTGTACCATGATATAAATAAACTTATCCCATGATACGAATCAGTCAATCCCATAATATGTCAGAGGTTTTCTATATAGTATGTGTTACTCCAATCCCAAGAACAGGCAGGTTGGGCATAGGGAACCTGAGTACCTGGGTACGAGACACACTATTGACTCCATAGATAGTGCCCCCTTAATTAGGAACATGATAGGAAAGCTCAGTAATATAAACACCCCAGAAACAGTCAGCCAGGACTTACGTTAATAGTTCCAGCAAAAACTTAGCTTAAGAGAAGATGTAACTGCTTCCTTAACATGGGAACTTGATTGTTCTTCAGATTTTGGCACATGTTTCTAAAGATATTAATTCAATTTTAGTTTTAACAAGATTAAACCCTGTGTTGAGGATGAAACTAAGCGATAATATGGTATCTTCAAACAAAACTTAGCTTAAGAGATGGAAATCTCAACTCCACATTCCAGCTTGGCCTTTTGGCTAAGATCAAAGTGTAGTATCTCTTCCGATGGATACTGCACCCCATAGACTGGTATTGTCTTGGCCTTCGGGTCTTCATTTATGCCGGTCAATGGGTCTGTCCTGTGCAGTTCTGGGAGGTCCACCTTCCCAGGCTTTGCCTCCCCTCTTTGGGAAGGAGTAAGTTTATTGCTTACTGCCTGAGGCGCCCCTACCGGGGAATGCCGACGGGGCTGCCCAGGCAATTTTTAAACGCCATTTTCCCGACCTGACCTTGGGTCACATCTTACTTGTGGGAGTAAGATAAAAACTGGCCTTGTGCCTAACTCCTGGAGAGGAGTAAATCAATACTCTAAAGATATAAATTCAATCATTAGTTTTAACTCATACTAGAGAACAGAAGTATACAAAAAACATCTTTGCCTCCGCCCTTGAGGCTCGCATTCACAAATATCTGGGGACTTAGAACCAACATTAACGACGTAGAAACTTTTATCCTGACTAACTCCCCGGATATCCAAGCAATAAGTGAAACGAACCTTCAATCCTTTATCTCCTCTCACCACTTTGACATGACTGATTACCTTCCACTCTACCGTAAGGACTCTTACAAACATATGCATGGGCTATGGGTTTATGTTTGGAACACCCTCCCCTTGACTAGAGAACAAATGTTAGAATCAGATGACCAAGCCTACATGTGCTTTAGATTGACCTTACATAACAGAGTTAGTTACTTATACTTCTTATACCGTTCTCCTTCGACCCAGAACTATACTCTGCAAAACTCTGTTTCTGAAAGCATAGATAGAGCACTCTCACTCGACTCGAATGCCCAAATACATATATTTGGGAATTTTAATGCCCACCACCGCGACTGGTTGGGATTCTCTAGCTTTACTGACGCAGCCGGTAACTCTATGTATAATTTCACCATAGCTTTCTCCTTCTCACAGACTAGCCTTCCTGATCGAGTAGATCAGCAACCTCACTTCTCGACTTGTTCTTGACCTCACTGCCCGAGGCTCGTGTGATGAAAGCTCATAGCCCACTCAGGAATGCTGATCAAATTGTGGTAACAATTGCTATCACCCTAAAAACTCTTCAAAATGCTGATGAGTTGTTGCTCAAAACAACAAGATACTACGAGCGACCTGATTTTGAGTCCATCAGAGATCACATCAGTGACGCCCCATGGGGGAAACCTTCTCACTCCCTGCCAACCAGTGTGCAAAAGAATTAACTGAATGGGTCATAACAGGCATTGAAGCCTATGTCCCCTATTCAGCAAACCCCACTCCTCAATGGTTCACCTCGAAATGAGCACCTGCCATTGCTGAGAGACAGCAAGCATTATGACAATTCGGTCACCATAAGTCAACTGAAATTTATAGTCAAGAAATAATTGTAAGGCAGTGATAGGTGCAGGAAGCAAAGAGAAGGTTTACAGAGATAACCAAAAACGCATTCAGTCACAGAAACTAAGTACTCGCGATTTCTGGAAAATCTACAATAGTGTGATGAACAATGGACAATCAATGATTCAACCGCCATCAAACCACAATGATGTCCTTGGCAACTGATAAAGCTGAACTACTTGGCCAGCGTTTCCCCTTCAACTTCACTTTTGACCCTGAAAATCACTCCCTCTAAAATTTTGCAATACAGACCAAAGCTATGCTTAGTGACTTGACCCATCTCATGCCCAGGATATCATCAAAAACCTTGACACCTTCGAAGAATGTGGGCGGTTTAAAAAGGTGCAGTGACTTGAGAACCCCCTTTTTAGATTGTGAAACATTAATATCAGCATCATAAGTGTCTACTTCACAAATACTATCTCTAACATTGAACGGGAGCCTTTTCCATATTTTTAGTGATCACATACAGGGAACACTGTAGGACTTGGTTCCAATTTTGTCCTGAATTTGTAAGCCGGGAATTTTGACTCAGCATTCTCTTTTATTTTTGTGATTTTACTTCCCCTCGAGGGGATCTCCAATTTTTGATTTACTGCAGTTGTCTGCTTTTCTATTTAGTTTAAATTGAACTACACATTCTTCAGGGGGATCGCTCCTGTTACGACAAATAGGACAGTAAAATCTGAAATTGCATCCTCTCGCAAATGTCTGTCTATTGACCCTGCACCGGTATAAATGCAAAGTGGGAAGCTTAAATCATCAATTGTATGGTAAAGGTTGGATATGGATGTCACCGAATATGATGGTGATCAGATGCACAGAGAGGAACTCCAATGACGATGCGAAGAAAGATGCAGTAACTCCAATGGTCTTTTTTATTTTTACTTTTTCTTTTCAAAAAAGTCATTTGTGACTGGTTTGTACAAAGAAAGAATGCGATTTCAAAAAAATTAACCCTTTAAAACATTTTATTGAGTTTGACAATTTCTTAAGGATTTTGATCATAACATTAATTATGAGACAAGATCGATTTGTCTCTGGAATGACAAAAATATGTCTGAGATTGCATATCAGAATATCAGGCATAACCCACATGTCCCAAACATAAACTCTGTCATCAACCGGAAATTAAAATTTTAGACCTATGAAGAGTGATAGGGACCCTCATATCACATCAATTTTTCTGATTTCTTCAGTGATATGCGATCATTGTCTATTAACGTAAGTCGTGTTGCAACCATTTTTACAAAATTACTCCAAAATAAATGTGCTGATGAAGTAAAGTAAATTTGTGTGTTAGGGTTAGGGTTGTATTATGGAATCCGTGTCGTTATCCACTTAGATCTGATTAAATCTATAAGGTATATTGAGTTGATTGTAAATTTGTGTGTTAATTCTGTTGTCGGCATTCTTGCAAGAGAGACCACGTAATAATTACCAACATCTCTAAGTTAAAGTGGTATTATGGAATTGACTGGATTCGAACTTGGCACACACAGGTCGTTAGTCCGTGTCGTTATCCACTTAACAACCGTCACATGTGCTGATAAAATGGAGGATTCTGAAACTGTAGGTTCTTTATAGTCTTCCTATTTAGCTGTTCACAAAGGTGTAGTGACCTCAGTTTTATCTGTCATTTTTTAAACATAGTTCACCTTAAACAAGGCAGGCCGCCACTGTAGACGTAAGGGGCTACTGAGAAAAAAGAAAAGGTGAGAAGGTTGGGGGGGTAACCTAAATTGGGATCTGCGCAGCGAGATGTCTGTTTACATTAGTTTTATAGAGTGGGTTGGCCAAGGTGGATCCTTGTTTGGTGCCAATAAGCTCACACAACCAGTCCATTAGTCGCGACCTGGTCTATGGGGGTAGTGGTCTCGGGAAAGCCCACCGGAGATAATTACAGGGTCTTTTTCCATGCGCGACATGGCACACAAAACTACCCACAGTATTATGCAACTGATGATGGGCTCCTGTCCTGTCAGTCGGAAACAGCAGCCAGACAAGCTGTCTATCCTGTATCCTCAACGTGTCGGAACAAGAGAGACCCAGACTGGTCATGTAAGACTTGGTGACGAAAACCTTTCCCCAAGTTGCCCAAATAGAGAGAAAGAGTACGGCGTTCATTGTCCTAGTGAGGAAACAAGGCTAGGCACTGGGTGTTTAGAGGCGTCCCAGCGCTGGTACCTCTGCGCCTAGCTAATAGACAAAGAAGGAGTGCAAGGGCCGGCGATAGGCAGAACCTATCTACCGTCACATGTGCTGATAAAATGGGGGGATTCTGAAACTCTAAGTTCTTTATAGTTTTTCTTTTTAGCTGTTCAAAAAAATATGTAGTGACCTCAGACCCTCGATTTGTCAGTTTTGTCTGTCATTTTGATCTAATTGTGAGGAGGGAATTGGGGCTGAGCATTCTTTTTCGTTTTCGACATTGTTGTCTGCTTTTCTATATAGTTTAAATTGAGCTGCACATTTTTTCTACTGTTATTATCGTCCTCTCTCCTAAGCCTTACCTTCTCCACCCACTTCTGATTTAACCATCACATTTATTTGTGCTGATGAGCATGTGGCATTCTGAAATTCTGCAATTTTTTAATATTCTTTCATTTTTGACTGTTTAAAATGTGCAGTGACATTATGACACATTTATATCAGCATCGTATATGTCTACTTCACAAATACTATCTCTAACATCGAATAGGAGCTTTTTCCACATTTTTAGTGATCACATACAGGGAACACTGTATGACTTGCCTGCTCCGGTTCCAATTTTGTCCTGAATTTGTAAGGAGGGTATTGGGACTCAGCATTCTTTTTCGTTTTGGCTATAGTTTGTGATTAAACCTCCCCTCAAGGGGATCTCCAATTTTTGATTTACTGCAGTTGTCTGCTTTTCTATTTAGTTTAAATTGAGCTACACATTCTTTAGCAGGATCGCCCGTTACGACAAATGGGACAGTAAAATCTGAAATTGCAAATGTCTGTCTATTGAACCTGCACCGGTATGAATGCAATTGTAAGGTAAAGGTTGGATATGGATGTCACTGAATATGATGATGATCAGATGCACAGAGAGGAACTGGTGCTTGTGTACGTGTAAAAGTTAGAAGAAGATGAATGGAAGGGTCTATGAGGCATGTGTATGCAGTGTGATCATGTATTGAAGTGAAGCCTGGCAAGTGAAGCCTTACCATATGTGTTGCATATAGAGAAATCATCTTAGAATAAAGGACCGGTATATATCGGACCAAATCTGCACAGTATACGAAGTTGATTGCAAAAGAGGAGACGTCGTTTGTTTTGTCACATTGAAATAATGGATGGAAGTTATTGGGTTAGTAGATGTAGGACAGTTCTGGTAGCAGGGGAAGACATAGTGGGAGTGATTAGGATGTATCTAAAAGAAAGAGGGATAGATAATGACCTGGTCAGAGATCAGTTGATTATAGAATTATTAAAATTCATTTGCAAGTCTTTAAATTCTGATTCACTCTAAAATATCTAGGAGAAAATTTGTTCAGTGAAATACTGGTAAAAAAGATGTCCATGAATTGCATGTTTTTTCTCACATAATATTTAAATGGTAATGAATTGGTTAACTTTTAATAAAAATCAATTTGCAACAAATAGACTTATTATATATTAAATTCGAACGAGAATTAATTTGTGGAGTTTTAATAACAATCGATTTTAACACTTAAATTTGACTTATTGGTCTACAAAAATTAATTTAATACTATTAAGAGAAGTGTCTACAATTAAAAAAGAATTTTTGTTTAAAAAAAACATAAAACTCATTTCTTGAAATGTATCTCAATATTGTAAAAAAGATTTTTGTTTCAAAAAAACATAAAACTCATTTCTTGAAATGTATCTCAATATTGTAAAAAAGATTTTTGTTTAAAAAAACATATAAAACTCATTTCTTGAAATGTATCTCAATATTGTAAAAAAGATTTTTGTTTCAAAAAACATATAAAACTCATTTCTTGAAATGTATCTTTAAACTTTTTTTTATATTTCCAGAATCTCCAGCAATCAAAATACAAAATTCATTATTGGAGTTGAATAATTTTTCATTCCTTTGCTGACTTGAAATATGGAAATGTTTAAAGAAAAAAACTGGATATTTCTAAGACACAAACGAATCCTATCATAAAACTTTTTTTTTTAAATTCTCACATTGTCACATATTAATAATTACAATCAAGTTAAAGCTCTTTCATAAAATATTTTTTACATATTTTTTACATATTTTTACATATTTTTTACAAATTTTTTACATATGTTTTACTGAAAAAAAATGAATATTTACAATTTGTCTCATTTTGTTTCAAAACAACAGAATTTAGAAAAATAGACATTGTACAGAAAACATAAAAAGATGATATCAACTCTAAAAACAAACTTTAAATCAGAAACTGAAAAAAAGTCAGATTCAGCGGACAGCAGGAAACAACCTTCAGAGAAAAAACGAAAAGGAAAGCCACGTTCTTGTAAAATATGTGGCTTGTCTTGTACACATTTATTGCGTCACATGCGAAAACATACTGGTGAGAAACCATTTTCTTGTGAAATATGTGGCTCATGTTTTTCACGTAAAGAGTATGTATTGATCCACATGCGATCACATACTGGAGAGAAACCATATTCTTGTGAAATATGTAGCGTTTCTTTTTCACAAAAATCCTTTATGTTGACCCACATGCAAACACATACTGGAGAGAAACCATATACTTGTGAAGTATGTGGCTCTTCTTTTACATATAAATCCACTATGGTAAAGCACATTCGAACACATACTGGGGAAAAACCATATTCCTGTGAAATATGCGGCTTTGCTTTTTCACAAAAATCTAATATGTTTACACACATGCGAACACACACTGGAGAGAAACCATATTCTTGTAAAGTATGCGGCTCTTCTTTTTCACAAAAATTTAGTTTGTTGACCCACATGCAAATACATACTGGCGAGAAAACATATTCATGTGAAGTATGTGGCTCTTCTTTTACACAAAAATCCCATATGTTGAGACACATGCGAATACATACAGGAGAGAAAACATGTTCATGCGAAGTATGTGGCTCTGCTTTTACACAAAAATCCCATATGTTAAGACACATGCGAATACATACAGGAGAGAAAACATGTTCTTGTGAAGTATGTGGCGTTCTCTTTTCACAAAAATCCTCTATGGAGAGGCATATGCGAACCCATACTGGAGAGAAACCATATTCCTGTGAAGTATGTGACTCTTCATTCACAGACAATAATTCTGTGATTAGGCACATGCGAATACATACTGGAGAGAAACCATATTCCTGTGAAGTATGTGGCTCTGCTTTTTCACAAAAATACAGTATGTTGACCCACATGCGGACACATACTGGAGATAAACCATATTTATGTGAAGTATGTGGCTCTTCTTTTTCACAAGAATTTAATATGTTAAAACATATGCAAAGGCATACTGGAGATAAACCATATTCTTGTGAAGTATGTGGCTCTTTTTTTACACAAAAATCTGATATGTTGAGGCATATGCAAACACATAATGGGGACACTCATCAAACATAGATTAAGGTGCTGGCTTTAAGCTACCAGCATATGTATGACCAAAAGATGATACACAATGTTCGAAGATCTAAGACATTCTTGTTTCAATTATATTCCAGATCAGGAAATATATAGCAAGTGACAAAGTAGCTTTTTCAAAAACCGAAGTCCTAAAGGAAGAATCTATGTGGAGAAAATGGACATTTGTATGGTAGATAAAGTATTCCCAAACAAAATTTTGAAAGAATAATTAAATAATAAAAAATCTTTATTTCCACGAAGCAAAATGAAAACTCCCTTTCAAGACACTGAACTTACTACAGTGTAATGCCCTACAACGAGGTTTATGTTCAGCAATGCACCAAAAAGCATCAAAAACACATTCACAAACACCAATATGTTGATAACACTGCAACACTGATGATACACATAAAATAATCCCCTTGAAAACCCCATAAAAATTACAAGCGCAAACACTAATATATCATTATGAACAGAACCACACAAATGTAAACCCCACAGTTCATTTCAGCAATACACCAACAAGCATCAAAAACTAACCAAAAAACACTAACAATTGACAATGATACAACAACAATAATACACTTAGTTGATAACACATAAAATAACCCCCTTGAAAAAAACATGAAAAATTACAAGCACAAACACCAATATATTCACAACCAGACGATTACACACAAAACCACACTAATCCACACCACAATCCCCCTCCACAACCTAATACACACCACAATCCCTCTCCACAACATAATACACACACAACCATACTAATCAACACCAACATACTCAACCCCACAATCCCCTCCACAACACACTTTCTAATTCTCCTTAGTTACCGACATTTCCAAAGTCACTGAACTAAAAAAATTATTTTTTTACACAGGAAGTAAATATTTCGAGGCATATGTTAACACATAATGGGGACAGTCACCAAGGCTACGATTATATCAAGAAAACGATAGATTTTTTCTTATACAAATTTTAATTTTTTGTTCTTGAATTTTTTTTTGCTTAAAATTATAATTTGATTAATAAATATTTTTTAATAGAACATTATTTACTTTTTTCTTTTTATTCTTATAATTTGATTAATAAATATTTTGTTTTTTTAATCGAACATTATTTTTCTTCCCTTTATGTTTTATTTGATTTATGATTTTCAATTTTATTATCGTCTTTATTTTTTCACATTGTATTCTGTCTGTATTTTTCTTGAATTTTTTGGTATTCTCAATTTGTCATGTTGTATACTCCTGTATTTTTAAATATATTCTTTATATTTTTATTGTATTCGTTGTTTTTATTTTCTCTGAATTTATTTCACATCTTTATTTTATTTTTATTTATATTTTCTGATTTTATTTTGATATTCTTTATTTTTTGTATTTAAATTTCTTTTGGCAATATTCATTTGTTAAATTTCTATGTTTATCTCATTTTATTAAATTGCAGCATCTATGTTTTATTAGTATCCATTGTAAATTGTAAAATCTCATTTTTC
The DNA here is from genome assembly GCA_963556195.1 of Sepiola atlantica. Lineage (NCBI taxonomy): Eukaryota > Metazoa > Mollusca > Cephalopoda > Sepiida > Sepiolidae > Sepiola > Sepiola atlantica. Next base: position 164,326,055 of record OY744525.1, on the reverse strand, counting down.
TTTTTGACTAAATTAGCATAAAGTGTAAGGCAGTGATCATACCCAGCAAAAATAAAATATACCCAAAGATATTTTGAAATTGAACAAACGTAAAGTGTAGTATCTGTTCTGACACTAAATCATTTATCTTTTTTGGCCTCAGTCAGAGGATGTACACATCTTTCTTAGCTGGGGCAATTTTTATTTTTGTCCCATTTAGAGTGCAACTTTTGGAAGAGGTGGATACCCCTACATATATCCCTACGTGTATATGAGTAAAAATATGTTGTGTAATGCCGGAAATACATTTAAAATTAAATAATTTATGTAATCGAAATAGTAATTAACCAGTTTTCATTTTGCTCAAATGAACCAAAATACTTAACAAATGGCACTTTTCCCCACAAAGAAATCTTGTGGAAAGTACTTTAACTTGAGTTATCGTTCTTCCATAGAAGGCCTCGTTCTCGACTCATTTGTAAATAGCTTGGTGTACCAGCCTGAAAAGGACAACCTAAACTCAGCAGACTACCCTGTCGACATCTTTATCACAAACCCAAGAGAGAAAATGCGGCTGAGACATGTATAAGATATGTGGTTCAACATGCTATACCAAAATTCATCACTCCTGAAGAGGTTAAACTAGCTACAGGATAATACTCTCTGTTGCAGAAAGTAATGGCTGCACTTTCAGACGGAAGTTCAAATTATTAATTGTTATGCATGTGAAGCCGTTACAGCCGTGAGCCGGACACTAACGGAAACACACTAACAACAGACAAAGCAGAAACGCTACAAGTGGTGACGAGAATTTTAAACGCTACAGCCTCGTTCTTAACTCATTTGTAAAGATATATTTTTCCGGCGGAGTTTTCATTTCTGCTTTTTATGTGTAGCATGAAAATTCCTATAACCTAATGTTTTTAAATGTTTTTTCTACTAAAACGTGATTATAAGTAAAAAGAATTGTTGTTTTGGTGTAATACCGAAATCTATTTCACTTGAAAGAATTTACGTGACTGAACTAGGAATTGACCGCTTTTCTTTTGTTTATGAACATACATACTTTTGAATTGGCTTCAAATCACTTGTTACTCGTTGGCACGAAGAAATTTAGTTGAAGGTTCTTGACTTGTGCATAAAGATATTGACTACATTTTTCGGTCAGTTTTTCCTTTCAATGTTTCATGGCTACGATGAAACTTTATTTAACGTCTCCCCCTCCTTGGTAAGGTCCAAAAAAGAGTCACCAACTTAATAGGTCCCTCACTGTCAACCAAGCTCCAGCCCCTGTCCCATCACTGCAGTGTAGCATCCTTGTGCTTGTTTTACAAATACTTCAATGGATTATGCTCTGATGAACTGGCTACTCTGGTGCCCCCTCGACGTAAATTCTCTAGACCAACTCAACAATCAGCTAAATCCCATCCATTCACTGTGGAGGTCCCCAGATACCGGAGAGCTTTCTACTCCAAAGTTTCTTTCCTCGTGCTGCTGGCCTCTGGAACTTCCTCCCTGCCCCCTGCCATCCATTTCACTTAAAATAATGTACGTGAGTGAAATAGGAATTGACCGCTTTTCTTTTGTTTATGAAGATAAATACTTTTGAAAGGCTTACAATCACTTGTTCCTCATTGGCACACAGAAATTTAGTTGAAGGTACTTTAGCTTTAAGGTAGACAAGTGCTTGACATTTTCAGTATTTATACTTTTTGTAAGTTTCAATTTTTCATGAAAATTATAATCATATAAATACTTTCGTATGATTATATTTTTAATGACATTTTCAGTATTTATATTTTATTTTATTCAATTACATTGAACACAGAAAAGTTGTTTCTGCGCACCAAACAGCATTCAGTTGTGTTTTTTCTTAACTAGTTTCTTCATATTTATGTTTTTTAGACATGTTGATATTTCTTTGTATATCCTTTTCATCTCAACCCCAAAATGTTGTACACTTTTCAGTTCCTGAATAAATCTTGAACTGCTTCTATATTTTCATTAATTTGATTTAATTTCGTATTTCTTTTTACTTCTACATCGAAAAATGAATAATTTACCAAACCATAAGTGACATTCATTTAACTGAACTGGTTATGGCCCCAGTTGACACATAGCAAGACATTTATTTGAACTATTTTTACTCGAGACCTTTAGAAAATTACTTTTGGGTGTAAAACTAGTTTTGTGTTTTTCAAAGTCAATTTGATATAATGTAAACAGAAACCCCATGAAGATGCGTAGGAAAAAAACCCTGAAATTCAATAATTTCAATTTACTTTTTATAAATCTATATTAAAAGTAATTTGTGATTCGTGTGTACAAAGGAAGAACAAGATTTTAAAAATTTCTGAATTATGACAGGGGAGTCGATTTAGTCACAGAAGGGGCAACATGAGAGTAAAAAAAAAATGTTGGGGGGTGGTAGTGGAATGTTTTTTTGTTTTTGAACTAAAAATATTTCTTTGGGTCGGGGAGAGTAAAAATTGGGGGGGGGATAAAAAGAAAATTTTAACTAAAAATATTTCTTTGGGTCGGGGAGAGTAAAAATTGGGGGGGGGGGATATAAAGAAAATTTTAACTAAAAATATTTCTTTGGGTCGGGGAGAGTAAAAATTGGGGGGGGGATAAAAAGAAAATTTTAACTAAAAATATTTCTTTCGGTGGGGGAGAGTAAAAAAAAAATTTGGGGGGGGAAAAATTTTGGGGGGGGAGAGGTGTAGAGTTAGTGTAGTATCTGTTCTGCTCCCAACTATCAAAAATATACGATTGGGAGCTTGTGCAGCATACCACCCCTATGGAATACATTTTTAGAGGGCTATTGCAGTATTGCGCACGTATGGAATATGTTTACTTCTTCTTCATGAGCAGGGGCATAAAGGCACAATATGGGTTCTTTGATAAGACAGGGGCGCATTAATATGAGTAGTGACACTACATGAATGAACTTGATTTTTGTTTTTTGATACAACAGGGGCGAATTAATATGAGTTCTTATGTATGCGCACTGGGGTGGCGATAGGTACGTATATAATATGCGCACAGGGGCGGCGATAGGTACTTTTGTAGTATGAACACTGGGACGGAGATAGGTACCTATATAGAATGCGCAGACAGAGGTGGTACTTTTAATAGAAATATATAATACTTTTGCCCTTGGCAACGGAAGAGAAATGGTGGCGAAGAGACAGCTTTCGCAAAGGCAAAGGGAGAAAGTAGCGGTGAAATAGGGCGACCAGGGAAGAGAAAAGTAGAAAGATAAAGAGACGGCTATAGAGAGAGGGGGAGAAATAGAAGTTTGAATATAAAGATGTTACACACGCTAATTTTTTCTATTTTGTATTTTTATGACTCCAGGCAACACCAGGTAGTGCAATGAAGTGTCTGCTTAAATAACAGTGGGGTTTCGGTTTTTCATGGTTTAGTAGATTTGTCAATTGTGTTTGATATTACTGTGTCATTGTCTGAAGTCCGTTGGGTTCAGCATTCTTGGTCATTTTTGCCCTTTCTTTTCTTTAAGTTGAGTTGCAAAGTTTTAACCTTTCCTCTAGTTTACTTTTCTGTTGCTTTTCTTGTATTTGTTGCCTTTTACTGCAGTTGTCTGCTTTTCGTGAATGTGTTGCAGTGTTGCCTATGCTGGTTTTTTTTTCTCTCAGAAATCTGCCTGATGTTTCCGTTGTTATTGGCTGTAGCAACAATTTCTGAACTGAAAAAATCGCTTTGTTTTTTAGTAGGTTTCTCACTATAAATTCGAATTAGGGTTAGGTTTATTTCTGGGGTCCTCGGTGTTTTCATAAAATAATAATGGTTGTCTTTGTATCCTTTGAGGACTACTGTGCTGCAGCTTCCTTCTGTAACGCCCTTGCTACTCTTGGTCTTTTTGGCTTTTGGCCAAGATCAAAGTGTAGTATCTGTTCCGATGGATACTGCACCCCATAGACTGTTATTGTCTTGGCCTTTGGGGCTTGATTTACGCCGGTCTATTGGTCTGTCCTGTGCAGTTCTAGGAGGTCCACCCTCCCAGGCTTCGCCTCCCCTCTTTGGGGAGGAGTAAGTTTATTGCTTACTGCCTAAGGCGCCCCTACCAATGAATGCCGACGGGGCTGCCAGGCAATTTTTAAACCCCACTTTCCCGACCTTGGGTCACATCTTACTTGTGGGAGTAAGATAAAAACTGGCCTTGTGCCTAACTCCTGGAGAGGAGTAAATCAATACTCTTGGTGTTTTGGAGATGCCACATAGTGAGGTTACTGATGCTGGTGTGTTTTGGGCCAGCAGCATAACACCAACTCTCAAAGCTTTGGAAATTTCACTGTCGCTGGCAGATGGCTTCCATCCGGGAAAATGTTTTAATTTTCGACTCTGAGCCGAGATAACACTGACTGACTATCCTTATAGCCGTAACTAGTGTAGAGGTTGTAAAGATCATGAGATGCTTGTCTGAGATAACCATTTTGTGGTAGGGGCACTGTGTCTGTATTCATCTGGCTGGCCTTGTTTGATGAGAATAAAAGGGTCACCAAAGTTTCAGTATAAAGGATAATCATCTTTACAATTCAACGCAGAATATGGTCTGGAAAATATGGTTAGGAACAAGAATATTGTGAGAAATCCGAAGAGATTCACAGAGTTTAGTCGCAGTGGCTTCTTTCAAGGAAATGTTTGTAAAAGGCGCGGGAAGATATTTGCAGATAGGTGCACAAGCTCAAAGTGTCCTAATCGCCCGACATGTTACTACGCCAGTCTGAACATGCTTGTTATCTGACCGAACCACGTAACTGTCACAAATGATAGAAGACAAGCATATGTAGAATTTAAAAGAAGGGTAAAATCCACAGACTGTCCATTTGTATTTTTTGTTTAACTTGTGCAAAATTAGAATTCTAATGTCGTGACTTACCCTAAACTCTTTGGAGGGATCCGGCACATTGTTGCAATCATATAAATTGTGTCTGTTCCTGATCATGTGGGATGAAACGCAATGAGTTCTAAGAACCCCAAGCATTCTTTGATAGTGCAAGAGCAGTTTGTTGTTTTTTAAAGACTTGGCTAAGTACCATGGATGCAAGATAAATATCTTGGTAAGAAGAAGCATCTACCTTTTTGATTTTGTGAATTTAAAGAAAGATTTTTTTACAGAGATAGACATTGTCTGGTATGCTTTGCATAAATTATGGGCAAACATTATTAGATTAATATCCAGCAATATCATGGTCAAAGTCGTATTAGAATTATTGATTGACAACTTTAATGTTAAACAACGTGAGAAAAAGCTATAAATAAAAAATTGCGAGATAAATCAGTCTCAAATTTAGTCTATAAATTTTGAACCGATTAGATGGATATTTTTTCTATAGGATATACATATGTATATATATATATATATATCTTGCCACCAGCCACAGTAGTCCTGGCTCACCCCATCCTTCCATTTTTTTCCCCACTCATTCTTTTCAACATTCATTTCTATTTCTCCAACAAATACGGACGTCCACCCAGCAGTGGCCACTATTTCATTCTATTTTTCCTCCCAATATGTCTACCCTACATGTATCTGTACTTGCATGACATTTTTTCTCTATTTCATCATCCTGATGAAGTCTTATAAATAAAGACGAAACGTTGATGTACACATAAAAAACATCCATTTTTTGGTTTTCCTTTTTCATTTTCCCTTTTTCATTTTCCCATATATATATATATATATATATATATATATATCTTAAATTCAATTCAAACTCTTCGGTCTAACATTCACAGGTAACACGAATTGGAACAAATACATTGAAGATATTGCCAAGGCTGCTGCAAAGAAGGTGGGCTCCCTCTACCGTGCTAGTAAACTTCTCACACCTGACATTATCCTATATCTCTACAAAGCCACCATCGGATCATGCATGGAGTATTGTTGCCACATCTGGGCTGATGCATCATCCATTAGTCTCTCCCTCTTAGACAAGGTCTAAAAAGGAGTTGCCAACTAAATAGGTCCCTCACTATCCACCAAGCTCAAGGCCTTGCCGCAATGTTGCATCCTTGTGCTTGTTTTACAAGTAATTCAATGGATTGTGCTTCGCTTAACTTGCTGCTCTAGTGCCTCCTCGACATAAATCCACTAGACCAACCCGATAATCAGCTAAATCCCATCCGTTCACTGTGGAGGTCCCCAGATGCCGGAGAGCCTTCTACTCCAATAGCTTCTTTCCTCGTGTTGCCGGCCTCTGGAACTCTCTCCCTGCTCCCTGTTTCCCCCCGACAGTACCGACATGCAGAAATTTAAAGCTAATGCAAACAGACATCTCGTTTCACACCTCCCAACTTAGGATGGGCCCCCTCCAAAAAAAAACTTACTCTCAGTTGAAATCTATCCTAATCAAATAAGATTTGCTATATAGGAAAAAAAATTATTAGAAAGTTTTTGAAAAAAAATGTATAATTAAAATCACTCAATGCCGACATATTTCCATTTCTTGCATTGTGATAGCCTTCTAATACTCCTCTATATATAATTAATATGAATTTTAGAACACAATTGTTAGGTGTAAGGAGCCGTAATGTAGGCCATATTTAGTTTTACTTTTATGAAATGGGGTAAAAAGAGGTTGAAGCACTTTGTAAAAATTCAGATGCTCCATTTTTGTGAAATTTTATTAATAGACATCAATTAATAAATATAAAAAAAATTATAGGAGCAACTAGACTCATGAAAAAGTATTTTAAAAACTACTCTGCGAACCGAGTGCAAGAGAGATACAAACAATAGTACTTAAAGGAACAGTTTTAATCTTAAAAAGATATCTCGATTGGATTTCTGAAATAGTAGGTGTATCTCTCCTTGCACTTGGTTAACCGGGTATATTTACCAGGTAGCTTTGTTCAAAGAGTTTTTAGGACACAACACCATTTATAGCTTATTAGTCTTTTCCAAATCAAATGTGGGTTGCATGACGATATAAAGCGAGTTTTCTTTTAGCCCCCAACACCAGGTGAGTAGCTGCTGGTTCTCTGCTCCTGTAGCAGCCTTTTTTACCCGACATTCACAAAGATTTTTATCCCTTTAAATATCTCTACTTTTTAAGCATCACCTGTAGTGTCGTTTCATACATTTGGAAACAGCACCAGATATGGCAACAATACTCCATGCATTGGTGAATGGTGGCTTCATAGATATGATACCGGCAAGTGGGAGTAATGGTTTTCAAATCGTCCTTCAACCGTCAGTGCTTTCAAGTCTTTATTCGATTGTCAGTGCTTTCGAGAGACGCAAAATCAAAATAGTATCCTAATTACCTCCCCTACATCAGACATTTTGAAGTTATCTCCCTTCTACATTTCTCATCCTATATAATAAATGCTGACGTGTCGATCGGTATCTTATGAAGGAAGCCATCGGAGAGTGCGAACAGCATCTGTGATTTCTCGTTCCTACTTGTGTTATTATGTGTTGAATCTATTACAGCCGCGTAAGCCGGAGAATAATGGAAACACAATAACAGCCGACGATGATGCGGTAAGAATTATTTTCTTTCTTCTAAATGGAACTAAATAACTAAATAACTAGTATTATTTTTCCTTTTTATATTTCTTTCATCCAGAGAACCTCCCCAATATTAAATATTCATCCTAATATCTTACCGCGTGTAACTGTCCTATTTCCTAGCATAATTGTGTCTCTTCTTACTATCTTTTATGCTCCTAATGTTTTATATTCTGTAAATTTATTAACTTATGGCCCCTTTAAACTTTGGGCCACCTCCCTTGTCCTGTCTCGTCTTTATTTTTGTAATGAAATTTTTTATTTCTTTTAGTTTTTCCCTTGAGCAATAAATCTGTATCTAAAATACACTATGCCTCAGAGTCTTGTTTGTCAATAAGCTGTCCTACAGTTGCACATTTCTGCTAAAGAAACGCATCGCTGAGACATCATCTCTGACCATTGTAGCCCACTTTGGTCAGAAACACCGTACTTGAGGAAGTCTTGCTTGAGGTCTTCTTTGGTCGAGTCATTCCAAGTTTTTTTTCAGCCTGCCTTATTCTAAGTTACCCTCAACTAAGATGTGTGTACATCTATTTATCCAACCAGGCATGGAGTATTGTTGTCACATCTGGGCTGGTGCATCATCTACTAGTCTCTCCCTCCTTGACAAGGTCCAAAAAAGAATCGCCAACCTAACGGGACCCTCACTGTCAACCAAGCTTCAGCCTCTGTCCCATCGCCCCAATGTAGCATCCTTGTGCCTGTTTTACAAATACTTCAATGGATTATGCTCCGATGAACTGGCTACTCTGGTGCCCCCTCGACGTAAATTCACTAGACCAACTCGTCAATCAACTAAATCTCATTCATTCACTGTGGAGGTACCCAGATGTCGGAGAGCCTTCTACTAAAATAGCTTCTTTCCTAGAACTGCTGGCCTCTGGAACTCCCTCTCTGCTCCCCCGACAGAACAGACATGCAGAAATTTAAAACTAATGTAAACAGACATCTCGCTGCGCAGATATCAAGTTAGGTTGACCCCCCCTTCCTTCCTTCTCCCCTTTTCTTTTCTCAGTAGCCCCTTACGTCTACAGTGGCGGCCTGCCTTGTTTGGGGTGAACTAGTTTTAAAAAAAAACAGAGCTTTGTTCAATGTGTCCATACAACCACAAACAGTTGAAATGCAGAGCTGTCTTCAGCCTAGGCACATTCAGTTAGTTACACGAAGCACAGAAATCCACAAAACCAATTTTATATCCTTCCTCCGCATGTTCAGAAAACTGGGTACACACCCTTATATTAAATGAACACCTGAAAAGAGTTGGAGAGGGTACATCAGCCGCAACTGTCACAAAACTTACCACAAATCAACCAAACTATCATTCCTCTGCATCCTCAGAAAACGTAAGGTGAGTAGAAAGTGACTAACTTGGGTTTACTTTCGACAGCCTCGTAACTCTTGCTTCCTTTATTTTATCATGTAGTCCTCACATGGCATGAGTGATGTTTCTGACAAAGGGGGATGAATGCTTTTTTTTCTGGGTCGGAATCTATCCACCTAACAGTTATCGTTGGCTAGTTTTTGACCTTTAAGTAGTATTTTTTTTAGCTCCTTACATCAAGTGGCTTCATGCCTTGTCTGGAGCGATTTCCATTAAAAAAATATCTTAAACAGAGATTTAAATAACCAATGGAAAAAAAGCTGAAATTGCGATATGTGTGTGTGTGTATTTTAGGGTTAGCTTTGCTTCAACACTGACAAAAAAATCACAGTATGGGGGGGGGGGGGAAATGTAACTCGGTGTGGTAGGACAAGCTATCTCTCTGTTCGCTTTGTTAACCTTTATTAAAAACTAAACATCGACGTCAAGCTCCCAACGACGAAAATAAGTCAGAGCTGCAATGTTGATGAGTTCAAGAGTTAGATTTAAAAATAAACAAAATAGAAATGAAGATAACTTGCATCCAAAAGATTCAAACAAAAATACTTTTCATCATTGTTCTCATTCAACTTTTATTGCAATTTATTTTATTAAATGACCTGACAGTTTACAAAAAGGTCAATGAGTATGAAAGGGTCAAGAGTAAAAAAAAAAGGTTTAGGAATTACTGGATTATAGATGCACACAAATCTATCAATTTCAAACAAAACACCAGTATTTTTTCTTGTAAATCAACTTCACACTCTCGAGGCTCATAATGAATTGCAAATTTAAACAAAAAAGGTTCATTTAATAAAGTTTTAAAAATACACCATACATATATATATATACATATATATGTAAAATATGAAACTAAAAATATACTTTTAGTAGATAGAACCTATAGTGAAATGCTTAAGCTCAATATACGAGATAGATCAATTATAAAGATGGATGAAAGAAGAGAGATAAACATGTACGAATGCCAAATTTATTTCAACTTCGATTGTTCAATGGAAGGTATACTCGGTAATAAAGTTATGTTTATTATTCTTTCCTTGAGCCAAGGCTTTTCAAAATTTGAAAAAAAATTATCACTGCCAACTTTTAATGTACACAGTTAACTTCAATTCCTCTCTCGGTCCACGGAAGTATTTTCAAAATGGCCCGTATTCTCAAAATTAATTCCAAATAAGTGCGCTCCACCTACGACTGAACTCAACATCTCTCTATCGGATTTACTTAATTCTTGAACTATTTTCCATGCTGCCTTCACGAAAACCCTTCTTTTCCATCTGTAAATCTCCTTTCATTGGACACCTCATCAACGGACAATTACCAACTGGACAGACACAATATCTTTTTTACAAACTTTTTTCACTCTCCATTACTTGATATTTTTTCAAATTTTGAATTTTGGCTTTCCCACTGCCAACTTATCTATCTATGTAATTCCTCTGATGATAAGATTTTAATCTTTGTAAAAGACTTGGCTTAAGGAAAGAATAATAAACAATTTTATTACCGAGTATACCTTGCATTGAACAATCTAAGTTGAAATAAAGTTGTCATTCGTACATGTTTATCCCTCTTCTTTCATCTATCTTATATATATATATATATATATATATATATAAACTTACTTTTACAATTGCAATAATATTTTCGATATTTGTTAAGTAAATTGAAGCCTAAACAAAAGTCTATGGATCCAGATTTATCTTTGGCTTTTCCACTGCCAACTTATCTTTCTATGTAATTCCTCTGATGATAGGATTTTAATCTTTGAAAAGCCTTGGCTTAAGGAAAGAATAATAAACATAAGGTATACCTTGCATTGAACAATCGAAGTTGAAATAAATTTGTCATTCATACATGTTTATCCCTCTTCTATCTTTATATATATATACATATATATATACTAATGATAATAGAATTAACGATAAGCGAAATATCGTAGTGATCTATCTCGATAAAATAAAGCTCAATACGTTGAGTAGAGCAATCAATTTTAAAGAAAGAAAAATGAAGATAAAAAATTGTACAAATTAACATAAATTAATACAAATTTTATTACATTGAAAGTTCAGATGCAAGGTGTTACATTAATCCTTTAACCATGGTTTTTCAAAGATAAAACTCTTCTCGTCAGAGGATAACATCTGGTAATTACCAGATTTATCCTGCCGATATGTACACAGAACTTGCACATATATTTGCAAATTAGATAAAGTTATGTACCTACAGAAATATATACTCAAGTATAGAAAAAAGCATATTATATATATATCTCTGTATCGATTCTCTATATATACATCCTTATTGAGATTCACGTGTATAACATATCTGTAAAGTATATGTCATATACATATATAAAAAGTATATATATATATTTATCTATATTCTGAAACTTTCTCTTTTCCCATCAACATGTCGCAGTCGTAAGTAAACATCTGTTCCAATTCCTTGCAGAGATTCTAAAGTCAAGTTACCCCCAAGATAACGGGAAAAGGCACGCGAGCAAGGTAGGCCGAAACCATAGCTGGAATAGAAAAGGAAATGCATTCAGAATGAATAAAAGGTAGGCCGAAATATAGCTGGAATAGAAACCGAAATACATGTTTGAATTCATACAGAACAAATAAAAGGTAGGCCGAAACCATAGCTGGAATAGAAAGCGAAATGCATCAGAACGAATAAATGGAAAGATAATACAATTACAAAAAAATGTGTTTGTAAATTTATACAGAACAAATAAAAGGTTGGCCTCAACCATAGCTGGAATAGAAAAAGAAAATGCATCTTTAAATTTATACTAGGAGTGGGACGTAATGGGTGAAAATTTCAGATTCACGTGAGTAGTATTTTTTGTGTTCATTTATACGTAAATAACACTAAACAATCAAACATTTTGAAAATTTTGCAAAATTCAGAAGGGGTGGGACGTAATGGGTGAAAATTTCAGATTCACGTGAGTAGTATTTTTTGTGTTCATTTATACGTAAATAACACTAAACAATCAAACATTTTGAAAATTTTGCAAAATTCAGAAGGGGTGGGACGTAATGGGTGAAAATTTCAGATTCACGTGAGTAGTATTTTTTGTGTTCATTTATACGTAAATAACACTAAACAATCAAACATTTTGAAAATTTTGCAAAATTCAGAAGGGGTGGGACGTAATGGGTGAAAATTTCAGATTCATGCGAGTAGTATTTTTTGGTGTTCATTTATGCGTAAATAACACTAAACAATCAAACATTTTGAAAATTTTGCAAAATTCAGAAGGTGCAGGCCAATAGCTTTTGGCTATTTTACATTCATGAAAACCCTTTCACAGCCTGAAAATGGTCCTAAATTGAAGTACTATATCAGATTTAACCATTTATATCCATTCATAGCTTTTGACGATGTTTTAGGACCTGCAATGTCGCACGAAAGCACTTTTTCACCGAAAAATGATGGATTTTGAGTCCCGTGGAGCCCTAACGGCTATTTTTGGCCTGCACCTTCTGAATTTTGCAAAATTTTCAAAATGTTTGATTGTTTAGTGTTATTTATGTATAAATGAACACAAAAAAATACTACTCGCATGAATCTGAAACTTTCACGCATTATGTCCAACCCCTAATAAAAAGTATGATTGCAAACTGATGTTATTCCTTGGTCATTGGAATGTAACCAATATATATATATATATATATATGAGAGAGAAAGAGGGAAAGAGAGAGAGGGAAAAAAAAGAGAGAGGGAAAGAGAGAGAGGGAAAAAAAAGAGAGAGGGAAAGAGAGAGAGAGGGAAAAAAGAGAAAGTGAGAAAGAGAGGGGGAGAGAAAGAGAGAGGGAAAGAGAGAGAGGGAAAGAGAAAGAGAGGGAGAGAAAGAGAGGGAGAGAAAGAGAGGGAGAGAAAGAGAGGGGGGAAGAGAGAGAGGGGGAAAGAGAGAGAGAAAGAGTAAGAGAGAGAGAGAGAGAGTTGAAATAAATAGCGTTAATTACTTATTAAATTTTTCCAATTATCAAATACATTATCAAGATTTTTTTCTTTTCTTTTTTTCGTGCCAGGGAAATCTTACGCAAGTAGATTAAAAACTACAGCTCTACTTACCCTGCCATGGACCCTGGAGCGGGTCCAGTAAAATCAGATTGAGTTATTGTTCCAAAGAGGCCCCCACTCACACGGTCATCAGTCAGGGTTCCACTCGTTGTAAAACTGTAGTCAAACACTTTTTGAACAAGATCAACTGGGACACCTCCTCCTCGGTCACTCACTCTGAAGGAAAATAATTAAAAAAGGTACAGCAATAATCATTGTATAATACTACACATCGACCTACCTGACTAGCAACAAAATCTCACCCCTTCACTGTAGAGGTCCCAAGATGCCAGACAACTTTCTACTCTAATAGCATCTTTCCTTGGTAGCTTGCCTTTGGAATTGCTTCCCTGCTTCCCCAAAATTCAGAATAATATAAATGTAAAGTGAACAAGCATCTTGCGGGATAAATCCCTATTTAGGGTTAGGGTTATAGGCTATACATCTCACCAATAATTTTAACGTCTTGTGTCTCAGCGGCAATATGCCTTGTTTTGGTCAAATAAAAGTTTAAAAAATAAAAAACATCTACATAAAAATTAAACCACTAAACCCTAACATAAACCTAAAGTCTTCGACAACGACTGTCTTTGCTGCTTTCTGCACTGTGGATATGGAACCAACTCATCGACTGAATCACTAAACGTTGCGATCTGTCCTCATTGAACACTGTTTAAGAATGGTTCGGTATGCAGCTCGACTCCAAGAGCAAGAACTCATCAACAAGTTTCATCTTCCCCTTCTCTACATGGTCGGCGCAAAAGTACTGGTGGTGGTGGGGGGGGTTGAAGATGTGAGCAGTGACAATCAAATGTTAAATATTTAGGCTAGGTGTACAGAAAAAAAACATCTGGCAGAAATAAGTGTACGTGACAGACATGCACTTGGCCGGAAGAAAAAACAACATAAATTGATTGATTGTCAAAAATAAAGTAATCCTTGATTAAGTCAGGAGAAAAAACAACATAATAACATGATTGATTGTCAAAAATAATGTAATCCTTGATTAAGTCAGGAGAAAAAACAACATAACATGATTGATTGTCAAAAGTAAAGCAATCCTTGATTAAGTCAGAAGAAAACACAACATAAATTGATTGATTGTCAAAAATAAAGTAATCCTTGATTAAGTCAGGAGAAAAAACAACATAATAACATGATTGATTGTCAAAAATAATGTAATCCTTGATTAAGTCAGGAGAAAAAACAACATAACATGATTGATTGTCAAAAGTAAAGTAATCCTTGATTAAGTCAGAAGAAAAAACAACATAACATGATTGATTGTCAAAAGTAAAGTAATCCTTGATTAAGTCAGGAGAAAAAACAACATAACATGATTGATTGTCAAAAATAAAGTAATCCTTGATTAAGTCAGGTATTAGTATGATGTTGCATCAGCGTATCCGCTAAATAGGTAATCTTTGAAATCTGGTGATTATAATGGTAAATAAAAAAAATATTTTATAATTATTTATATTGTAGTGTTTTGTTTTTCCCCCCAAATCATTAATACTACCTTATATTACCCCTATGAAACGGTTTTAACTTGATAACATGTTTTCCATCCAATATAAAAAAATGAAGCATTTAAGGGTTAACGTCTTTTTTACATGTTTTTGCACGTGTTGCGACGGTTTATAGAAACTGACTTACAAACTAATCTATCTCTGGACAGGTTTTATTTATCCCTCTTTTTCTCAAGTGCATCCTTTTCACTTCCTCCCATGTTTTCCTTGACCTGAATCTACTACCTCAGCTGTTCTACATCATCACATCTGCATACACATGCTTGATAGACTCTTCCCTGCTCTGTTGGTTAAATCACAGAATATGGTGCGATAACATGTTCTTGGACTTTCATATCAATATTATCATCATCGGTTTCACCCTTAAATGCTTTGTGCTTCAAATATGACACATTCCAACAAAATGCCTATTTAATTTAATGTTCACGGCAAAATTTGTCAAACAATAACTCTGATTTACTACTTCTTTCGTGTCAAACATCGGGGAAACTAATGCCAACACCAGAAACATCTGAATGTTTCTGGTGTTGGCATTAGTTTCCCCGATGTTTTTCTAGTTAGAAATCTTTCTGGAAAGAAATCGGGTACTTACGGGAAGGACCACGAGAAGGTTATCAACATCCCTAAGTGAAAGTAGTACTGTGGAACCGACTGGATTCGAACTTGGAACACCCAGGTCTTCAGTCCGTGTCGATATCCACTTAACCACCGTCACCTCAACTAATGCTTCACGTGCTGGTATTAACAATGTTAATCTGTAAATTCTCTAATTTACTGTTGATATATGAATAAACTTATGCGTAACGTGCTTGTATTAACAGTGTTTCTGATTAACTGTTGATATATGAATGAACAAATGCTTTACGTATTAACAGTGTTACTATGTGAATTAATCAAGAGAAATCTCTCTCTGATTAACTGCTGATATATGAATCAACAAATGCTTCACGTGCTTGTATTAACAGTGTTTATCTGTGAAATAATAAAGAGAAATAACTCTGATTTGCAGTTGATATATGCTGAATATACCCGTATTAAAGTAGTTTCACATCTGCATACACATGCTTGATAGACTCTCCCTTGATCGACAGTGAAAATGCTGTTGGTTAGTAATGGCAGAAGTTCCTTGAATTAACTTCATCCATTCCTAATTCTTAAAATCGCACCTGCTCCTCCTTGTGCTCCAATAGTATCAAACAAGTAACAAAACTTCTGAACCTCTACGGCTTTGCCATCCAAATATATTTTCTCCACATCTGAAACAGTTTATAAATTTGCCATAATAGTTGAATCGGGTTAGGGTTAGGATTAGGGTTAGGTTAGGGTGTAGGGGTTATGGTTATGGTTATGGTTAGGATTAGGTTGTAGGGGCTATGGTTTAGGGTTAGGGTGTAGGGGCTATGGTTAGGGTTTAGGGTTAGGGGGTGGCTGCTCTGATCATCCCCTAACTCAGAACTTTCGGCACCTAAAGCACCGCCGTTCCCACACCAGGGAGGATCGTTGGTCTAGCCATGATGGCAAGCTTTTGTTAGAGCATCAATTTGTCAATGTCTTCCGCAAGATCCACAGTGCTTTCAGACGCATGATATAGTTAGGAGAGCATGGGGACGAGTTGAGGACACTAAAGTTACTACCTTTCTTCTAAACCTCTATGGCAGGGGCGGGCAACCTCCGGCCTGCAGGCCACATCCAGCCTGCAAAGGCTTAGCGTCCAGCCCGTCACCCTTCTATGCTTTATTATTGCCATCCAGCCCGCGGACCTCCCCGTAAAACTCATATTATTTTGTGACATAGACGTATAATTAGGTTTCAATTAAGATTTACAGTGGGATAAAAATGTATGAATATCAACGAGCGATGATGAATGTATATTTCATTTTTCTTTAACTATTAAGAGATAAAAATAGAAAAAGAGAGGCAAAGAGGAAACGTGAGACGAGGAAAAGGCATGAAACATAGAACCTATGTGAGGTGTGTGAAAACGAATGCTGGATCAACTTGCTACTTCCCCCGTCATTATTTTTTGATTCCAAAATGGCTCTTCCTCGGTGCCTTTTATAACATCACATACAGAAGTCTCTTGAGACAAAATATCAAATTTGTAGAGTGTTCAATGCAATTTTTGTACAATTTATTCATGTAAACAAAATATAGTAATTCTGAGATTTCGTTTTTCACTCCGGCCCGCGATCTCCTTCAAAAAGTCTCATCCGACCCTCACTCTGAAAAGGTTGCCCGCCCCTGCTCTATGGTATCAATCCTATGGATCGGACCGCATTGAGAGTAGGTATGAGAAGTTGCATGGTGTGGCCCACCCTGGAGTCCGGAACACTTGCAGCACCTTAAGTACCAAAACCGGATGATGATGATGATGATCTGAATTCTCATCTGTCTCCATTGTCTTGCACACAAACCGGTTATCATCTCTCAAGCTACCAGTAATTCTACTACACTTCTTGTCTTGTGTAATGAATACTCCTTTTCCACTCACTGAGCCGCAAAAAATGTGAAGAGACAGAAATTCTTGGAGACAGTAAAGACATGGTAGATTTATTCTGCAGTCTGAAGAGAAGAAAACATTTAACGATGAAGTTAAAAAACTAAAAACTTACCGAATGACAAAATCTGTATCGTTGTTTGCAATTGTAATCACGATGTCTGGCAAATGATGCAAATTGTCCAAATGACTTTCCACTGTTGCCCTGTTGAGAAATAAGATTATCTTAAGTTTTCATCAAGAGAAATAAGATTATCTTAAGTTTTCATCAAGAGAAATAAGATTATCTTAAGTTGAAAAAGAGAAATAAGATTATCTTAAGTTTTCATCTAGAGAAATAAGATTATCTTAAGTTTTCATCAAGAGAAATAAGATTATCTTAAGTTGCAAAAGAGAAATAAGATTATCTTAAGTTGCAAAAGAGAAATAAGATTATCTTAAGTTGCAAAAGAGAAATAAGATTATCTTAAGTTGCAAAAGAGAAATAAGATTATCTTAAGTTTTCACCAAGAGAAATAAGATTATCTTAAGTTGCAAAAGAGAAATAAGATTATCTTAAGTTGCAAAAGAGAAATAAGATTATCTTAAGTTGCAAAAGAGAAATAAGATTATCTTAAGTTGCAAAAGAGAAATAAGATTATCTTAAGTTTTCACCAAGAGAAATAAGATTATCTTAAGTTGCAAAAGAGAAATAAGATTATCTTAAGTTTTCATCAAGAGAAAAAACAGAAGATAATTGTATCAATGATTGCAAACTACAACACAAAATGTGTGCAATACCCACTCAGAATTTTCTCTTACCAATGAAGCAATTTTGTTGGATCATCTCAATTAAGGACATTCGAGGTATTTTGCCAGTTGATCTATTAAGTAATTTTAAAAAACTATTTACGAAAGTAATTTTTTAAGCTATCGACTAAAATGTGTTTTTAAACAATTTACAAAAAATTTAAAAACCTCTTTAGAGTAGTTTTTTGAAAACAATTCATGAAAGTAATTAAAAAAACAATTTATGTAAGTAATATTTTAAACAATTTATGAAAGTAATTTTTCAAACAATTTATGAAAGTAATTTTTCAAAAGCTATTTATGAAAGTATTTTTTAAAAGCTATTTATGAAAGTATTTTTGTAAAAAAATTTATGAAAGTCATTTTTTAAAAGCTATTTATGAAAGTAATTTTTTTAAAACAATTTATGAAAGTAATTTTTTTTTAATTTATAAAAGTCATTTTTTAAAAGCTATTTATGAAAGTATTTTTGTAAAAACAATTTATGAAAGTAATTTTTAAAAAACTATTCATGTAAGTAATTTTTTAAAAACAATTCATGTAAGTAATTTTTTAAAAACAATTCATGAAAGTAATTTTTAAAAAACAATTTATGAAAGTAATTTTTAAAAAACAATTTATGAAAGTA
This sequence comes from Sepiola atlantica, assembly GCA_963556195.1. NCBI lineage: Eukaryota > Metazoa > Mollusca > Cephalopoda > Sepiida > Sepiolidae > Sepiola > Sepiola atlantica. The sequence goes on along the minus strand of OY744525.1, from coordinate 164,307,641 downwards.
ATTTTTAAAAAACAATTTATGAAAGTAATTTTTTTAAAACAATTTATGAAAGTAATTTTTAAAAAACAATTTATGAAAGTAATTTTTTAAAAACAATTTATGAAAGTAATTTTTTAAAAACAATTTATGAAAGTAATTAAAAAAAAAACTATTTATGAAAGTAATTTTTTAAACAACTATTTATGAAAGCAAATTTAAAAAAAACTATTTATGAAAGTAATTTTTTAAAAAATATTTATGAAAGTAATTTTTTAAAAACAATTTTTTATAACTATTTATGAAAGAAGTTGATTGTAAATAAAAACTGAAATAAGCTCTGAACTTCTTCAGGTGCATCTTTTCCTCTTTGAAGTCGTTGCTTTTCACCGTATACAGAATTTCAAACCGAACCCTTTATTTAATCTATAAAGGGTTTTATTGTTCTTCTTCCATCAGTCATGAGCAGGTCCAAATGTTAATTAACTTCTGATGACCTCAGAAGATTAAACTTGGACAGCAAGATGGGTGCAGAACAGGAGACTCCGAATGTATGGCCGTATTGACGTAATAGATGAGAACTTTTGGGTCAGTAGATATAGAACAGTTAAGGCAGCAGGTTTAGTTCAGAAGGAGAACATGGTGATAAAAATAAACTCAACATAAAGAGGGATAAATATAGACCTGGCCAGAGATAAGTGAACACGTTGCTTAACGATCTCTTCTAAGTGAATTTTCTGATCGTTCAATTTGCAGACAATAAAAATGAAGAATAACAATAATTAATAATTCGATTAAGTAATGGTTGACTGATTGAAAAAAAAACAGCAGCCACAATGATTTCAAGATCTGGATTGTAACCCTAATTCCTAAACCTGCCCTAACCCTAATTCCTAAACCTGCATTAACCATAATTCGTAAACCTGCATTAACCCTAATTCCTAAACCTGCCCTAACCCTAATTCCTAAACCTGCCCTTACCCTAATTCCTAAACCTGCCCTAACCCTAATTCCTAAACCTGCCCTAACCCGAATTCCTAAACCTGCCCTAACCCTAATTCCTAAACCTGCCCTAACCCTAATTCCTAAACCTGCATTAACCATAACCCTGCTCCTACTCTAATTCCTAACCCTGCCTTAACAATGACATCATGGGCAAACCCTGTAAATAATAAGTGACTGTATTCGCCCAAAGCTGGGATAAAATCGATTATTTGAAAGAAATGCTACACAGTGGGCTTAGAAGGGGGTTCAAGCGGACATTAACCTATGAGTGCCCATAATGTTAGCTGTTTAGCTGTTATACATGTTGGTCATCATGTTAGGCACCAGGGAGGGTAGTGATATTCAGCAGAATTATACCATTTTGGGAGTCTGAGGCCCCAATCACCATCATTTTGGGCCAATACACGGAGGGGCTAAATTCTGGGCAAATTTGAAATTATCATAACTCGCAAAGTAAACAAGTTGAACAAACAAACAAGACCTTTTTTTAGTATTACAGGAAGAGAACTCTTCAAATATCAACTTTAAAATGAAAATCACTCAAACATCAATGAAACAACAAACAGTGATTCACATTATGCATCATCCGTCAGAAAGCACAACAAAGATTCGTACTCGGTGTTACACCCAAGTATCGCAGCTTTGAGCTGCTTACAGCTACGAATACTGTGCCCTGTCCCTTTACAATGTCTGCAATTTCATCGCTCTCTGGCCTTCATGACACTGGGGTCACTCTTGTCCCATAGTCGATTGATACAATCTGATAAATTGATCAAATTGTTTCAGTATGTTAGAATTAAAATGGTTTCCGAGAGTGATTTTTTTCATCCAATTCGATTATGATAGCTTTCTATGTCTAGATTCATATTTGTGAAGCATGAGAAATTTCATCTCGGGACTTTTTTGCAATCTTTCGTTAAAATATGCCGGCCGGGGGCAATTTTTGTCATTTTTTTTATGGAAAAAAATGCTTATTTTTATGGTAAATCTTGTGAAAAAATAAAAAAAAACAGGTCAAAAACTTGTTCATATGTCTCATTTTTTATAATGAAGTAAATTTAGGGCATCTGGCATTATCTAATAGGCTTATAGGATATATTTAGGGCTTTCTGGGAGAAATTTTCAGCAATTCTTCAGGTGCACCAAATTTACACCTTGGTAAAATCACTGTAGTCGCGATTTTGCAAAAATTCGAAATTCGCGAACTTCAAACGGGCATATCTTGAGAAGTAATTGGAGTTAGAAGACAAATGAGCCCATTTTTTGCAACCTCAGACTCTGAGCTATTCAAATATATAGGTTTCGTAATGATTTTAGAAAGTTGCTAAAAATTCATATATCCGCTTGCCAGCCCACTGTGTGCTATTTTTCGTCCCAAAAATTAAATTCCAATTTATTTTGAACACATACAAAGTTTAACTTTTAATTCGAACATTTTACACGTCACGGCCATATTCTTTCGGATGATTTTTGTGTAAAACGAATGTTCAAAGTTATTTTTTTATTAAAAAAAAGTTTATCAAAGCAATAAAACGTATTTGTGTCAGAAGTCCAATTAAAGACGGTGAATTAATTCATCCAACATTTTATATTTAATATTTTGAATGAAAATCAGTTGTTTTTTAGCAATGAAAATCTGACGAAACACATTTCACTGTAAATAATAAATGACCGAAATATTTTTTTTTAGAAACAAACAAAACAAATATAAGTAAAAAATATACTGACCTCATGGAATTCTTGAGAATTTCAACTAAGATATAATCCAATGGAGGAGCAATATAAGGAAAGGTCACATTCAAGTGGCCATTCAGTCGGACATTTGGAGCAGCACCATATTTCGCGAGGCACACATTCCTGAAGAAATTAAAATATTTTTTTAATAAAATTTCATATCTCACATATTTGGACCACAATTCTATTTACGGATCTCAATTTGAACATGATTACCAAACAAAATACAAAAGAAAATATTTAGAATGATTCAATTAGACTCTGTTTTTCGCATCTACATGACTTCTCGGCATTTTTTGTGGCTTCTGTTTTGTGCATAATGACTCAAATTTATTATTTATTTCATAATTGAAAGGGTTAGGGTTAGGTATAGGGTTTTTTAATTTTATAATTGAAAGGGTTAGGGTAAGGTATTAGGTTATTTATTTCATAATTGAAAGGGTTAAGGTTAGGTATAGGGTTATTTATTTTATAATGGTAAGGGCTAGGTATAAGGGTTATTTATTTTATAATTGAAAGGGTTAGGGTTAGGTATAGGGTTATTTATTTCATAATTGAAAAGGTTAGGGTTAGGTATTGTGTTATTTATTTTATAAGTGTTAAGGTAAGGTATTGTGTTATTTATTTAATTATTGAAAGGGTAAGAGTAAGGTATAGGGTTATCTATATCATAATTGAAAAGGTAAGGGTTAGGTAAAGGGTTATTTATTTCATAATTGAAAGGGTTAAGGTTAGGTATAGGGTTATTTATTTTATAATTGAAAGGCTTAGGTATAGGGTTATTTATTTCATTATTGAAAGGGTTAGGTATAGTATTATTTATTTACTATTTGAAAGGGTTAGGGTTAGGTATAGGGTCATTTATTACATAATTTAAAGTGTTATGGTTAGGTATTGTGTTATTTATTTCATTATTTAAAGTGTTAGGGTTAGGTATAGGGTTATTTATTTTATAATTGAAAGGGTTAGGGTAAGGTATAAGGTTATTTATTTTATAATGTAACAGTTAGGGTTAGGTATAAGGTTATTTATTTCATAATTGAAAGGGTACGAGTAAGGGATAGGGTTATTTATTTCATAATTGAAATGGTAAGGGTTAGGTATAGGGTTATTCATTTCATAATTAAAAGGGTTAGGGTTAGCATAGGGTTATTTATTTAATAATTGAAAGGGTTAAGGTTAGGTATAGGGTTTCTTATTTCATTATTGAAAGGGTTATTTCATAATGGTTAGGGTTGGATATAGGGTTATTTATTCTATAATTGAAAATGTATGATGGTTTCCTATTTTTCATACGTTTGTCAGAAATTATGTATGTTTAATAAATGACAGAATAAAATGTAATTTTTTTTTGTTCGATTTCTGTTTTTTTTGTTACGAATTCCGATTCACTACTGATTATTGAGTATTTATTAAAATATTTTGAAAAATAAACAAAATTCGGTTGAGTATTTGTTTAAGAAATTGAAAAGTTGAGTATTTGTTTATTAAGAAATTGAAAAGTTGATGATTTGTTTAAAAAATGACGTAAATGGCTAAAAATTATGTTAACATTTTTATGAGTTTATTTTATGAAAACTCTCAAAATATATAATGTAGATTATTGTTTATTAATGCATGTGAAAGGATATTCATTTACGAACAAAATGCTGGTATTCTGACAACTAAAAGTACTTTGGTTTTAAAAATATGACTATTTTAGTAGAACTACCTTGAAATCCGTGATTATTCAAACTGTTTTATGGTCGGTGGGTATTACTACTTATTACATAGATGATGATGATCATCATCATCATCATATTCGGTTTAACATCTATTTTACATCCTGGCATGTGTTAGATGGCTTTTAGAAATTGACTTCCAAACTCTGTATTTGTTCTTTCTTTTCCCAAGTGCATTTTTATCACTTCCTCCCATGTTTTCCTTGGTCTTCCCCTGTGATCTAGACCTGCTACCTTAACTGTTCTACATCTAACCTTGCCCCAGGAACTTTCATCCATTCTTGCAACATAGTCATACTATCGAAATGTCCTGTTGTGCACATATCTCCTTATACCGTCCAGACTTAATCTTCCTCAGAGGTCATCAGATCTAAGCCTGCCTTTAAGACTCACATGACACATCCATCGTATCATTCTCAGAAAACTAAGGTAATGCTCACCAGAAAGAGAAGAAGAAAATTTAAATAAATATATACAACTATGGGAAATGAAAAAGGAAAAACCAAGAGATATTTTTTATATATTCATCAACGTTTCGTCTTTATTGTAAGACTTCCTCAGGATGATAATTTTAAGAAAAATGTCATGCAAATATTGGGTTGACAGTAGTGCCCACTACTGACTTCTCGCAGCCTGGACCCCTGTCCAGCGCTCTTAGTAGCCACGGCTACTACTTTTCCTTATCAACCCATCATGTCAACCCAATATTTCGATGTACTTGCATGACATTTTTCTTAAAATTATCATCCTGAGGAAGTCTTACAATAAAGAAGAAACGTTGATGAATATATAAAAAAACATCCTTTTTGGTTTTTCTTTTTTCATTTCCCATGACGTCGGATTATCTTCATCCTTTCTTTCTCATACACAACTATATATTAACTAGTCTTCAGACTTGAAATGGAAGACTTACATCAAATCTGTTGCTAAGACCACTGGAAAAATGGTTGGATCTTTCTATCGCTCCAGAAGGTATTTTTACCTGTACAAGAGTCAAATACGTCTATAGATGGAGTACTGATGTTTCCTGCTTTGACAGAGTACAAAACGGACTTTGAAATCTAGTGAGGGATGTCCTCTGCTCTTTCCTACAGTCACTCTCTCACAGAAGAGATGTTGTAAATCTTTCTTTGCTCTACCGTTATTTTCATGGGTAGTGCTCGACTGAGCTCAAATCTATGGCCCCTCCCCTGTAAAATATTCACAATAAGAACCCGCCGAGCTACTAAATCTGTCAATGATTTCCCTTTCTCCCTCTGCGTGCCCAAGACGAAACAAAGCTTCCGTGGGTAGAGCTTCTTTCCCAAAACTGCCCGTCTGTGAAACACAGTGCTGCAAGTCTACTTCCCTGCCGACTACAATATGGTCGTCTTCAAGTCCAATGTAAACAAGTTCTTCTCGAACCATCCACCAGTCAAACTCTTTAACCCCGAGTGGTCTTTGGGCCTTGATAAGCAGTGACCATCGAGTTGTGTTTGGCCATGGTAAGTAGTTACACGTCTACATATATATATATATATATATATGTAAAGATAGATAGACGAAGAGTGATAAACAAGCGTGAATGTCCAAATTTATTTCAAACTTCGATTGTTCAATGCAAGGTATATTCTGTAATAAAATTATGTTTATTATTCTTTCCTAAAGCCAAGGCTTTTCAAAGATCGAGATCTTATCATCAGAGGAATTATACAGATAGATAAGTTGGAAATAGAAAAGCCAAAATTCAACATTTGAAAAAATATTAAGAAAATGATGCGTAAAAAAAACAAAACAAAAAATAGAAAACAAAACAGAAAATAGAAAACTTACCTCACAAATTCTGCTTTTTTCTCAATATGTTTCCGCGGCGAAAAACTTACATTTATAATTCCAACATAATTTGGCTGTAAAAAATAAAATATATATATTATATCTCTTTCCAAATATATTTTTTCATTTGTGCACCTGAACCAAAAGCATGTTCATTCATGTAGCGCCCCTATCATATAAAAGAACTCATATTCATGCGTCCCTGTCGTATCAAAGAACCCATATGTTTCATTTGTGCCCCTGAATAAAAGAAAATAATATATATATATATATATATATATATATTATTACCGGGGGGGGGGGAAATCTTCAGGCTAAAATGCATTTTAGCCTGAAGATTCCACCCCGGGGATGAAACGCGGGAACCTCTGTGTAGCTTAATTGCCATGAATATATTTTCATAGCTTTATATATATATATTTATAAAATCTATATATTAATACGATAGCGTGTGTGTTCGTGTGTCACGCTTCCGGCAAAAGCTCTGTGCATGCGTGCCGCACCTAGATTTTGAAAAACATTCAACTCGCCTAATTTTTGAGACATTTTCAAGTGTTTCCCTTTGGCACAACGGTTAGCGACGTAGTATTTTTGACTTTGGCCCGACTGGTTTATAGTTCGATCCCAACCAACCTCGAAGATTTTTTTTCTACATTTCGAGGGGAAGGGGTAGAGAGGTAGGGAGGGGACGACCAAGAAGACACATATTAATACAATAGCGTGTGTGATTTTGTGTGTCATGCTTACATCAAAAGCAACGACTTTCCGAATCTTGGCTTGGCCTTTTGGCTAAGATCAAAGTGTAGTATCTGTTCCGATGGATACTGCACTCCATAGACTGGTATGTCTTGGCCTTCAAGGCTTGATTTACGCTGGTCTATGGGTCTGTCCTGTGCAGTTCTAGGTCTACCCTCCCAGGCTTCGCCTCCCCTCTTTGGGGAGGAGTAAGTTTATTGCTTACTGCCTGGGGCACCCCTACCGGGGAATGCCAACGAGGCTGCCCAGGCAATTTTTAATGGCCAGAGTGCTCACCTTCTCGAGCGCTGGCTTTTCCAACCCCATTTTCCCGACCCGACCTTGTGGGATTAAGATAAAACTGGCCTTGTGCCTAACTCCTGTAGAGGAGTAAATAAATATTCATGAATTGGAGCCAAATTTAATTTAATCGAAAACATTTACAAAATAAGGTTTAGTCGTCGAAATATTACCTTCACTAGAAATATTGTATATAAAGAAGTTTTGTAAATTGTTTCATGTATTGTTCATTTTTTAAAAATAAATATACAAGTCAAATATTATCATATTTTATTCAAACATGTATAGGTTAGGAACAAGATAATTAGTATTAAAAACATCATTTCGTGTAATTTACACGGGTCCCGCTAGTCAAATATGAAACTAAAAGTAAACTTATAGTAGAAAGAACCTATAGTGAAATGGTTTAAGCTCAATATAGGAGATAGAGCAATTATAAAGATAGAAGAAAGATGAGTGATAAACATGTACGAATGTCCAAATTTATTTCAAATTTCGATTGTTCAATGCAAGGTGTATTCTGTAATAAACCAGTGTTTATTGTTCTTTCCTTAAGCCAAGGCTTTTCAAAGATTGAAATCTTATCATCAGAGGAATTATACAGATAGATAAGTTGGCAGTGGAAAAGCCCAAATTCAAACATTTGAAAAAATATTATTAAGAAATGGAGAGTGAAAAAAGTTTGTGTAAAAAAGATATGTGGGTTTGTTCAGATGGTAGTTGTCCGTTGGTAAAGTGTCCAATGAAAGGAGAAGAAAAAATCGAAGTTTGAAATAAATCTGGACATTCGTACATGTTTATCACTCTTCTTTCTTCTATCTTTATATATATATAAAATAAATGCTTTGAACACTTGGAATATTATTATATATATATCTTGGTGGTAGGCTGAAACAATTGTATGCTGCAAATAAAAAATTGAATTTTTGCTTAATTTGGCAAGAATTTGTTCCCTGAAATATTTTAAGTTCAAGAGAAAAAAAAAAAAAAAGATTTGATGTTGTTTGAATAATATTAAAATATTTCCTATTACAGTTCTAGTCCCACACTATTCAGCTATTAAAATAATTTGTTATAAAATTTATATTTAAAATATCAAAAAAATTCTAATATATTATAATAATTGTTAAATATTTCAGACGTTTTGCTAAATTCCTTGTTTCCGAATATCAGGTTCTGTCGTCTGTCTGTTATCCTCTTCATTAATACTTGTGAGTAATGTGGCTTAGAAGGCCTAGTCTATGTTGGAAGAGCCACAGACAGTGTTTACAGAGAAGAGTAGGGAGCGGACGAGGTTATTCAGACCACTCTCTTAATCTCTTTCATCTTAATCTCTTTCATCTTAATCTCTTTCATCTTAATCTCTTTCATCTTGCCTCTTCATGTTCCCTCCTCCTTTCCTTAAAGTCCGCAATGCCTCATTTTTCTCCACGTGTTCAGGTCCCTGGCAGTTTGTTCCCACAAGGACGTGTCTATGTTTGTTAGGGTCAAGGTGCACGCTAGCTGGTCTTTATAGTGCATTTTTGGGGCTCCTCGTGGTCTGGTCCCGTTAGCAAGCTTTCTATAGAGCATTTTCTCGGGGAGCCTGGATGGATCCATTTTGTATATGCGCCCTGCCCAGCGGAGGTGATGGAAGCCTCAACTCTGGTCACTTGATGCAAAATTTCTGTGTTAGGTGTGTGACTGTCCCGAGGGATTTTTAGAATTTGTCTCAGTTTTTGTTGCTGGAAGTGCTCTATATTTTTTATATCGCTTCTGTATAAAGTCCACGTTTCGCACGCATATAGAAGTGCGGATAGAATTACTGCCCGGAAGACCATGATTTTAGTGGCCATCGTCACTGCCTAATAAAAACGGGTCTCTTACCGTCTTCAAGAAAAACGATGCGAAGTAAGTGCACGTGTGACGAACGTAGAGATCTGCTTTGGAAGCTGACAGAGGACTTTGTGATCTACGGACAGAGTGATTTGCGTTTTGTTGGACCTTCGTTATTAATTCAACATACTCTCCCCACCATTCTATGGAGGGTGCACACCATGGTGATGAAATCAGATGGGCAGCCGAACTTGGAGAGAACTTCTCACATGGCCTGGTTACTTTATCGAACGCCCTTTTTTAAGTCCCAAAAGGTGAGCATGACAAGCTGCTGTTCTTCGAGGCTCCTCTCTCGTAATTGTCGCGCACAGAAGATCATGTCTATAGTCCTGCGAGAAGGTTGAACACCGCATTGGGTCTCTGGTAGGATGTCTTCTGCGAGAATGCGGACAAAGATCTTATGTGCGAAGCTCAGCAGGGATATTCCCCGGTAGTTATTACAATTCCCCAGGTTCCCCTTTTTGAAAATTGTTATAATGGTTGCATCACGGAAGTCACTGGGGAGGGTCTTCATCTCCTAGATTTTCAATATGAGGAGCAGAAGACGATTTCTCAGCTCGAGGCCCATCGTGAGTGATCAGCTTCACTGGGATGTTGTCAGGCCCAGGGGCTTTGCAGGCTTTGTTGAAGTCCTGGATGGAAGGTGGAAGTGCCATCCAGTGATGGACAGGATGCTGAAGGGTCATTCTCAGGAGATCATCTGGGTGTCAACATGATCGTTAAGGAGGTTCTCAAAATGGGACCTCCATCTTGCTAGAATGCTCTCGATGGTTGTGGCCCATTCACGTCTTTCAAAAAAAAACTTTTTTCCCTCCACCTCACAAAATTTTTTTTACTCTCTCCCTACCCTAAGAAATATTTTAAGTTCAAGAAAAAAAAAAAAATTTCCCCGCCCCACCCACACTCCAAAACAATTTTTTACCCTACACCCCCACAATTTTTTACCTTCCACCCCCACAAATTTTTTTTACTCCCCCCCCTACCCTAAGAAATATTTTAAGTTAAAAAAAAAAAATTTCCCCGACCTCCCCAGAAATTTTCTTACCCTCCACCCCCCAAAAAATTTTTTTTACTCTCCCTCTACCCTAAAAAATATTTTAAGTTCAAGAAAAATAAATAAATAAGTAAAAAGATCTTTCCCCAACCCCCAAATTTTTTTTTACCCCCCCCAAATTTTTTTACTCTCCCCCAATTTTTTTACTCTCCCCTACCGTAAGAAATATTTTAAGTTAAAAACAGCTTGATTATGAGCACTTTTATTAGCAGCTGTCGGCTGCTTCTCTAGGGTCTTACGTGCTTGACATTCATCTTCTATGAGAGAGGAGATGGTACCGTCACTCTCGTCGAAAAAGTCCTGTCTTTTCTTTGTTTTGCAGCTGATGGTTTCCTCCGCGGTACGGGTCATGGCCTCTCTGAGGCAGGTCCAATTGTGCTCTACTGTGTCATGACCCACAGGATCCGCAAGCTAACGTTCACAGGATTCCATGAAGTTTTGTGCCAGCTGTAGATTGCGGAGCTGGCTACAGTCAAAGTGTCGGTGTTGTACGCTGTCGGGTGCCCTTCTAAGTGGTCGAAGGGTTGTCATGGTAAGTCAAAAGATCAGAAGTCTAAGGTCCGTCCAGCAGTCGTCTGCCATAGGCATGGATCGTGTGATGCAGATGTCTCCTTGGTCGCTAGCTCTGGTTAAGACGTAGTCCAGGATGTGCCAGTGGTTTGATCGGGGGTGTCTCCAGTCGTTTTGGTAGCGAAAGATGATGTTGGTTACAAGTTTGTGTTCTGCACATAGAGCCAGAAGGAGTTGACCATTGACGTTGCAGTTCCTGATATTGTGGCGGCCAATGATCCCCTCCTACAGGCGATGGTCCTTGCCTACTCGGGCATTAAAGTCATCCAGCACAACGAGCTTGTCAAAGGCGAGCTCTGCCTGGATGGTGTGGGTCGAGCTGGGTGTAGAAAGCAGCTTTGTCCTCATCAGATGAGGTCAGAGTCGGTGTGTACACAGAGATCAGGGTGGTGTGTCTGTCCCGCATGATTGGAATGCAGACAGCCATCATGTGCTCACTGATGGCCATCAGAGTTAGGTTATGTTGTTGCACGAGCTGAGACTGGATAGCAAAGCTGATGCCATGTGTGCACAGCTCCGTGGAAGCCTCCTCTTTCCAGAATATGGTTTCAGCTTCCCTAATGTTGCACTCTTCGAGTAGTCTGGTCTTACTAAGGGATGCAACATCGACATTGAAGTGGGCAAGCTTCTTGCAGACGAGAGCTGTACGCCGTTCAGGGCGGTTTGCATTCACCACATTTTGGAGGGTGCAGATGTTCCACACACCTATGAAGAGGGGTGGAGAAAATGACAGAATGCCAGTCGCTGGGTATATTGTTTTGAGTGCTCCTGGCTGCACGACGGTCATGCATACTCATTTGGCCCACATTGTTTCCACCAAAATTCTATTTAAAAGAAATAATTTCATGCCCAAACCCTACATGTCTTGAATAGGATTGTTTTGTTGATTACTTTTGTTTTGATCAAAGGTAAAAATCCACAAATCTCTGAAATTAAGGCCTCCCCACTGGACCCGAAATGGTTGGGGTTATAGGGTTGGGAAATAGGATAGGCAGATACAAAAGGGCTGGGAAAGATTTCAGGGTGTCAGGGTGATTAGGAGGCCAACAACTTGCCCAATTCTTTTTGAGGAAGTTTAGTGTTGGGAAGCTTGGGACAAATTCTATGCATAGAAGCCTGACAGAGTGGACCTAGGAGTAATGATGACCCCTTCAGAAGGTGGTCCTTACAACTGAATGCACTTCAAAGTCATACAAATTATAAACTTACATTTAAATATGTAAATCTCTCACCTTTTCTTCGTGCATAGCCAAATGATGTTCAGCCAATAATCGAATTCCCAGACGAGATGTCAGCGTTTTGTCGAGAAATATTTTGATTAAAGAGTCATCCTGAAAGTATAACACAAAATAATGAATGCACGGTTGGACCACAAATAGACGGCTTCCTCATTCATCCAGCTTAACTCTAACCTGGCCATCATTCAATGTAACACAGGGCGTTTTTTTTAGCCTCCAAAAGTGTCAGTTTTCGCATGCAAACAAAGACGCTAAGTCATTACCGTATTAGATTTTTTAAAGACTTAAAGTAGCCAAAAATTGTGTTCACGTTTTGAAGAGATTTCACGTTTGCTGGAAAAAACGAAACATCCAAAATTTTCTCACTGCACACACACTCTTCAATCCCCACATCCCGTACGTCCTCGTTAGTTTTTTGGGCTTGTCCAATATAAAGCCACAAGTTGGTACATATTTAGAATATGTTTTCTTTCTCTCTCTCCAAACATAGGCGGTGGTGGGGCTGAATGTTTTCTTTCTTTCTCTCTCTCTCTCTTCCTCTCTCTTTCGTTCGCTCTCTCTTTTTCTCTCTGAAAGGAGGGTGGAGAATATGTTTTCTTTCTTTCTCTCTCTCTCTTCCTCTCTCTTTCTCTTCCGTTCTCCCTCTCTCTCTCTCTTTCGTTCTCTCTCTCTCGCTTCCTCTCTCTTTCGTTCTCTCTCTCTCTCTCTCTCTCCCTCTCTCTCTCGTTCTCTCTCTCTCTTCCTCTTTGCTGGAAATGTGCTCGCATCTGAGAATTTTAAATACAAGTTTGCAAAAAGAACAGCGCTGGGACGCCTCTAAACACTCAGTGCCTAGCCTTGTTTCCTTACTAGAACAATGAACGCCGTTCTCTTTCTCTCTATTTGGGCAACTTGGGGAAAGTGTTTTCGTTACTAAGTCTTACATGACCAGTCTGGGTCTCTCTTTTTCCGACAGGTTGAGGGTACAGGTTAGACAGCTTGTCTGGCTGCTGTTTCCGACTGATAGGAAGGAGCCAAAACTCTTGAGTAGCGCCAAGAACGGCTGCTCCATCATCAGTTGCATAATACTGTGGGTAGTTGTATGTGCCATGTCGCGCATGGAAAGGGACCCTGCAATTATCTCCGGTGGGCTTTCCCGAAGCCACAACCCCCATGGACCAGGTCGTGACTAATGGACTGGTTGTGTGAGCTTATTGGCACCAAACAAGTACCCACCTTGGCCAATCCACTCTATAATCAAATCAAACATGCCATTACAAAGAAATAAAATCAAACCTAAACCAGACACCCAAAAAACACTTTCGCCTACGCCCTTGAGGCTTGCATTCTCAAATATCCGGGGACTTAGAACCAACATCAACGACGTAGAAACCTTTCTCCTGACAAACTCCCCGGATATCCTAGCTCTTACATGAGCTTTAGATTGACTTTACATCACAACGTTAGTTACTTATATTTCCTATACCGCTCCCCGTCGACCCAGGACTGTACTCTGCTAAACTCTGTCTCTGAAAGCATAGATAGAGCACTCTTAATTGACTCGAATGCCCAGATACATGTATTTGGGGCTTTTAATGCATAACACCGCGACTGGTTGGGATTCTCAAGCCTTACTGACGCAGCCGGCAACTCTATGTATAATTTCTCCTTAGCTCACTCCCTCTCTCAGACTGTTGATTTTCCGACACGCATCCCCGATCGAGTGGACCAACAAGCCTCACTTCTAGACCTCTTCTTGACCTCAATACCCTAGGCTTGTGTGACGAAAGCTCATAGCCCACTCGGGAATGCTGATCACATTGAGCTAATGATACATATCACGCTAAAAAGTCGTCCAAAAGCTGATGAACCGTTGCTCAAAACAACAAGATACGACGAGCAAGCTGATTTTGAGTCAATCAGAAGTCACATCAGTGACGTCCCATGGAGGGAAACCTTCTCACTCCCTGCCAACCAGTGTGCAAACGAATTAACTGAATGGGTCAAAGCAGGCATTGAAGCCTATGTCCCCATGCGAAAATTCTTTAGCAAGCCCCCACTCTCCTCAATGGTTCACTTCGGAATGTGCAGCTGCCATTTCTGAGAGGCAACAAGCATTCCGTAAATTCGGCCGCCATAAGTCAACTACTAATAGGCATAAATTTATAGGGTCAAGAAATAATTGCAAGGCCGTGATAGGCGAAGCGAAGAGAAGGTATAATGAGTTAACAAAAAAACGCATCCAGTCACAGAAACTAGGTACTCGCGATTTCTGGAAAATCTACAATAGTGTAGTGAATAATGGTCAATCTACGATTCCCCCACTTTCAAACCACAATGATGTCGTTTGCACGGCCACTGATAAGGCTGAACTACTTGCACAGCGTTTCGCTTCTAACTCTACTTTAGACTCAGGTAACCACCCTCTCCCTGAATTACCTTTGCGGACCGAAGCCACACTTGATAACCTGGTCATCACCCCGTCCCAGGTCAGAGACATCATAAAAAACCTTGACACCTCTAAAGCTTGTGGGCCTGATCTTATACCTGTAATAGTAATAAAGAAATGCTCTGCTGAACTGGCCCCTGTCCTCTCCAAACTCTACAATAAATGCCTAGCCGAATCTTGCTTCCCCGATAGCTGGAAAATTGCCTCTGTGGTACCAGTCTACAAGAGTTCTGGGAATAGAACCGATCCTCAGAACTACCGCCCAATCAGTCTACTGCCGATCTTTGCCAAAATCTTTGAATCCTTAATCAATCTAGCAATAGTACGGCACTTAGTTAATGCTAAACTTCTATCTGACCGCCAGTATAGATTTAGACAAGCACGATCTACTGCAGACATCGTAACGGTCATCTCTGAACGCATGTACCATACACTCGACAAGGCAGGTGAAGCTAGGGCAGTAGCGCTTGATATATCCAAGGCCTTTGACAAGGTATGGCATAAAGGGCTTCTCCTGAAAATACGCTCATACGGTATTACTGGGCAACTACTTAATATAATTAGATCCTTCCTAAACAAAAGAAAAATCCAGGTTGTCCTCGATGGCCGTTCATCTAAGCTACATGATATAAATGCTGGTGTGCCCCAGGGATTTATTCTTGGACCTTTGTTGTTCCTGATCTATATAAACAATCTCCCTGATGACATAGTGTCTGAGATTGGTTTATTTGCTGACGACACCACGCTTTACTCTCGCCATGTTGGCAAAACAGACGCGATCATATCTGAGGCAATGGCTGAATCTTTAGAAAATGACCTCCAGGCTGTAGTGGATTGGGGCCATAAATGGTTGGTAACTTTTAATGCCGCAAAGACTAAGCTCCTTTCCTTCAACAACTACAAGAAGCCTCTCCGACCACCGATTGTCATGGCAAATAACACCCTACCTGAGAGTTCATCATTCAAACTCCTTGGCCTAACCTTCACAGGTAACATGAATTGGAACACATACATTGAAGACATTGCCAAGGCTGCCGCAAAGAAGGTTGGCTCCCTCTACCGTGCTAGTGGACTCCTTACACCTGACATTATCCTGTATCTCTACAAAGCCACCATTCGCCTATGCATGGAGTATTGTTGCTACATCTGGGCTGGTGCATCATCTACTAGTCTCTCCCTCCTTGACAAAGTCCAAAAAAGAGTCGTCAACCTAATAGGTCCCTCACTGTCAGCTAAGCTCCAGCCCCTGTCCCATCGCCGCAATGTAGCATCCTTATGTTTGTTTTACAAATACTTCAATGAATTATGCTCCGATGAGTTGGCTACTCTGGTGCCCCCTCGACGTAAATTCACTAGACTAACTCGACATTCTACTAAATCTCATTCATTCACTGTGGAGGTCCCCAGATGCCGGAGAGCATTCTACTCAAATAGCTTCTTTCCTCATGCTGCTGGTCTCTGGAACTCCCTCCCTGCCCCCTGTTTCCCCGACAGTACTGACATGCAGCAATTTAAAACTAATGTAAACAGACATCTCGCTGCTCAGATCCCAATTTAAGCTGAACCACCAATCCTTTTCCCCTTTTCCTTTTTCTCAGTAGTCCCTTACGTTTACAGTGGCGGCCTGCCTTGTTTGGGGTGAATCATGTTAAAAAAAAAAAAACGATAAAAGCAAATAAAAGGCAGAATTGTAACGTATTTCTAAGAATGTCTCCCCCCATTTTTTTTATAGAAAAGCAACAATATTTTAAGAAGGAATCATTTTACTATAAATGTATATAGAAAACTGAACCCCTACCTAAAAATTGAATGGTCGTTAAATAAAAAAAGAAAATTTTGTGCTTAATGTATAGTAATCAGAAGATTAAAAAAACAATTAAATAATTTTTTAGAGAAAGAAGGCATGTCTGCTGAAAAGAGGGTAAAACTGAAGCCCCACACCCTATACTAACCCTAACCCCACACCCTATACTAACCCTAACACCCTATACTAACCCTATCCTAACTAACCCCACACCCTATACTAACCCTAGCCCCACACCTATACTAACCCGACACCCTATACTAACCCTATCCTAACCCTAACTCCACACCCTATACTAACCCTAACTCCACATCCTATACTAACCCTAATACCCTATACTAACCCTAACCTTAACCCCACATTCTATACTAACCCTAACTCTAACCCTACACTAACCCTAACACCAAATTAGCCCCAAATGAGATTGTAGTTTGTTTGAGGTAATGTGCGTAGTATGTAAGTGATGTTTGACAATGCAGTTTAGTAGAAATACAAACAGAATAAATGACAATATTTTTTTTTTTTACTTTTATGAACCCCAAACAAGGCACATTGCCACTGAGACGTAAAAAGGTTATGGTAAATTAGGGACCATACCTACAGGGGCATTCTAAGTAGGGAGTTGAGCAGCAAGATGTCTGTTCACATTACGTTTAAATAAACATAATTCAGTAAACATAACTTATACAGTTTGTCAGTTTTCTCATGCAAACAAGGCGACTAAGGCTGTCATTACAGTTTTAAATTTTGTAAAGATTCTATGTAGCCAAAAACTTGTGTTTATGTTTAGGTAAGAGGTAAAACCTTTCGTTAAATATTAGCTTAGAAGAACTCTTTCGTCCTAGCACGGTACCACACTAACTCCTCGGACTAAATGATCGTTACATTCAAGAAGGAAAGATGATTATCGCAAAGACGGAAGATGCCTTTTGACCTTAGTCTTGAAATTTCTACTCTCCTAAAGACGGGTCAACTTCTAATCTTGGTTAGAAATTAGAAAGTATTATTCTGATCTAAAGACGCTGAACGAGAAAAGTAAATCTTACATTTAGCCATTATCTATAAATATTAGATAATGGCTAATCATCTTTCCTTCTTGAATGTAACGATCATTTAGTCCGAGGTAAAAACTTTCGTTAAATATTAGATAATGGCTAAATGTAAGATTTACTTTTCTCGTTCAGCGTCTTGAGATCAGAATAATACTTTCTAATTTCTAACCAAGATTAGAAGTTGACCTGTCTTTAGGAGAATAGAAATTTCAAGACTAACGTCAAAAGGCATCTTCCGTCTTTGCGATAATCATCTTTCCTTCTTGAATGTAACAATCATTTAGTCCGAGGAGTCAGTGTTGTACCGTGCCAGGACGAAAGAGTTCTTCCAGAAAAATCCTAACGGTGCGGACACACTAAGTCACACTCCCTGGCAAGCGGTCGGACAACAAATAGACTGCTTCTTCATTCATCCAGCCTGTGAGACAGAGTTTTTATTTGTGTCAACAAGAGATAAAAACTTTCCATAAATATTAAATAAGTTTATGTTATTATGACCCCGAGCAACGCCGGGTAGCCCTGCTAGCATTAAATAATGGTTAAATGTAAGATTTACTCTTTTCGTTCAGCGTCTTCATATCATCATAATACTTTCTCATTTCTAACAAAGTGTTAAAGTTGACCTGTCTTCAGGAGAGTATAAATTGCAGGTTTATGGAACTCTCTTACTGCTGACTGTTTTCTCTCCTACCTATAGCCATGGTCTTTTCAAGACTATGGCCAAGAGGCATTTCCTGCCCTTGCGATAATTATCATTCGATCTTGTTAGCTCCTTACATTAAGTGGCTTTATGCCCTGCCTGGGTTGCTCTTGTTTCAACAGGTTGAGGGTACAGGTTAGATAGCTTGTCTAGCTGCTGTTTCCGAACTGTGCTGCGGCTATTGCTCAGAAGCAGCAAGCATTCTGACAATTCAACTGCCATAAGTCAACTAAAAATAGACAGAAACTGATAGTGTCAAGAAATCATTGTAAGACTGTGATAGATGAAGCAAAGAGAAGGTATACAGCGATGGCCAGAAAATGCATTCAGTCACAGAAACTAGGTACTCGTGATATCTGGAAAATCTTTAATAATGTGGTGAACAATGGGTTATTAACAATTCCCCCGCTATTCAACCGATAAGGCTGAACTACTTGCCCAGTGTTTCACCTTAAACTCCACTTTTGACTTCGCAAACGACTCCCTCCCAAAATTCCCATTGCGGACTAAAGCCACACTTGATGAGCTGACCATCACTCCATCTCATGTCTGAGATATCATAAAAACCTTGACACCTCCAAAGACTGGGCTTGATTTTATACTAGTAATACAGAAATGCTCTGCTGAACTGGCCACTGTCCTCTCAAAACTCTACAACAAATGCCTTGCTTCCCTGATAGCTGAAAAATTGCCTCTCTGGTACCATGCTTCAAGAATTCTTGAGGTAGAACTGTACCCTCTACTCCCGCTCTTCGCTAAAATCTTTGAAATTCTAATCAATCTAGTAATAGCATGCCACCTCGTTAATGCCCAACTTCTTTCTGACCATCAGTATATATTTAGGCAAGCACAGTCTACTACGGATATCTTAACGGTCATCTCTGAACACATATACCATACACTGGACAAGGGAGGTAAAGCAAGGGTGGTAGCGCTTTATATATCCAAAGCCTTTGACAGGCTCTGGCAAAAAGGTTTTCTCAGAAATTTATTTATATGGCATTACTGGACGAATATTTAATATAATTAGATCCTTCCTATCCAAAAGAAAAATCCGGATTGTCCTCGATTGGCGTTCATCCAAACACAACATAAATGCAGATGTATCCCAGCGATCATATTATTTAATAGTTTCAACATATTACAAAACAAATCTTCATTTTTAGTTTGTTACGTTTTGTTACGAAAACAATATTTTTCCAATTGAAATTCATGTAAAATTTGATTGTAGGAATAGCAAAGTTTCACATAATCAGCATTTAATATTAATAGTCTGTAGTGGAATTGGGGGTAAGGTTAGGGTAGTAGAATGGGAGTTAGGGTAGTGGAATGGGGGTTAGGGTTAGGGTAGTGGAATGGGGGTTAGGGTAGTGGAATGGGGGTTAGGGTAGTGGAATGGGGGTTAGGGTAGTGGAATGGCGGTTAGGGTAGTGGAATGGGGGTTAGGGTTAGGGTAGTGGAATGGGAGTTAGGGTAGTGGAATGGGGGTTAGGGTAGTGGAATGGGGGTTAGGGTAGTGGAATGGGGGTTAGGGTAGTGGAATGGGGGTTAGGGTAGTGGAATGGGGGTTAGGGTTAGGGTAGTGGAATGGGGGTTAGGGTTAGGGTAGTGGAATGGGGGTTAGGGTTAGGGTAGCGGAATGGGGGTTAGGGTAGCGGAATGGGGGTTAGGGTAGTGGAATGGGGGTTAGGGTAGTGGAATGGGGGTTAGGGTAGTGGAATGGGGGTTAGGGTAGTGGAATGGGGGTTAGGGTAGTGGAATGGGGGTTAGGGTTAGGGTAGTGGAATGGGGGTTAGGGTTAGGGTAGTGGAATGGAGGTTAGGGTAGTTAAATGGGAGTTAGGGTAGTGGAATAGGGGTTAGGGTAGTGTTTCCTACATATCTAGATTAAACAAATTTTCGATGTTATTTATTTGACTGTTTAATGTTTTAACCCCTGCCCACCCCGTGGCTCATACAAATACTGTCTTACCTTAATGTGTTTTCGAGATTCACCAAGTCCCTCAGCCAAAAGTGAAACAACATCTTTGTGATCATCCAGAAGTTTGCGTAGCGTCACACTGTAATTCTGTTCATCTTCAAAATTATGGATCTGAAGGAAAAAAATAAAGTATACTTTGTTAGTTTTTTTTCTTTTTTTCTTTTACATAGTTCACCCCAAACAAGGCAGGACACCACTGTAGACGTAAGGGGCTACTGAGAAAAAAGAGGGGAGAAGGTAGGGGCAGTCAACCAAGATTGGGATCTGCGCAGCGAGATGTCTGTTTACATTATTTTTAAACTTCTGCATGTCTGTAGTGTCGGGGAAACAGGGGGCAGGGAGGGAGTCCCAGAGGCCAGCAACACGAAGAAAAAAAGCTATTTGAGTAGAAAGCTCTCCGACATCTGCGGACCTCCACAGTGAATGAATGAGATTTAGTTGATTGTCGAGTTAGTCTAGTGAATTTACGTCGAGGGGTTATATTAATATCTATGCAAAATAGTATCTAAATATTTGGGGGGAGGATTTAAAACATCCTAACTCTTGCAATCACACTTACACCTACTCCATCCTCTGTTTTATGGTATCACCAAGATTTCTAGTACCTGTGCCGGTGCAATGAGACCGCAGAATGGGCAGCCATGACTGGAAAACAGCCGTCACTCACAACCCTTGATTACGTGAAGAGAAGAAACACAGAGATTTTATTTAAATTTTTTAGGTTTCTTTTACGGCATATCAACCATCTTTGGGTCATTTAATGCCGAATCAAGTTGTTGAATGGTATTTTATGGGGAGGACGACTTCATTTTTTAATTGGTAATATGCCCTAAAAAGCTTTGTTTATTTTAATTCATTTATATTTTTATAGTTTTAACAGCATGTCAAAACTTAGGGGTATTTTAGGCCGAATATTTATGGAAATTGGAGGGGGTTTCTTCTTTTTATTTTAATTTATATATATGTAATGTTATTTTAATTTATATATATGTAATGTTATTTTAATTTATATATATGTAATGTTATTTTTATTTATATATATGTAGTGTTATTTTAATTTATATATATGTAATGTTTTTTTAATTTATATATATGTAATGTTTTTTTAATTTATATATATGTAATGTTATTTTTATTTATATATATGTAATGTTATTTTTATTTATATATATGTAATGTTATTTTAATTTATATATATGTAATGTTATTTTTATTTATATATATGTAATGTTATTTTTATTTATATATATGTAATGTTATTTTTATTTATATATATGTAATGTTTTTTTAATTTATATATATGTAATGTGATTTTAATTTATATATATGTAGTGTTATTTTAATTTATATATATGTAATGTTATTTTAATTTATATATATGTAATGTTATTTTAATTTATATATATGTAATGTTTTAATTTATATATATGTAATGTTATTTTTATTTATATATATGTAATGTTTTTTTAATTTATATATATGTAATGTGATTTTAATTTATATATATGTAATGTTTTTTTAATTTATATATATGTAATGTTATTTTAATTTATATATATGTAGTGTTATTTTAATTTATATATATGTAATGTTTTTATAATTTATATATATGTAATGTTATTTTAATTTATATATATGTAATGTTTTAATTTATATATATGTAATGTTATTTTTATTTATATATATGTAATGTTATTTTAATTTATATATATGTAGTGTTATTTTAATTTATATATATGTAATGTTATTTTAATTTATATATATGTAATGTTTTAATTTATATATATGTAATGTTATTTTTATTTATATATATGTAATGTTTTTTTAATTTATATATATGTAATGTGATTTTAATTTATATATATGTAGTGTTATTTTAATTTATATATATGTAATGTTATTTTAATTTATATATATGTAATGTTATTTTAATTTATATATATGTAATGTTATTTTAATTTATATATATGTAGTGTTATTTTAATTTATATATATGTAATGTTTTTTTAATTTATATATATGTTATGTTATTTTTATTTATATATATGTTATGTTATTTTTATTTATATATATGTAGTGTTATTTTTATTTATATATATGTAATGTTATTTTAATTTATATACATGTAATGTTTTTTTAATTTATATATATGTAATGTTTTTTTAATTTATATATATGTAATGTTTTTTTAATTTATATATATGTTATGTTATTTTTATTTATATATATGTTATGTTATTTTTATTTATATATATGTAGTGTTATTTTTATTTATATATATGTAATGTTATTTTAATTTATATATATGTAATGTTTTTTTAATTTATATATATGTTATGTTATTTTTATTTATATATATGTAATGTTATTTTTATTTATATATATGTAGTGTTATTTTTATTTATATATATGTAATGTTATTTTAATTTATATACATGTAATGTTTTTTTAATTTATATATATGTAATGTTATTTTTATTTATATATATGTAATGTTTTTTTAATTTATATATATGTAATGTTTTTTTAATTTATATATATGTAATGTTATTTTTATTTATATATATGTAATGTTTTTTTTATTTATATATATGTAATGTTTTTTTAATTTATATATATGTAATGTTTTTTTAATTTATATATATGTAATGTTATTTTAATTTATATATATGTAATGTTATTTTAATTTATATATATGTAGTGTTATTTTAATTTATATATATGTAATGTTTTTTTAATTTATATATATGTAATGTTTTTTTAATTTATATATATGTAATGTTTTTTTAATTTATATATATGTAATGTTATTTTTATTTATATATATGTAATGTTTTTTTTATTTATATATATGTAATGTTTTTTTAATTTATATATATGTAATGTTTTTTTAATTTATATATATGTAATGTTATTTTAATTTATATATATGTAGTGTTATTTTAATTTATATATATGTAATGTTTTTTTAATTTATATATATGTAATGTTTTTTTAATTTATATATATGTAATGTTTTTTTAATTTATATATATGTAATGTTTTTTTAATTTATATATATGTAATGTTATTTTTATTTATATATATGTTATGTTATTTTTATTTATATATATGTAATGTTTTTTTAATTTATATATATGTAATGTTTTTTTAATTTATATATATGTAATGTTTTTTTAATTTATATATATGTAATGTTTTTTTAATTTATATATATGTAATGTTTTTTTAATTTATATATATGTAATGTTTTTTTAATTTATATATATGTAATGTTTTTTTAATTTATATATATGTAGTGTTATTTTAATTTATATATATGTAGTGTTATTTTTATTTATATATATGTAATGTTTTTTTAATTTATATATATGTAATGTTTTTTTAATTTATATATATGTAATGTTTTTTTAATTTATATATATGTAATGTTTTTTTAATTTATATATATGTAATGTTTTTTTAATTTATATATATGTAATGTTTTTTTAATTTATATATATGTAATGTTTTTTTAATTTATATATATGTAATGTTTTTTTAATTTATATATATGTAATGTTATTTTAATTTATATATATGTAATGTTATTTTAATTTATATATATGTAATGTTATTTTAATTTATATATATGTAGTGTTATTTTAATTTATATATATGTAATGTTTTTTTAATTTATATATATGTAATGTTTTTTTAATTTATATATATGTAATGTTTTTTTAATTTATATAAATGTAATGTTATTTTTATTTATATATATGTAATGTTATTTTAATTTATATATATGTAGTGTTATTTTTATTTATATATATGTAATGTTATTTTTATTTATATATATGTAATGTTATTTTAATTTATATATATGTTATGTTTTTTTAATTTATATATATGTAATGTTATTTTAATTTATATATATGTAATGTTTTTTTAATTTATATATATGTAATGTTATTTTAATTTATATAAATGTAATGTTATTTTAATTTATATATATGTTATGTTATTTTTATTTATATATATGTAATGTTATTTTAATTTATATATATGTAGTGTTATTTTTATTTATATATATGTAATGTTTTTTTAATTTATATATATGTAATGTTATTTTTATTTATATATATGTAATGTTATTTTAATTTATATATATGTAGTGTTATTTTAATTTATATATATGTAATGTTTTTTTAATTTATATATATGTAATGTTTTTTTAATTTATATATATGTAATGTTTTTTTAATTTATATATATGTAATGTTATTTTTATTTATATATATGTAATGTTTTTTTAATTTATATATATGTAGTGTTATTTTAATTTATATATATGTAATGTTATTTTTATTTATATATATGTAATGTTTTTTTTATTTATATATATGTAGTGTTATTTTAATTTATATATATGTAATGTTATTTTTATTTATATATATGTAATGTTATTTTTATTTATATATATGTAATGTTATTTTTATTTATATATATGTAATGTTATTTTTATTTATATATATGTAATGTTTTTTTAATTTATATATATGTAATGTTTTTTTAATTTATATATATGTAATGTTATTTTAATTTATATATATGTAATGTTATTTTAATTTATATATATGTTATGTTTTTGTTTTTTTAAATTCTTTGGTAAAGTTTGATTTTTTTAAAGTATGAGAGTAAGATGTGGGGATCGTTTTTTTCAAAAAGATCTTTAATATTTTTTTCTTTATAGTAGTCATTTTTTATTGTTGTAAAATTGATGCAGTTGATTAAAATGTGTTTGTATTGTGAGTCGGGTTTTGCATGGTATGCAGAAGGGTTGGTTTTCCTTCCTCAAGAGATATCATTGGGTTAAAAGTTTATGCCCCATTTTTATTCTTGTTAAAGTGACCTCTTCTTTTCTGTTAAGTTTGATGTTTTGTTTTTGCCTTTTTAGATTTGGCATTATTGCATGTAATTTGTTGTTTGGAAAATTATTCCAGTAGGTTTGCCATTTTTCCATTGTGTATGTATTGATCTGTCTATAAAGGTCTGAGTAGGGGATCAGAAAGTTTAGATCAGTTGGGAGGTTTAGTGCCGCTTTTGCTGCCAAATCCGCTAATTCGTTTCCTCTGATACCTGTGTGGCTTGGTATCCAGCAGAAAATAATTTCTTTTTGGCTGTTTAGTTGTGTTCATTTGTTGAGCAGAATTGCAATTAGAGGATTGTCTGTCTTTTTATTTTTAATAGATATTAGAGCTGATAGAGAGTCCGAAAAGATTATATACTTGGAATTTTCATTGTTGGAGATGAGATTGAGTGTTAAGGTTAGTGCATATATTTCTGCACGATAGATTGAAGTTTCTTTTGGGAGGTTTGCTTGCTTTTTTATGGATTTGTTGAGTATTGCTGCACTGGCTGTTGCATTATTTTGTTTGGAACCATCTGTGTATATATGTATATGGTTTGGATATATTTCCTTGATTTTGTTGAGGTTATCTTGCAATATTATTGGATGGGTTTTTTTCCCGTATTTACGTCAATTTGGGGCGTTATGATTTCCCATGATGGGATTTTGAGGATTGTGGGTTGGAGTACTTTGGTTATAGGTATAGCTGCATTGTTGACTATGGGGATCATTTTAAGACCAAAGGGCTTGATTGCGTTTTCTCTCTGTTCAAAGGAGACTTTGTGTTTGGGATCAGTGATACTGCTGTATGCGGGGTTGTTGGGATTTGCTATTATTTTAATGTAGTACTTAAGAGCTAAGTTGTTGTTTCTGAGTTTTGGAGGGGGGTTCAAAGGCTTCTGAATATAGGCTTTCCACTGGGGTTGTTTTGTAGGCTCCCAGGACTAGTCTTAGGCAAGTATGATAGCTGAGGTTTAACATTTTTTGATAGGATTTTCGGGTGGATTGATAGATAAAGCATCCATTATCTAGTTTTGATCTGACTAGGGATCTGTAGAGTTTCATAAGGGTGTCTTTATCAGCTCCCCAATCGTTGTGGGATATGACTCGTAGTAGTTGTAGTGCTTTATAACCTTTCTCTTTGATGTAGTTGATGTGTGGGATGAAGTTCAGTTTTTTGTCAAAGATTATTCCTAGGAATTTGTATTCAGGTACGAGTGGGATGTTTTCCCCTTCAAGTTGTAGGTTGGGATCATTATGTAGTTTGTGTTTGTTACAAAAATGGATGCATTTGGTTTTGGTTTTTGAAATTTAAAAACCGTTTTTGGTTGCCAGTTATAGATTTTGTTTATGTTGTTTTGCAGTTTTCTTTCTATCAAGTGGATATATGTGGATCAATAGCTTATGGTTAGGTAGTTTGGTAGGGTAGTTTTGTTTTATGGCATATCAACCCTTTTTGGGTTATTTAATGCTGAATCTGGTCATTATAGTGAAAGTTTTTATGCTTCAAGTTCTTTATATCTTCAAATGTTTAATCAGGGTTTTTCGTTTGGTAGTTTTGTTTTTCGGCATATCAACCCTTTTTGGGTTATTTAATGCCGAATCTGGTCATTTTAGTGAAAGTTTTTATGCTTCAAGTTCTTTATATCTTCAAATGTTTAATCAGGGTTTTTGGTTTGGTAGTTTTGTTTTACGGCATATCAACCCTTTTTGGGTTATTTAATGCCGAATCTGGTCATTATAGTGAAAGTTTTTATACTTCAAGTTCTTTATATCTTCACATGTTTAATCAGGGTTTTTGGTTTGGTAGTTTTGTTTTACGGCATATCAACCCTTTTTGGGTTATTTAATGCCGAATCTGGTCTTGTTTTCTTCTCTTTTTTGTTTCTTTCCCCTTTTAATATCTGTTTCTATTTAACCCATAGTTGGGACCCTAACAGGTACTACCACTCCGGGTCAGGGTGGACCTGGGAGCAATGGTAATTAAGAGGAGGCTCCGCATTCCTCAAAGTCCGTAAGCCGGATCTCACCATCGGATGTAGTTTAAGGTCATATCCAGGACCGGAAGTAGGGTAGGAAAAATAAAAATAAAAAAGGGGAGGGAGAAAGGGAGAGGAGCTGTTGTTTTTGTTTTTGTTTTTGTAGAACATAATTAAGTTTAACAAACAAACAAAAAAAAAAAACGTCAATGTAGGTGAATTTCGTCTCAGGGAGCCACAGGGCAGCCTGATCTGGTATCACCAGGCTTATGGTTAGGTCATCGACGTATAAGGATCCACTTATATCGGGGGTGATTTGCTTAGCTATGTCATTTATTTTTTATATTAAATAAGGTTGTTGATAGGATTATGCCTTGTGGTGCACCTTTTTCTTGTTCTTTTGTTTCTGATAATGTTGATCCCATTCGTACTCTAAAAGTTCTGTTGGATAAAAAGTTAGAGATGAAAAAAGGTAGTCTACCGTTCAGTCCGATATTGTGTAGATCTCTTAGAATTCCATGTCTCCATGTTGTTTCATAAGCTTTTTCAAGGTCAAAAAAGATGGTTGTTTCATGTTGACCTTTTATAAAAGCTTCTCTAATGTAGGTTTCTAGATTTGTTAAAAGATCAATGCATCCACGATTTTTCCGATAGCCACATTGTATATTTGTAATTATATTATTTGTTTCGAGGAACCAAGTTAATCTATCGTTGATCATTCTCTCAAAGGTTTTACATTAGATTAGTCTATAATTAGAGGGATTTGATGGATCTTTTTCGGTTTTGAGTATTGGGATAACTATGGCTTGTTTCCATAAGTTAGGTATGTTGCTATTTTTCCAAATATCATTAAGGATGTCGAGGAGGTATGTTAGGGAGATATCCGGTAACTGATTGAGGAATTCATAATGTATGTCATATGGACCTGTTGTAGTATTGTGAGATTGTTTTAGAGAGTTGCATAATTCTGATAAGGTGAATAGTTGGTTATAGTTTTTAGAGTTGTTCGATTTGAAATTTAGTTCTTTCTTTTCTTCGATTTTTTTAATGTTTTGGAAAGTTCTGCTATAGTTAGTAGGAGAGGAGTTCTGGGAAAAACTTTCAGCCAATGTGTTTGCGATTTCATAGAGGTCAGTGATTATTATGTTATTATTAGAAAGATGTTTGATCGAGATGTTCTTGTTTTTACCGTTAATTTTTCTAATCATGTTCCAGACCGTTTTTGTATTTGTGTTGATGTTTATTTTAGATACAAAGTCCTTCCAAGAGGAGCGTTTTGCTTCCTTGATTGTACGTCGTGCTAGTGCTCTGTGCTTTTTAAAGGAGTCTAGATTTTCCGTAGTGGGATGTAGGGTAAATTTACGGAGGGCGGATCAGCGTAATCTGATCGCTTTTCTGCATTCACTATTAAACCAAGGTTTATTGTGTTTTGTGGATTTGTAGGATTTGGGGATACATTCTTCAGCAATTGATATGATTGTTTCCGAGAAGAAAATTACATGGTTTGCATTTTTGGTAGTTTTGTTTTACGGCATATCAACCCTTTTTGGGTTATTTAATGCCGAATCTGGTCATTATAGTAAAAGTTTTTATGCTTCAAGTTCTAAAAATAAAATAAAAAAGGGGAGGGAGAAAGGGAGAGGGGCTGTTGTTTTTGTTTTTGGTTTTGTAGAACATAATTAAGTTTTACAAAAAAAAAAAAAAACGTCAATGTAGGTGAATTTCATCTCAGGGAGCCACAGGGCAGCCTGATCTGGTATCACCAGGGTTTGCATTTTTGATGTTTGAACTGGGGGTGAGTTTTGATTGGCATCAAAGTTTGAATTTTGTCCAGTCTGCTTTTTTAGGTTCCAGTGGAGAATTTTGTTATTTGGGTTTGGGGTTAAACTTTTCAGGAATATGGGAAAGTGGTCACTTCCACAAGTGTCATTATGAACTGCCCAAGTAAAGTCCATGAAAATCGAAGGATCACTTAAGGACAAATCTATTGCTGAGCGGCTGCCAGAAAAGGAACATATATGGGTTGGTGTTTTGTCATTGAAGATGCATAGGTTGTTGTTATTGATAAGTAATTCGATGTCTTTTCCTTTTCTATTCGTGTTATCGCAGCCCCATATGATGCTGTGGCTGTTGAAGTCCCCGAGTAATAAATAAGGAGCAGAGAGTTGTTCTATTGTTTCCTGTAGTTTGTCTTTATTTATTTCTTCATTCGGTGGGATGTATAAGGAGCAGATATTAATTGGTTTTTGTAAGGTTACTCTGACAGCTATTGCTTGTAGATCAGTTTTTAGATTCATGTGACTTTGTGGCACATCATTTCTGACTAGGATGGATGGACCACCTGATGCTCTTAGGCTTGAACTTTTGGTATAGCTAAAGTGTTGATAACCTTTTATGTTAGTTATGTTTTGAGAAAGGTTTCCTGAAGGCAGATGATGGATGGGTTTGAGTCTGCTATCAGTAGGAGTAATTCTTAAATGTTAGCTCTCATTCCACGACAGTTCCGTTGTAATATTATATTTGGATTTGGATCCATTTAGTTTAGGGTGATTTTAGGAAGGTCCTAATCTTCCACTTCCATTACAGGGGGGGGGGGGGATATGGTTTAATTTTTGGTCTGGCTCTGTGCCTCCGGCCGAGAGCTCGATGTTCTTCTCCTTTCCCTCAATTCTGGTCCAGATCTGGATCTTGGTTTTTCCGGTTTGGGTGGTTTTGATCCGGATGTGGATCTTGATCCCGCCTGCGATGCTTGTCCGGGCTCATTTTCAACTGGTTTTGGTTCAATCTCCTTATTTGTTTCGGGAGTGACGCCTTCAACTAACAGTACCTCAAGGGACCGGAATCTGTTGCTTACTGTCACCGCCGCTCGTTGCGATTCGTGTTTCGTAGAGGATTCAGCTTCAGTTGAGGAGATCTTTTCCTTTGTTGATTTTGTTTGCTTAGAGGTTGTATGGGAAGTAACTTTGTTTTTGTTGTTAATATTTTGGTTTATGGATTGACATTTATGGTGGGAGTTTTTTCCTTCAGGATCTTCTGTTTCTGGTATATTGTAATTGTTGTCAGTAGGAATTAATGGATTTATTTGTTTATCCTCGTTGAGTTGGTTTAATTTTGATTTGCTTTTAGAGATTTGTTCCTGATTATGGCTATTTGTTTTCGTTTTAGTGGAGGTTATTACTTGCTCTTTGTCAATCTCTTTTTGGGTTGTTATTAAAGTTTGAATTAGGTTTTTGAGTTCAGCAATTAGTTTATTTGTTTGGTTAGATTGGTTTGGTTTTTGAGTGACTTCTGCATAAGTATTTGTTTTTTGATAGGATTCTACTATTTTTCTTGCTTCTGGAAAGGATATATTTCTGTTGTATTTTACTTCTGTGATTTCTCTTTGTTTTTTTTTAAAGGTTTTACATGTTTTAGAGTATGCTGGGTGATTTTCGTGGCAGTTTGAACATTTTGCTTCGTTTGAGCATTCTTCTTCAGTATGATTGGGATTTTTTTCAGCACATTTTCCACATACGTTTTGTCCTCTGCAGGTTTCCCTGTGGTGACCAAATTTGTGGCACTTGAAGCATCTCAAGGGGGCTGGTATGTACTGGTTTACTTTTTCGACTAGATATCCGATTTTGATTTCTTTTTGTATGGTAGGGGTGTTGAAAGTTAGAATATACGTATTGGTGAGTATAGATTGACCATTTCTTTTTATGTTAATTCGGACGTGGTCTATTACTCCTTGTTTTTTTAGAGCAATTTGAATTTCCTCGGTTGTTGCTAAGGTTAGCTCATGACTTCTTATGATACTTTTTGAGGTATTAAGTTTTTCATGAGCGTACACTTTGCATTTATAAGTATGAAATTTTCCCAATTCTAAAAGATTTGGGGCATTTTTGTAGTTGTCTACTTCGACAAGCAAATTTCCATTTTTCATTTTCTTGATATAAGATTATTTGGCGATAGAGTTTTTTCAATTAGAAAGGGAGATAGTTCATTGATTCTTTTTCTTTCTATGACTAGAAATTTTGGAAACTTTTTTCTATTGGTTTCCTCGATTCTTAGCTTCCTGCTCGCTGTCTGAGCTAGAATTGTCAGATACTTCCGAGTGAGTTCTTTTGGTATTGCCTCTGGGTTTTTTATTTAGGTTTTCCATAAGAAATGTGCTTTTTTTTTTCATCTCTCTTGGTCCAAAAGTGGGAGATGTTAGGGAGGAAACCCATTCGCCCTTTCATCCCAAGGATACAACAGAAGTATAGTGAATTTATTTTAGGTTTTACCATCATTTATAATTTTGATCGGATCGGGCCTCTCTGATCTCCCGTCTAGCCGAAGTAAGGGCCAAAGTAGAGTGTTGCAAGGCGCGTAACCATTTGTGTTACCAGAGTACGGCTTGCCCAGCTACCAGGATCCCGTCCTAAGACGACACGGGTCGCTACCCACGGCTAACAGGTAGCCCCAATTTGGGGAGGGAGTGGGTAGTTTTTGATTTTTGTTTTGCAGAACATGATTGAGTTTTGCAAAGAGAAAAACAAACATAAAAACATCGATGTAGGTATATTTTGGGTCAGGAAGCCAATATTCAGACAGCCTGATCTGGTATCACCAGAAACACGGAGAGTGACATCTTGTATTGTTGAAGGAAGTAAGACGAGAATGGCAACTACCACAGAAAAAGAAACTTGGTGATTGTGGTTAGGAAAAAGGGGGAAATACGATCCGGACTGTTTAGAGTACTGAAATCGGCATTTCTGTGTGTTTTGTCAACCTTAAAGGATTTACATGACTGAAATAGGATTTAATTGACCATGACGTCTGCCTTGTTTGTCACAGTTATTCATTAACTTGCAGGATTTCATGGTTTTACCCCCAACATGGAGAGCCGCACGACTCAGCAGTTGTAAACAAAGTTGGGGAAGGTTTGGCACAGAAAACACAAATAAATGGAACAGAAGAATATTTAACTGCATTGATTTAAGACACAAAATTCAATTCAATTAATTTGGCAAAAAATAAAGCAAGCAATTTTCAGTTGCCATGGAGGAAAAAGGTGGTAGAAATTTACACACAAGACAATACAGTAGCCCAGCACCTGGCAATGTCTTCTATGTATTTGTTCCAATTCATGTTACCTGTGAATTTTAGACCGAGGAGTATTAAAGTTGGACTCTCGGGTAGGGTGCTATTAGCCATGGCAATCGGTGGTTGAAAAGGTTTCTCATTATTAAATGAAGGAGCTTCGTCTTAGTAGCATTAAATGTTACCATCCATTTGTACCCCTATTCACTTACAAACTGGAGATTATTTTCTAAGGATAAATCGGTGAGATTTTTTAATTATACAGAATTTTTTAAAATCTGATGCATGAATAAAAGCTGGCTGATACTTTGACATTACGGAAACGAATCCAAGGAAAAGAAATGAGTGTTTTTTTTTTCTGAAACAAACGAACACGCGTACTCAGGACACAGTAGCTCAGAACTGCTGCTGTAGAACTGCAAGACTTAGCCCCTTCACAAAGATAATCACACACTTAAAGTCGTCGACATTTATTGCTTACGACGCATCCGTCTCTCCATCTAAATCCCAAACTGCACTATCAATACAAGATGAAAAACCACAGACTCTTCTGAAAAAGAGACCGCGGTTTGATCGCATTCTTCGACATCCCGAGGAGGAATTCATCCACAAGTTGGTGCCTCCAGTCGCACCCGCTGGCTGGAGGAAGCGCAAAGGCGGCCGGCTCAAGGAAGTGGGTGTAATTGGAGCTACCAACTTGTGGACGAATTCCTTCTCAGGACAATGAAAAATGCGACCGAACCAGCGAAGTAGAGATACTTAGTGTTCGACTTCTTCGACAATGCTTTCATTGAGAATGATAAGGACTCGGTCGGAGAGGCTGACAGAACCTTTGTTTTGCATATATAAAAGCATTTGACATTACGGAAACAAATCCAAGGAAAAGAAATTTTTTTTTTTTCTGAAACAAACTAACAAGCATACTCAGTTTTTCTAGCAAGTGGCATTCACTATTACAGGGGTACTCAACCTGGGGGTCACAACAAGATTTCTAGGGGTACTTAAATGGCTGATGAAAGAGGTATTTTAAATAGTCATAGTTGTAGATTATGAAATTCAGTGCCTGTGCCTTCATAAAGTTGCTCTGATTATTGGTTTAGAAAAAACATATCAAAATATAAGTAATAATTAAAAAAAAAAACATCAAAATATAAGTAATAATTAAAAAAAAAAACATCAAAATATAAGTAATAATTTTAAAAAAAACATCAAAATATAAGTAATAATTAAAAAATAAAACATCAAAATATAAGTAATAATTAAAAAAAAAACATCAAAATATAAGTAATAATTAAAAAAAAAACATATCAAAATATAAGTAATAATTAAAAAAAAAATATCAAAATATAAGTAATAATTAAAAAAAAAAACATCAAAATATAAGTAATAATTAAAAAACAAAAAACATCAAAATATAAGTTATAATTAAAAAAAAAAACATCAAAATATAAGTAATAATTCAAAACGAAAAAAAAGTAAATACAGAACTAGATGTGGTGCAGGTTGTGCAATCACATCTTGTTGCTTTGCGGATGAAGTTGCAGTCGTACTTTCCCGTATTGAGTGCTCCTGAATTGATAAACTTGCTTGTAACAAACAGGCATAGCCCTCACACTAAAGTTCATGACTGATTGATACTTAAGAAAATATTGTTTCACTCTTGCTTGTGTAGCATCATTGTAAAATATTTGTAATACTGATGTTTCTTCAGAATAAGGTCATCAAAATTTGAATAATTTTTTTTCTTTTGCAGAATTATTGTAGTAGAATGAGTCAATCAATAAATTACCATTATGTTCATTGTCACATTAATGGCGGTACAGGAAAATGTTGAGAACCCCTGTGTTAGAGAACCTATCCCACAGCAAAAGGTAGATTGAGAATTAAGTTAAATAAGAACCAAATGAGATCCCAACGATGAACGGTCTTGAGATGGTGGATGGCTGTCGAACATGAGCTGCACGTTCCCAGTTTACAACTCAAGTGAATTCAAAAGCAAATAAAAACAACAACTGTTTTGCCTTATGTAAGGACTAGTAAATATTGGAAGAAAAAAGAAGGAGATGAACTCTATTGCTGAAAGAAAAGAAAACAAAAAAACTAATAGAAAATAACTGTTTTGTATGGCATGATTTCACCGCCATAACTGACGACTAGTAAATATTTCAAGAAAAAAAGAATGAACTGTTTTGCATGTGTATGGTTTCACAGTTATAACGAAGGGCTAGTAAATATTTGAAGAAAAAGATGGTTTGGGAAAATTGTTTTATAACTCAGGGGTACTTAATGGGAAAAAGGTTGAGAACCCCTGCACTATTATATGAAGCAAATGCACGTTTTGTCAACTTACCAAAGGAAATTCAGAGAGGATATTAAAGGCGCGGATGTACATCTCATGCTGTAAAAACAAAAATACATAACCTGAATGGATTTTCATTGAGGAAAGCAAAAGAACATCTCAGATACAAACATGGCTAAATAAGTCCAAGACCTAACTCATAAAACAATAACTTTTAAGCAAAATTTGACTTTACTCATCAACATAGTCTCCTTCTAGGGTCATGTATTATTTGACTTTATTCATCAACATAGTCTCCTTCTAGGGTGATGTACTACTTGACTTTATTCATCAACATAGTCTCCTTCTAGGGTCATGTACTATTTGACTTTATTCATCAACATAGTCTCCTTCTAGGGTGATGTACTATTTCTTATGTTTGTCTAACAATTCAATGCCTTTTTTGTGGCCTCAATATCACTTTCCGATATCACTGTCATTGGAGCGAAATCTCTTTTTTTGAAGCATTCTTTTGAGGTCCGCAAAAAGCCATAGACATGTGACACGGTGCAAACGTGTGTTGCGGCAATTTCTTCCTACAAGTGCAACAATAATGCTATATAATATTCGTTATTAATGGTAATTCCTTTCTCAAGGTAATCGCTGAACAGAATAGCTTGTGTATCCTAGAATACGAAGGCCAAAACCTTGCCTGCTGATGTTTTCACCTTAGATTGTTATAGACAGCTTTCAACTACTGCCGTCCACTCAAATGACGGCCAAAATTGACTCCAGATGGGTGGGTCCTTGTTTCATCCATTGTCACCTAAACTCTTTTTTATTTGCAAACAACAATCTGAATTGTTGAGGCATTGACTGTGAGCATCGAGAAACGTTGATGCAAAATGATGAACGGACACCGACTTCTGATATCTTCCTCTGCTATCTCACACAACTTCAATTAATAATCGGCCAAAACAAGTTTGTGGACTTTTTTTAACGTTTTCCTGGACAACTGAATGAATTTCGGTTGAAGTGTAGCAAAAAAGAAAGGATTTCAGTGCAATTTTTTGCAAGATGTTTTTTTTCCATCCCCCATTTATTTATTTAACTATTTATTTTATTTATTCATTTATTTTTTAATGGTTTCCAAGTAATCTGCAGTAAATACACATAATATGCTGCAATACCTTAAAAAATACCATGTATCCATTAAAAGAAAGAAGTTAGAAAACTCAAAGTTGAATTGTAATACATTTTATGTACAAGAAACTAAAATCTAATACTAGGACTGTTTAAAAATGAATATATTGCCAGATTTCTTTGGCATTATTAACATCTTCCGCTAAATCACCCCCTTGCCTCCCTAAAATATGAGATTCTTACTTTTTTTTTAGGCAATTACATGTTAACACCCTGAAAAACTTTGCAGAAAGAAACAAACAAAAAACAATTATTTTAGAATTTAGAGTCTCACATATGAATGGGGCAATTTTTTTTCTTGAACTTAAAATATTTCTTAGGGTAATGATCAGTAAAAAATTTTGGGAGGTTGGGTTGGAGGGTAAAAAAAGTTTTTGGGGGGTTGGGGAAGATTTTTTCTTCTTTTTTTTAACTTAAAATATTTCTCAGGGTAGCGGGAGAGTAAAAAATTTAGGTTGGGGTGGAAGGTAAAAATTTTTTTGAGTGGGTGGGGGTGGAGGGTAAAGATTTACGGGGGGGGGGGGGGGGTCGGGCAAAATTTGTTTTTTTATTTAACTAAAAATATTTCTTTGGGTGGGGGAGAGTAAAAGTTTCTTTTTTTTTGGGGGGGAGGGTAAAAAAAAATTTGAGGGGGTGGGCTAAAATTTTTTTTTTTGATCTAAAAATATTTTTTGGGGATGGGAAGAGTAAAAAAATTGTTTTTTTAAGATGTGAAATTTTTTTTTTTTTAGTGTAAAGTCAGTGCAGTATCTGTTCTGTTTCCAACTAGGAAAAATATGCGACTGGGAGCTTGTGCAGCATACCGCCCCTATGGAATACATTTTAGGGGGGGGGGGGTTGCAGTATTGCACCCGTATGGAATATGTTTACTACTTTTTCATAAACAGGGGCACAAAGGCACTATATGGGTTCTTTGATATGTCAGGGCTCATTAATATTAGTTCTTTTTTATGATAGTGACAAAACATGAACAAACACAATTTTGATTCTTTGATATGACAGAGGTGCATTAATATGAGTTCTTAGGTATGTGCACTGGGGTGGAGATAGGTACATATATAGTATGCACACCCTTGCAGAGATAAGTAAGTATATAGTATGCACACCGGGGCGGCTATAAGTAACAAATATATTATGCGCATCGGGGCGGCAATAGGTATGTCTATAGCATGCGCACAAGGGCAGCGATAGGTACGTATATATTATGCGCATCGGGGCGGTAATAGGTACGTATATAGAATGCGTACCGGGGCGGCGATAGGTATGTATATTGTATACGCACCGGGGCAGCGATAAGTACGTATTAACATTCGCACCGGGGTGGAGATAGGTACTTATGTAGCATTTATACCGGGGCGGTGATGGGTACTTATATAGTATCTGCACCGGGGCAGCTATACATACGTATAGGGTATGCGCACCAGGGTGCAGATAAGTATATATATATAGAAGGTGCAGACAGAGGTTGTACTTTTTATAGAAATATGTCATACTTTTGCCCTGGGCAACGGAAGAGGAATGGTGGGGAAGAGACAGCTTTCGCAAAAGGAAAGGGAGAAAGTAGCGGTGAAATGGGGTGACCAGGGAAGAGAGAGGGAGAGAAATAGAAGTTTGAATATAAAGATGTTACACACACGATTTTTCTTCTATTTTATATTTCTATGACCCCGAGCAGTCTAAAATAATTCACCATTTCATTTTAAGGGAGATCCTTTTTTTTCTTTTTATTTTAGACGATTATGTGTTGTTTTAATGGGCTTTTTTGTAAGATGGGGGTGGTTGCTTAGTGTTAGGTTTAAGGCATCGCTATCGTAATAGTAAACTAGTTTACTATCTTACGTAGGCCACGGTTAAGGGAGTTTTTTTAGGGGGTTACTTGTCAATCTAGAGTAATATAACACTAACAGATTATTAAAGACGAGATATTTCTAACCCTAACCCTAATCCTAACAGATTATTAAAGACGAGATATTTCTCTACAAAATCGTGTACATTTCGGAACTTTTTCCCATTGAATTTCTTTCGGATTTTTTTTTATGAAATGCAACTTAAACACTTATGTTAAGCACACCACATTAACGAGTGTCCTTTTGTCTTTAAGATGGGACTATTTTTATATGCATAGGGACACACAATTTTGCATCCAATTTGTAACAAAATAACATCAAAAATAAATGATAGATCGCAAGTTGAAATTGTAGGGAATTTCACTTTTTTTTTAAATATATCGCCAGGAAATCAGCCCGGTTTCAGATATATATATATCTATTTATATATCTATATCTATGTATGTATGTATATATATATATATATATATGTAGATTAATTCTTTTTGTTCAAAAAAAATATACATATATAAATCTCCAAATATATTTACCACTTTTAAGATGGTGGGGTTGCATCCCACAATGAAAGGCAAGCCTCGAAATCCTCCAATTCGATGTGCAATTCGGACAGGGAGTTCTTTGTGCAAATATTGGGCAGATTTCTGCAAAGGAAAAGAGTGAAATACAATTCAACCTAAAAGTCACAGACAACATGAATTGAAACAAATGCATAGAAAAAATTGCGAAGGCTGCTGCTTCTACCGACATTCTACAGATAATTTCTCACACCTGCTAGTATCATATATCTCTACAAAGCCACTATTTGGATTATTGTCGTCACATTTGGGCTAGTGCCCCAACCACTAGTGCACCAACCCTCTTGAACAAGGTCCACAAAAAGTCTCTAATTTAATAGGTCCCACACTATCTAACAAGCTCCATTCTCTGTATCATCGCCGTAAGATTGCCTCCCTGTTCTTGCTTTGCTAATACTTTCATGGAATGTGCTCCGATGAACTTGCTGCTCTGGAGCCCCCTCTACGTTAATACTCATGATCAACTCATCAATCAGCAAAGCAAAATCCCACCCCTTTACCGAAGAGTTCCCCATATGCAGGGCTTTCTACTTTAATAGCTTTTCCTCGAATTGTTAGCTTTTGAAATTCCCTTCCTGCTTCCTGTTTCCCTGATTGTACTAACATGCAGAAGTTTAAATGTCATATGAACAATCATCTCGCTGCACAACTCCCCACCTAGGATGCCCCTAATTCACAGCAGTCCCTTACGTCTCAGTGGTGTTGTGTCTTGTTTGAAGTGAACAAACAAACAAATAAAAATTTCAAGTGAGTATTGATTTACTCCTTTCCAGGAGTTAGGCACAAGGCCAGTTTTTATCTTACTCCCACAAGTAAGATGTGACCCAAGGTCGGGTCGGGAAAGTGGGGTTTAAAAATTGCCTGGGCAGCCCCGTCGGCATTCCCTGGTAGGGGCACTTCAGGCAGTAAGCGATAAACTTACTCCTCCCTGAAGAGGGGAGGCGAAGCCTGGGAGGGTGGACCTCTTAGAACTGCACAGGACAGACCCATAGACCGGCGTAAATCAAGCCCCGAAGGCCAAGACAATACAAGTTTATGGGGTGCAGTATCCATCGGAACAGATACTACACTTTGATCTTAGCCAAGTAAGTAGAAAGAGCGTTACATAAACTATTGCTGTGCACACTGATGCTCCGTTTGATCTAATCGTCATCGACTGGACTCCAAATTGTCGGCAAGATATTTTCTTGTGATCCAATTAACTCATCAAAACTAAAGCACTGAAATTACACTTAAAATTTTGCTTTTTTGCCATCACATAGATGAAGGAAGTTGGCAACATTTTCGTGAAGATGCAATTTTTATTCTGTGTCTCTCAGTCAGTCTGTCCGTCGCTCAGAATTTGAGTAAAAAATACATCAATAAACAATAAAGAAATTTGACGCTAAGCTACACCACTCCTCTAGCTTTCGTGACGTCACCAGTTCGGCTGTCCCATGTTCGGTTGGTCACCCGGTACTGCCTGAGAGAAGTTGTCGTTCTGATGAAAGCTGCCGATGTTGAAACGCCTGGTCCAGCGACTATTCACTCCCATGTTGTGATTGTTTAGATCAGTGAGCAATCAACCGGGTTGGGTCATCAACCTTGTCTCGCTGTGAAGAGAAGGGTCATTTCATGCAGAAC
Organism: Sepiola atlantica; assembly: GCA_963556195.1. Classification (NCBI taxonomy): domain Eukaryota; kingdom Metazoa; phylum Mollusca; class Cephalopoda; order Sepiida; family Sepiolidae; genus Sepiola; species Sepiola atlantica. The sequence goes on along the minus strand of OY744525.1, from coordinate 164,268,197 downwards.
AGTTGAAGGGAAAAAATTAAGTCTGTAACGACTTTGTCTGTTTCGTTTTCTTAGAAGAATAATTTTTTTTTTTTAAATAATTCAAAAAATAATGTACAGTGGTTTGTTTACAAAGCCAGGCCATTCGATAATATCAAAGTTTATCTCTATGTGTTAGGTGGATCGATGGGCGCTAATAATTCTGGGCGCGTCTGTGAAAATCTGTTCTATGTTCGGGACGAGAAAATTACATATACACAAATTATTATGATGGGTTCGGTGGTCTCCGATTTTATCCTGAGAAATAAATTTTATTGCGTTTATCCAGAGCTTCTGAAAGTAATTTCTGGCACAGTTTATGATCGTTTATTTCTGATTTTGAAAACAGCTGAGAGATATCAGGACTGCCCCACAGGGTAATTAACCAGCGGCCATCTTAGACGACCCACTTAAAACCAGTTGACCAGATTTGAGATCTAACACTCGACCGTCATTTCCAGCTCTTGCTCATATCGACTTTGAGACGTTAATCCCCTTTTTTCTTTATCTTTTCATGAGCCCATAAAATAATATAAGACAGTTTTCTTTTTCCCATCACCAACTGTGCGATACGTTCAGAGATTTTTAAGGATTTCTTTCTGTCTATTCATACTAGCGCAGTAATTGCACTATCAACCTTCGTAGGCTCACGGTCAACGCTGCCTGACACTGTCACACTGCGACTGGGAATTGAAAACGCCAACGTGACGTCTCCAGTCTTTAACATACCAACTGAGCAAACCAGGACAGATTATGAAAACTCAATCAAATTAATTTACTTATACAAAAACGATTTCTTCTGATTATTCGCGTTAATTTAAAAAAATATTTATTGCTTTTGAATACGGATTGGTGTCTAGGAGAGTAGAAAGTGACTAACTCTCGCTTCCCTTATTTTGTCCTTTAATCCTCACTTTCCATGAGCGATGCTTCTGAAAAAGGGGAAAGAATTGCTGTTTTCTGGGTCAGAATCTATCTACCTAACACTTATTGTTAGCTAGTTTTTGACCTTGAAGTAGTTTTTTTAAATCTATTTTTTAGCTCCTTGCATCAAGTGGCATCATGCCTTGTCTGGGGCGATTTCCATAAAAAAAAAGAAAACAATTTGATATGAGATAAAAAAGAATAGATGGAAAAGAAATGAAAAAATTTGCGAAAAATTTAAATAAATTAAATTAAAATAAATTAAATTTAAATAAATTAAATTAAAATAAATAATAAAAAGATACATTTGGTTATCGACAACGAATTTAAAATAAAATTGTAAAATCAGAATAACAGAAAGAATTTGTTGTTATTTTCAAATTAATGAAATAATAATCACATTCGGTTTAACGTCCATTTTACATACTGTCATGGATTCAACATCTTTTAGAAATTGACTTCCGAACCAACCTATATCTATCCAGGTCTTTATTTATCCCTCTTTCTCATATCAATCCCTATTATTTCCTCCCATGTGTTCCTTTGCCTTCCCCTGCGGACTGAACCTGCTACCTCAACTGTTCTACATCTACTAACCCAAGAACTTTCATCCATTCTTTCAATGTGACCAAACCATCAAAGTCTCCTGTTCTGCACACATTTCCCAATACTGTCTAGAATTAATCTTCCTTTGCGGTCATCAGATCTAAGAATTTTATTAAGACTCACATTACACATCCATCGTATCATTCTCATATCATTTCGCTCCATGCAACGCATGTCCTCAACCATAACTGGCGAGGTTTCACTTCCATACATCATCACACTACGTATGTGTCTGATAGACTTTTCCCAACATTTAGTAACAGGAGAAGTTCCCTTAACTCTTATATCTTGATATAATACAAGCACCAGCTCCACCCTGTGCTCCACTGATATCTCCAAGGTAACACAACTTCTGAACAACCTCATCAGCTTCGCTATCCAGATATATTTTCTCTACATCAGTGGAGTGATGTATACACGGTGAGATGATGTATAGAAGTGAAACCTGGACAGTGGCGATTGCGGACATGCGTGGCATGGATAAAAATGCTGTGAGAATCAGACGATGGATGTGAGTCTTAAAGACAGGATTGAATCTGATGAACTCAGAGGAAAGACTAAATCTGGACTGTACAGAGAAATGTGTGCAGAACAGTAGACTTCGATGGTCATGTTGAAAGAATGGATGAGAGTTCTTGGGTAAGTAGTTGTAGAACAGTTGAGGTAGCAGGTTCAGTTTACAGGGGAAGGCCAAGGAAAACAGGAGGGAGTGATAAGAATGGACTCGAAAGAAAGGATAAATACAGACCTGATAAAAGGTTAAGGTTAGTTTGGAAGTCAATTTCTTAAAAGCCGTCAAATGTATGGCAGCATGTAAAACAGACGATGACGAAGAAGATGATGGTGGTGATGATGATGATGGTGATGAAGATGATGCTGATGCTGATGATGATGAAGAAGATGCTGATGATGATGAAGATGAAGATGATGAAGATGATGAAGATGATTATGATGAAGATGATTATGATGAAGATGATGAAGATGATTATGATGAAGATGATGAAGATGATTATGATGATGGTGGTGATGATGATGGTGGTGATGATGATGGTGATGAGATGATGGTGGACTAATACATCTTTTCAAACTTGACAACCTAATAGTCGAACTTGGGAAGCTGCACAGAATTTCAAACTAAATATTTAGTCTACGACAATAGATTGTTAGGGTTAGCTCAGAGGAAGATTAAATCTGGACTGTATAGGGAGATGTGTGCAGAACAGTAGACTTCGATGGTATAGCCACGTTGAAAGAATGGATGAGAGTTCTTGTGTTAGTAGATGTAGAACAGTTGAGGTAGCAGGGTCAGTTCACAGGGGAAGGCCAAGTAAACAATGGGAGGAAGTGATAAGGATGGACTTGAGAGAAAGAGGGATAAATAAAGACCTGGCCAGAGATAGGTTAGTTTGGAAGTCAATTTCTAAAAACCGTCCAACACATGCCAGCCTATAAAACCTGAATATGATGATGATGATGATAAATTCAGAGAGAAATATTATTTTGTTTTTCTAAGAAACCATATCAAATGTGACAAAGTTGTTTCAGGTCGTGACTTGGTGTTAATTGCTAAAATCGAAATGGAAGGAAACAGAAATAGTTTTTATTTAGAAATTAAAAGTTAGATTTTATTTATTTTTTAATTTTTTTTAATGCTATTTCACCCCAAACAAGGCAGGACGCCACTGTAGACGTAAGGGGCTATTGAGAATTAGGGAGTAAGTTTAGGGGGTCATTCTAAGTTGGGAGCTGTGCAGCGAGATGTCTGTTTACATTAGTTTTAAACCTCTGCATGTCGGTACTGTCGGGGGAGCAGGGAGGGAGTTCCAGAGGCCGGCAACACGAGGAAAGAAGCTATTGGGGTAGAAAGTTCTCCGGCATCTGGGGACTTCCACAGTGAATGGATGGGATTTAGCTAATTGTCGAGTTGGTCTAGTGAATTTACGTCGAGGGGGCACCAGAGTAGCCAATTCATCGGAGCATAATCCATTGAAGTATTTGTAAAACAAACATAAGGATACTACATTGCGGCGATGGGACAGGGGCTGGAGCTTGGTTGACAGTGAGGGACCTATTAGGTTGGCGGCTATTTTTTGGAGGAGAGACTAGTAGATCATGCACCAGTATTTATTTATTTTTATTCATCGCAAACAGGGTATACTGTCACTGAGACATGAAGGGTTACTGTGAATTAGGGGCCATACCAAGTTGGGAGTTGTGCAGCTAGTTCATTGGAGCACATTCCATGGAAGCAATAACGATTGATTTTTACTTGTAGATATTTGCTATTTCTTTGTAATGAAACACGACATTTTGCTCCCATTATTAGAGCCTATTTTAATCCAAGTTATTTACCTACCTCCCACAAGGTAAGATGTGACACAAGGTCGGGAAAGTGGGATTAGATAAGCCAGTGCCCGAGAGGTGAGCACTCTGGCTATTTAAAAATTGCCTGGGCAGCCCCGTCGGCATTCCCCGGTAGGGGCGCCTCAGACAGTAAGCAATAAACTTACTCCTCCCCAAAGAGGGGAGGCAAAGCCTGGGAGGGTGGATCTCCTAGAACTGCACAGGACCAGACAACTCCCAATAGACCGGCATAAATCCAGACCCAAAGGCCCGGACAATACCGGTTTATTAGGCGGGGTAAAAAAAACCCTGCTTGGATTAAAAATTGAAGGAAGAAAAATAGAATTTAAAAAAAAACACGAAATTTTAAACAAATGGAAAATGGAATAAAGAAAAATCTGACATTTTATTGTAATGTTTTGAATGTCTTGCACCAGTCTATTTTTTAGTTATCTCCCTAGGATTATTCAGATTGAGAATAGTAGTCCAAATATTCGAAAAGTCAAATTATCAATCCTCATCTCAAAAATGCAAAAATAATTTCCCTTGTAATTGGCGACATAAATTATTTTCAAGCAAATTAGACGAAAACAATTTTGTAATAAAACATGGAATTTTGATCTCAGCCTATTTTAATCTAATTCTCTCCATAAAAGTTGAAGGAAAAAATAGAATTTAAAAGGAATAAAAACAAATAGAAAAGGAATTAAGAAAGATTTGAAACAAAAAAAAACTGACAGTTATTTAAAGTTATCTCCCTTTGATTATTCGGATAAATCCTAATCTCAAAAATGCAAAAATAATTTCACTTCTAATTAGATACGAATTAAAAAAACAAGCCGCACATGCGTGGTCCCCCTCTGTATGTGACTCGATGTGGTGATTGTAAAATGCAATAAATTTGGGTAATTTGGGGCATTTTTGACCCCCCTTTGACCCCCTGGGGGCGCGAACCAGAATTTTTCTGAGGTCAAGGATGCTCATTTTATATCCAGAACAATTGCCTCTATATTTTGGCCAAGTTTCAGAAAAATTGAATGGATGGATCAAACGTTATGGGAGAAAAGAGTCATTTTTTGCCATTTTGGGGGCTTTTGACCGCCTGGGGGCGCAAACCAGATGTTTTCCAAGGTCAGCTATACTTATTTTCTATTAGGAACAATTGCCTCCACATTTTGGCCAAGTTTCAGAGAAATTGAATGGATGGATGAAAAGTTATGGGGCAAAAAATATCATTTTTTGCCATTTCGGGGCCTTTTGACCCCTTGGGGGGCTAACCAGATTTTTTTTCAAAAATCGGAGAATGTCACTTTCTAACCTGACAAAAGTTACAACTTCATGCAAAATTTCAGAGAAATTCAATGGATGATTGCGGAGAAAAATACGGACGGACGGACATGCCTCAAAACATAGGTCCCACGATTTTATAAATCGGGGGACCAAAAAAAATTTTTTTAAACAAATGGAATAATATAAAGAAAACGAATAGGCTATTTTGCCGGTCCCGGCAGAATAACGATGGGGCTGTTATTTTGCCGGTTCAGGTTTATTTAACCTAACTGTTACAGTGAAGATTTCACGACTCAACTTAACTGCCGGTTTATTTTTATTTCAACATTTATCCAATAAAAAAAGAAATAATTAAAACTTCTGACTATTTTTATAAAATTAAATAAATAATTCATACGACAATTTTCGCCACGACTTACGAAAAAAAAAGTTTTATTTCCCCATAGACTAAGTAACTACGATGAATTTCTATGTCCATTTAAATGCATTTACGTATTGTTTTTATTGTAAAAAAATAATACAAATTACGTTTTTAAGTACAAATAATTCGCTTTCAACCCCGTTTATGTCTTCTTTTTTAAAATACAACTCTCTACCGGATTACCTCACAATGTTTGTTTGTAAAACAATTCAACTTTGCATTAAAATTCGTCGTTACATGTAGCAGTTGAAATTATTGACAATTACTACTGTTGTTATTTTATCGCAAGAAAAACATTCAATTTAATGGTTAATTTAGTGAAATGATGAGAAATAGTCCTAACATTTATCTGATTTAATTTCTTTAGGGACTTATCTGTAATTATTTTAATAATCAGATTTCTTCACAAGAGTTATTTATTTTTTATATCAATGAATAAAAACTATTTTATTTTTCTTAAATAACTAAAACATTTTTTATCCGACGCAAATTACTTATAAATCCGACTAAAGAATCTAATTGTCTGTAATATTTTCATTCATTTTATTAATTTTTACTTTTAATGTTTTTTGTATTAAAAGCAGATATTTCTTTTATATTCAAAACATTAAAATAACCGACAGAATAACAACTGATGATGACGATGAAAATAAATTGTTATTAAATATTTGTCCTTATTTATTTCATTACCCTTTCTTTCACAAGGCCATAACAGTTAGGTTAAAAAAAACATAAGCCGGCAAAATAACGGTGGTTATTCTGCCGGGACCGGCAAAATAACGAGGGGCTCGTTATTTTGCCGGTCCCGGCAAAATAGCCTCTTCCTAAAGAAAAATCTGACATTTTATAATAATCTTTTGAGTTGTCACCCTTGCACCAGTCTTAAGTTATCTCCCTTGGATTATTCGAAATGCAAATTACACTGGACAACAACATGTTTGCTACTGGGGATGTGTAAATTGATTTGGGTACGCTGATTTCAAAAATCATAACCGTTTTGCTGTATCACGTCAGGATCTTGAGTTTCAGAAATACTCCCATTGCCTAGAAGTAGCCTACCACCTCTTACGTAACTACAATATAACGTACTTATATAACTACTAATTTTTCTTTCTTTCTTTCTTTCAGTTAAACATGAGTAGACGTTCCTGTACCAATCATCCAGACAACTTCTGTTATGTCTGTGGTTGGTTTACCCAAAAAGATCAACAACGAAGTGTATCTAGAGCAGTGAAAATGAAGGCCGCCTACTTTCACTACTTCGGGTGTAAGGTCAGGGACCAAGAAAAGAGCTGCACAAGCTGCCACTCAGCATTGACTCAGTGGTTGGTGGGCAAGCGCGCGAGCATTCCATTTGCGGTGCCCATGATATGGCGTGAGCCGCAGAATCATCATGATGATTGTTATTTCTGCTGCACAAGCATCGCCGGCTTCAACAGGAAGAATAAAGGCCACATCAAGTACGCTGACTGCGTCTCTGCTCGTAAACCTGTGCCTCATGATGACGAGAACCCTGTTCCAACATGTCCATCTGATCCGAACATAACTGTAAGCAGTGGCGAAGAAGATGGTGATGAACCTTTTGAACCCGACACTCCAGTAATAAATTTTTTCTGAAATTTGTTGTCCAGTGTTATCAATCCTCATCTCAAAAAAGTAAAAATAATTCCCCTTGTTATTAGATAAGGGTAAACGTTATTGTTGGCGACAAATTATTTTCAAGGAAATTAGTCAAAAACAATTTTAGTTCATTTGTGAGCTATTTACGTTAAAAAAAATATAAACCTGTAAACTTACCGTGAATATTGGTTGTGAGTAAAGTTATAAGGAAGTCAGACATCTTGTTTAGTCAGATGGAGTAAGGACCCAAACTAACTGTCCATATTTATTGTAATTTAACACGCTTAAAACTTCTATTAAATATTTTTTAACGCATAAAAATGAGTATTGATTTACTCCTCTCCAGGAGTTAGACACAAGGCCAGTTTTTATCTTACTCCCACAAGTAAGATGTGACCCAAGGTCGGGTCGGGAAAGTGGGGTTTAAAAATTGCCTGGGCAGCCCCATCGGCATTCCCTGATAGGGGCGCCTCAGGCAGTAAGCAATAAACTTACTCCTCCCTAAAGAGGGGGAGGCAAAGCCTGGGAGGGTGGACCTCCTAGAACTGCACAGGACAGACCCATAGACCGGCGTAAATCAAGCCCCGAAGGCCAAGACGATACCAGTTTATGGGGTGCAGTATCCATCGGAACAGATACTACACTTTGATCTTAGCCAAAAGTACGTAAACCCAAATAAATCGTTTTTGATTAATTTTCATACTGAATTTACAATAATCATTACGATTAGCGACATAAATTATTTTAAAGGAAATAAAGTTGTGAAATTTGTCAAAAAAATTTGTGACCTATTTGCGTTAAAAATGTCTCTCCTTGATGAAAATAGACTGGTATTGTCTTGGCTTTCGAGGCTTGATTTACGCCAGTCTATGGGTCTGTCCTGTGCAGTTCTGGGAGGTCCACCTTCCCAGGCTTCGCCTCCCCTCTTTGGGGAGGAGTAAGTTTATTGCTTACTGCCTGAGGCGCCCCTATTGGGGAATGCCGACAGGGCTGCCCAGGCAATTTTTTAAACCCCACTTTCCCGACCCGACCGTGGGTCACATCTTACTTGTGGGAGTAAGATAAAAACTGGCCTTGTGCCTAACTCCTGGAGAGGAGTAAATCAATACTCTTCATGCAATGCATATCCTTAACCCTTCACTTTCTACATTTGCGATTGAACTCAATATTGGGGAGAAATAGGGGTTTTATAGCCATAAAAAATGTAAGTCATTTATAACGACAGCTAACAGAATTAAAAAGGGGTAAAAAAACAAACAAATAGGCAACAAATAAATGTTACCAAGGGCAAGATTAGTTATTCTGGGTAAGTTTATTTGTGTTTTAACTTATTTGAAAGAGTTATTGTTCAAATCAAACTTGGTATCAACCTTTTCAGTTCGAACGAAACACAAAATGGCTGTTAATGAGCCCTGCTTTATAATCGGTAAAAAATCGAAAAATAAACAAGATAGTGTTAGAAACACATCCCAAAAATGTCACCAATCGTGGGAAAATATAATATTCTACCAGTATTTTGCTTAATTTTCGTTTTTAAGCGATTATCCAAACTCTGTAATTTCAGCCATTTTGTTTCCCATTCTAACTGAACAGGTGGATTCCCAGGTTTGTTTTGAACAAAAAAGCACTTTGAAATAAGTTACAACACAAATAAAGTTATCCAAGTTTGTAGAAGAGTAACTTATCTTGCCTTTGGTAACATTTATTTGTTGCCTATTTGTTTTTTGTTTTTTTTTTACCCTTTTTTTCGTTCTGTTAGCTGTTGTTATAAATGGCAAAAATGTATTAGGTCAAAGCTTACTAACCAAACTCCCCATACGTGACGAGAAGCAACTTGACTTGCAGGTTCCATAATCAGCATTTAACCATCTGATGCGCACAGAGTGCAGCAGGTGCTCGTGTAATTGCAAGAGTACGTTCAGGAAAGTCTGCCATCTCTTCCATAGAGGCTGAATATGGATTGATATTCCGTTCAACACGCCAGCATCTATATATATATATATATATATATTTTTTTTTTAAATAGTTCACCCCAAACAAGGCAGGCCGCCACTGTAGATGTAAGGAGCTATTGAGAAAAAGGGTGAGAGTTTTTTTTTTTTAGGGGGGGTCAACCTAAATTGGGAGCTGAGCAGCGAGATGTCTGTTTACATTAGTTTTAAATTTCTGCATGTCAGTACCATCAGGAAAACAGGGAGCAGGAAAGGAGTTCCAGAGTCCAGCAGCACGAGGAAAGAAGTTTTTGGAGTAGAAAGCTCTTCGGCATCTGGAGACCTCCACAGTGAATGGATGGGATTTGGCAGATTGTCGGGTTGGTCTAGTGAATTTACGTTGTGGGGGCACTTCTGCCATTACTAACTACCAGAGTGTCGAGCAAGTGAAGAGTTTAAGCATGTATGCAGTGTGATGACGTATGGAAGTGAAACCTGACCAGTGAGGGTTGAAGACATGCGTTGCATGGAGAGAGACGCTTAGTTCTGATGACCTCAGAGGAAAATAAAATGTGGACAATATAGGGAGATGCGAGACTTTGATTTTCTGACCACATTGAAAGAATGGATGAGTTTTTATTTTTTGTTCATCTCCCTCCCACAACGGTAAGATGTGACACAAGGTCGGAAAGTGGGATTGAAAAGCCAGCGGCCTAGAGGATGAGCACTCTGGCCTAGAAAAAATGCCTGGGCAGCCCTGTCGGCATTCCCTGGTAGGGGCGCCTTAGGCAATTAGCAATAAACTAACCCCTTCTCAAAGGGTGAGAAGGCAAAGCCTGGGAGGGTGGACCTCCTAGGACTGCACAGAACAATCTCTTAGATCGGTGGAATCAATGGCCGGAACGCCAAGACGGTATCGGTCTAAGGAGTGTAGTATCCATCGGAACAGATACTACACTTTGATCTCAGAAGGCGGAGAAAGAAATGGATGAGAGGTATTGGGTTAGTAAATGTAAAAAAATCAAGGTAGCAGGTTCAGTTCACAGGGAAACCTGGGAGGAAGTGATAAAAATGGACTTGAGAGAAAGAGGGATAAATAAAGACCTGGCAGAGATAGGATAGTTTGGAAGTCAATTTCTTAAAGTCGTCCAACGCATGGCAGCATGTAAAACAGACGAAGAAGATGATGATGGTGATGAAGATGATGATGATGAAGAATAAGATGAAGAGATAGGTTCATTTGGAAATCAATTTCATAAAACCATCCCATGCATGCCCACATTTAAAAATGAACATTAAACCGATGATGATGATGCATTTGGATCAATATATATATATATATATACATATCTAATATATAAAGTAGAGACGTTTTTTCCCCCGTGCCTTCTCGGAGTATAGGAAAATAATCACATGCATCACAGGCTACTAAACTCACCACTATACTACACTTATTCACTTGAGCGTGTTTTAGTAAATTTGTTATTATTTTTTCTATCTAACACTAAATATTACATTTGGCCCACAATCAACGTCTCTCCGAAAAACCAACATCATATAGGTGGTAGCAAAAACTTTTCCCCCAACAATTGTGTACTGTGACTACACTCATCGACACCGGGAACTAATACACACAGTTTAATTTTCACAAAACACCGGTTGTCATTCATTATTTGCCTAGTATTAATTGAACACGCATGCCAATAATACAAGCTTAGGTTAATTGGCCTATTTTCACATGTATTTGTGAGCCGAAACCTAAGCGCAGTTGATAAGAAGGTAGGTTTCATTATCGCGAGTTTTAGCGTTCGATCCCAGTCTACTCTGGCACTTTTTAATTTTTTTTTTTAAATTTAAAACATTCGCCAACAGTAGGCCGTTTCTTTTTTTTATTCGACGTCATGCAATAGGTAATACTTTCTCCCGTGCAACGCCGGGCGACGGGTTCTGCTAGTATATATATATATATAATATAAAATACAATAAAATATGAAACTAAAAGTATACTTTTAGTAGATAGAACCTGTAGTGAAATGGTTTAAGCTCAATATACGAGATAGAGCAATTATAAAGATGGATGAAAGAAGAGAGATGAACATGTACAAATGACAAATTTATTTCAACTTCGATTGTTCAATGCAAGGTGTACTCAGTAAAAACAGGTTCATTATTCTTTCCTTAAGCCAAGGCTTTTCAAAGATCGAAGTTGAAATAAATTTGTCATTCGTACATGTTTATCACTCTTCTTTCATCTATCTTTATAATTGCTATATATATACTAGTGGAACCCGTCGCCCGGCGTTGCACAGGAGAAAGTACTACCTATTGCATGACGTTGAATAAAAAAAGAAACGGCCTATTGTTGTTTCTGCCCGTCTACCGTGTTGACGAATGTTTTAAATTTAAAGAAAAAGAAAATAGTGGTAGAGTAGAATGGGATCGAACGCTAAAACTGACGATCATGAAACCTACCTTCTTACCGACTGCGCCACTGTTTTGGGTTAAAATACATGTGAAAATAGGCCAATTAACCTAAGCTTCATTATTGGCATGCGTGTTCAATTAATACCAGGCAAATAATAAATAAGAACCGGTTTTTTGTGAAAATTAAACTGTGCTTATTAGTTCCCGGTGTCGATGAGTAGAGTGACAGTACATAACTGTTAGGGAGGAAAGTTTTTGCTACCACCTATATGGAGTTGGTTTGTCGGAGAGACGTGGATGGTGGGCCAAATGTAATGTTTAGTGTTAGGTAGAAAAAAATAATAACACATTTACTAAAACATGCTCGAGTGAATAAGTGTAGTATAGTGGTAAGTTTAGTAGCCTGTGATGCATGTGGTTATTTTCCTATACTCCGAGAAGATACAGGGGAAAAATCGTCTCTACTTTATATATTAGACAAAGGAGGAGGAGAAGGGGGAGACAAAGGACTAAAAGTATATATATATATATATATATATATATATATATATATATATATATATAATTTAAAAAATTTTTTTAATGGATTCGTCTAACACTTAAAAATGCAGCAACATTTTTGTAAGTAACGGATAAATTTTATTAGACAGACGAACAACACAGGTAAGGAGGACTTTTTTCTTTTTTTTAATAACTAATATAAGTTAGCAAAACATATATACGGAACAAAACTTAGGTTTAGTATACGGAACGTTTATGTTTTTGTCTTTTAAGGGAAGTGGGGTCTGATCAACTCTGCTGGGAAGCCATGAAATTAAATACTGTCTTCACGAAGAGGTCATTTTATTCCCATAAAACCGCCTAAACTAATATTACGTGATCTAACGTTTTGGGTACAAGTTATTTGGATCCGGTCTCTTTTCCTATCGGGTTTTGTTGATTTACTATTATGACGGTGGTTTACTCACGTACAATTATTCCGTAAAGAGAAAAAAAACAAACAAACAATAAGGCTTGAAACAATTGTCAGAGAAAGAAAGAGAGAGTCAACAGATGACGATTAGAACGGAAGTGACGCCGCCGTTACTGACATAGCGTTGCCACGAACGATAGCCAGGGAGATGCGTTGGAACAACCAGGCTGACTCACGAGGCTCGTGCCTAGACGTTGAAATCCTCTGTCCAATGTCCTGAATACTGTCTTGTTTTTAAATTCCCGAAACAGTTTTTCATGGTAAACAACAGATGATCCCTTAAATAATGTTAGAAGAAAACTAATATAATAACTGAAAAAGTTAAATTGACTTACATGAATGATTTTCCACTGAACGACTTGGGACTTAAGGGTTTTTTTTTTTGGTTTTTTTAAAATATAGTTTTAATGGTTGAGAAACATCCAAAACTATATATATATATATATATATAAAGAATAAATATCATACTCTACTATGCCCAATATTGAACAAACTATCATAACCTCTAACAATAGGAAAATCAAACACATCCAACAGCAACCACCCACCACATCCCTCACCGCTTGTAACTGCCGTAAACCTAGAGATTGTCCCCTTAACAACAACTGTGTACAGAAGAACGTAATATACGCTTGTACTGTTAAACAATTCCCTCGCTCTACCAATGTTGTGAGTAATCACAGTTCCCATACTCCACCCGAACTCCGGATCTCCCCGCAACCCCAATCCGCTTCTACTCTAAACTCCCGCTTATACAGCCATACCTCTATCCAAGCACCCCCAATAATAAATAGTGCTCATGGGCAAACTCACATTTCCCCCATATCCGCTCCACCCCACTTCTCCAAACAACTTTCCTCGCATAACTTGGATCTCCAAACCCAAATCTCATCTAATACCATTAGCAATCTCAATGCAACTATAGCACCACCCTTCAAGATACACACATATATTGGGGCGTCCTCTTTCCCCATTAAGACCCGGATCTCTAACCATGTCTATTCCTTTAAAAATAGCAGCGATAACAGCACAGGCACTTCACTTTCCAATCTAATTAGAAACCTCAATCTCAAAAATACTCCCTATTCACTTCACTGGTCAATACTTAAAAAGTCCAAATCATATACCCCTGGAGCATCCCATTGCCAACTTTGTACTCTGGAAACCTTTATGATAGCTACTGCTACTAAATCTAAAAATATTATTAATTCTAAGAATGAACTTATCTCCAGTTGCAGGCATAAACGTAAATTCAGGTATAGCAACCATAATAATCCCCCAGACACCCCTCCCCCATTTGATTAAATACCTTCCCTTCATCTCGGATTTTCCCTCCTTACATCTCGAAACCCCTTTCTGATAGTTCTAATTCCTGTTGTTCTTTAATCTCTACTTATATCTCCCTCATCCCTTTAACCTTCTCTTAACTTAATAAAATTACCCATAAACTTCGTTAGCTTCGCATTTCCCTTAGTTTTAACACCTTTCTTCCATTACCCCCTAAATCTTTCCACTTAACCTTCTTAACTGTATAACTTTATTTGGCTTTCCATTTTCTTTCCCGTTTAACTTCTTTTAATGCATTCGTCCGCTTCCCTTCAACACTTCCATTCCTCATTCTTTTCCTTTTCAACGTGATAACTAACCCACTCTATTCATATTATATCCTAGCCCTTTTATTTACTTGTTGATTAGCCTTATCTACTCCATATCCCATTTGCACACCTCGATATCGAACTCCTTACTGCTTCCACTGTGCACTCTAATTATTCTTCCCCTCCTGTTTTTAATTCTTCTCACTTTTTTAATAGCCTCGATTATTCCCCCCTTGTTTTACCTCGCCCTTCGCACATCTCTCTCAAACTACTCAACCCCCAACCCGCCCTAGCTCTACATCTTTTAACCCCTATAGTATTTACTTGTAACTGCGATCTCCACTCTCCTTCTGGCTTAATCCTTTGTCACTTTTTTAACCTTGTATATCTCTTACTTCTTCCGGCCTCCACTAACCTATTTAACAATTTTCTTAATTAACCTCCATATAATTTTTTTAAATTTTCAAAGTTTATATTTTCCCATATCTATTTGAACTAGCATCCCGTAACTGCTTATTTACTAACCCATAACATTTTTTTTCCACCTTGGAGACTCCCATTCCGGATATCCTCTCTAGGTCCTGTTTTCCTTTTTCTTTTTCCTTATTCTAATTTTCATTCTTGAGCTCCAATCTTATCGACTTTTCCCTCATTCTATTATTAGTATCTTATTTTTTAATTTTTTAATTTTTTAATTTTATTTTTTATTCTTTCGGTCAATCCTCAATTTTCCCTGCGAGCTTAAGACTAATCTTATTATCTATTTTTCATTCTTTACTCTTTCATTTTCTTATTTCTACTTTTTATACTATTTTTATCTTTATTTTTTATCTTTACTCTTTTAATTTTTAACTCATTTTCCTAGTCCTACCCTTCATATATATCTTGCCTCATTGTTTATATCTAAGGTCATTTGATTAAACTTCTAAACCCCCGAACTCTGTTCTTATACATATTATGATATTTTAACTCCTTATCCTAACATTCGTTAACTTACCCCCACTCCTTTCTTCCCCTTTTCTAGTGGAATCCTAATTCGCCTAACTTCCAATTTCAACTTTATGTTTCACCCCCCTACTTTCACACTCTTAGTTTTATCCGCATCCCTTCACCGCATCGCTCCCTTTCTCCTCCCCCCTCTCTTTCCTCGTACCCGTCCCTTTCTCCTCCCACATTCCACTTACCCGTTTCCTCCCTTGCCCATTGGTCGCATATTATACTCTTGTTTTCATTGTCTCTGCTTTTCTTCATTTATAGCCGGCTTTCTCAACTGGGCAGACTTTAAATATTCTCACTGCCCCTTTTTCCACTTTAAAACACTCTCCTTTGTCATCTCTGCCCGGGAAGTTTCTTTAATGGCGAATATTTTACATCTTAATCTCCTCTGACGCCTGCCTGCATCATCGAATGTACCTCTTATTGGACTTTTTACCCTTCCTGGATTTTCTATTTTCGCCGTACCTGAAGTTGTGGCTTCTTGGAGTTTAACTTTGAAACTTCTCTCATTACTTCTCGTGCCTCTAACGACCTACCTATCTACATCGTATCCTCTCCGCTGGACTCTTCGACACCGGACTTTTTGGCAATCGGACATTTGCTTGCACCCTGGCACAGTTTTGCCCTACGTTTCCTTCCCTACAACTTTTATTTTATTTCATTTTTTCAAATTTTAAATCTTGGCCATTGCCAACTTATCTATCCCAGCGACTTCCTCTGATGATAAGATTTTGATCTTTGAAAAGCCTGGCTTAAGGAAAATTTAACTTGAATAAATTGCCTTTTTGCGGATTATACCTTGCTTTGAACTTTTGAATTGAATTTTGATTTGGCTTTTGCTTTCTCTAATTCCTTTCCACTCTCCTTCATATATATATATATATATATATATATATATATATATATATACAGTTTTTTTTAGGTTTCCCCAAAAATCAATATTTACTCACTAGAATGTGTGTTCCATCATTGTTCTTTCCCGCGTATAAAATTGCACCGGGTGTCAAACGCACTGAAGGCTGTAGAAAATAAGAAAAAGAAAAAGTTGCATCAAAATACCAACTAATTGGGTTCACTACAGAAAAGGTAAAGGCAAATGCGAACATGTAAAACCGCTGGATAATAAAATTAACGTTCTGTTTTTCCATAACAGACCTGAACTATACAGACGATGTTGTCATCCTCGGCGAAAAATACCTCGATATTCAGCTTTGAATAATTTTAACACCACGGCCAAACGCGTCGGTATGATAATTAATGTCTCTAAGACAAAGGTTCTGTCAGCCTCTCCGACCGAGTCCTTATCATTCTCAATGACAGCATTGTCGAAGAAGTCGAACACTTAAAGTATCTACTTCGCTGGTTCGGTCGCATTTTTCATTGTCCTGTGAAGGAATTCGTCCACAAGTTGGTAGCTCAAATTAAACCCACTTCCTCCAGCCGGCCGCCTTTGCGCTTCCTCCAGCCAGCGGGTGCGACTGGAGGCACCAACTTGTGGATGAATTCCTCCTTGGGATGTCGAAGAATGCGATAAAACCGCAGTCTCTTTTTCAGAAGAGTCTGTGGTTTTGCATTTTGCATGGATGGTGCAGTTTGGGATTTAGATGGAGAGACGGATGCATCGAAGACTTTAAGTGTGTGATTATCTTTGTGAAGGGGATAAGTCTTGCAGTTCTACAGCAGTTCTGAGCTACTGTGTTACGCGTGTTAGTTTGTTTCAGAAAAAAAAAACACTCATTTCTTTTGCTTAAAAGTTATTGTTTTATGAGTAAGGTCTTGGACTTATTTAGCCATGTTTGTATCTGAGAAATTCTTTTACTTTCCTCAATGAAAATCCATTCAGGTTATGTATTTTTTTGTTTTACAGCATGAGATGTACATCCGGGCCTTTAATATCCTCTCTGAATTTCCGTTGGTAAGTTGACAAAACGTGCGCTTGCTTCATATAATAGTGCAGGGGTTCTCAACCTTTTTCCCCGTTAAGTACCCCCTGAAATATAAAACCATCTTCCCAAACCATCTTTTTTCTTCAAATATTTACTAGTCCTTCCTTATAAGTGTGAAACAATACACATGCGAAACAGTTATTGTTTTATTTTGCTTTTGAATTCACTTGAGTTGTAAACTGGGAACGTGCAGCTCAAGTTCAACAGCCATCCACCATTTCAAGACCGTTCATCGTTGGGATCTCAAGACCGTTCATCGTTGGGATCTCAAGACCGTTCATCGTTGGGATCTAACACAGAGGTTCGCAACCTTCCCCCCCGTTAAATCCCACCTGAGTTATAAAACCATCTTCCCGAACCCCCAATACTGTGACAATGAACATAATGGTAATTTATTAACTTACTCATTCTACTACAATAATTCTGCAAAGGATATTATAAAATTATTCAAATTTTGATGACCTTATTCAGAAGAAACGTCAGTATTACAAATATTTTACGATGATGCTACATAAGCAGAATTGAAACAATATTTTCTTAAGTATCAATCAGTCATGAACTTTAGTGTGAGGGCTGTGTCTGTTTGATACAAGCAAGTTCATCAATTCAAGGAGCACTCAATACGGGAAAGTATGACTGCAACTTCATCCGCAAAGCAACAAGATGTGATTGCACAAGCTGCACCACATCTAGTTCTGTATTTACTTTTTTTCGTTTTGAATTATTACTTATATTTTGATGTGTTTGTTTTTTTTTTTTAATTATTACTTATATTTTGATATATGTTTTTTTTTTTTTTAATTATTACTTATATTTTGATATGTTTTTTCTAAACAATAATCAGAGCAACTTTATGAAGGCACAGGCACTGAATTTCATAATCTACAACTATGACTATTTAAAATACCTCTTTCATCAGCCATCTAAGTACCCCTAGAAAACTTGTTGTGACCCCCAGGTTGAGTACCGCTGTAATAGTGAATACCACTTGCTAGAAAAACTGCTAGAAAATGCTTGTTAGTTTGTTTCAGAAAAAAAAACATTTCTTTTCCTTGAATTTATGCAAAAAAAAGGTTCTGTCAGCTTCTCCGACCGAGTCCCTATCATTCTCAATGAAAGCATTGTCAAAGAAGTCGAACACTTAAAGTATCTCTACTTCGCTGGTTCGGTTGCATTTTTCATTGTCCTGAGAAGGAATTCGTCCACAAGTTGGTCGCTCCAATTACACCCACTTCCTTGAGCCGGCCGCCTTTGCGCTTCCTCCAGCCAGCGGGTGCTACTGGAGGATGAATTCCTCCTCGGGATGTCGAAGAATGCGATCAAACCGCGGTTTCTTTTTCAGAAGAGTCTGTGGTTTTGCATTTTGCATGGATGGTGCAGTTTGGGATTTAGATGGAGAGACGGATGCGTCGTAAGCAATAAATGTCGACGACTTCGAGTGTGTGATTATCTTTGTGAAGGGGCTAAGTCTTGCAGTTCTACAGCAGCAGTTCTGAGCTACTGTGTTACGCGTGTTAGTTTGTTTCAGAAAAAAAAAACACTCATTTCTTTTCTTTGGATTCGTTTCCGTAATGTCAAAGTATCAGCCAGCTTTTATTCATGCATCAGATTTTAAAAAATTCTGTATAATTAAAAAATCTCACCGATTTATCCTTAGAAAATAATCTCCAGTCTGTAAGTGAATAGGGGTACAAATGGATGGTAACATTTAATGCTACTAAGACGAAGCTCCTTTCTTTAATAATAAGAAACCTTTCCTACTTTCAAACTTCTCGGCCAAACACATTCACAGGTAACATGAATTGGAACAAATACATAGAAGACATTGCCAGGTGCTGGGCTACTGTATCGTCTTGTGTGTAAATTTCTACCACCCTTTCCCTCCATGGCAACTGAAAATTTCTTTATTTTTTGCCAAATTAATTGAATTGAATTTTGTGTCTTAAATCAACGCAGTTAAATATTCTTCTGTTCCATTTCTGTGTGTTTTCTGGGCCAAACCTTCCCCAACTTCGTTTACAACTGCTGAGTCGTGCGGCTCTCCATGTTAGGGGTAAAACCATGAAATCCTGCAAGTTAATGAAGAACTGTGACAAACAAGGCAGACGTCATGGTCAATTAAATCCTATTTCAGTCATGTAAATCGTTTAAGGTTGACAAAACGCACAGAAATGCCGATTTCAGTACTCTAAACAGTCTGGATCGTATTTCCCCCTTTTTCCTAACCACAATCACCAAGTTTCTTTTTCTGCGGTAGTTGCCATTCTCGTCTTACTTCCTTCAACAATACAAGATGTCACTCTCCGTGTTTCTGGTGCTACCAGATCAGGCTGTCTGAATATCGGCTTCCTCACCCAAAATATTGGCTTCCTCACCCAAAAATGCACCTACATCGATGTTTTTATGTTTGTTTTTCTCTTTGCAAAACTCAATCATGTTCTGCAAAACAAAAAACAAAAACTACACACTCCCTCCCCAAATTGGGGCTACCTGTTAGCCATGGGTAGCGACCCGTGTCGTCTTAGGACGGGATCCTGGTAGCTGGGCAAGCCGTACTCTGGTAACACAAATGGTTACGCGCCTTGCAACACTCTACTTTGGCCCTTCGGCTAGACGGGAGGTCGGAGAGGCCCGATCCGATCAAAATTATAAATGATGGTAAAACCTAAAAAAAATTGAGTATACTTCTGTTGTATCCTTGGGATGAAAGGGCGAATGGGTTTCCTCCCTAACATCTCCCACTTTTGGACCAAGAGAGATGAAAAAAAAAGCACATTTCTTATGAAAAACCTAAATAAAAAACCCAGAGGCAATACCAAAAGAACTCACTCAGAAGTCTCTGACAATTCTAGCTCAGACAGCGAGCAGGAAGCTAAGAATCGAAGAAACCAATAGAAAAAAGTTTACAAAATTTCTATTCATGGAAAGAAAAAGAATCAATGAACTATCTCCCTTTTTAATTGAAAATTCTATCGCCAAATAATTCTTAAAATATCAAGAAAATGAAAAATGGAAATTTGCTTGTCGAAGTAGACAACTACAAAAATGCCCCAAATCTTTTAGAATTGGGAAAATTTCATACGTATAAATGCAAAGTGTATGAAACACTTAATACCTCAAAAGGTATCATAAGAAGTCATGAGCTAACCTTGGCAACAACCGAGGAAATTCAAATTGCTCTTAATAAACAAAGAGTAATAGACCACGTCCGAATTAACATAAAAAGAAATGGTCAATCTATACCCACCAATACGTATATTCTAACTTTAAACGTAATGACAGGGCAATGGTCAGATGGATCTGTTTGGTGAGGCCTGAACAGTACGTTTCTTTTGAATCTCTGCTCTCACAGGTCGACTTGAAAAGCCTTGCGGACATCATGCGAAAGAACAGACTGCGTTGGTTGGGTCACATTGAGCGTAGCGATGGCTGGATTGCTAAAGTCCGACAGTTGAATGTGCCAGCAGAGAACATCACCATTGGCAGACCCAAGTTGACTTGGGAGAACGTAGTCAAACGTGATAGAAAGGCCATGGGTATGGATTCCATCAAGATTTGCCAAAGACAGGAGTGGAGAAGAAGACTTAGATTTCGAGACTAGACAATCAGGCCCCACCCTCATCAGAGGATTAATTGTGGCCTGATTCAACAAATAAACCGGTTGTTGATGATGATGATGAAACACCCATATCATAAATCAATGCAGTTAAATATACTTCTGCTCCATTTCATTGTGCTTTCTGTGCTGAGTCTTGCGGCTCTCCATGTTGGGGGTAAAACCATGCAATCTTTCAAGTTAATAATTGTGACCAATAAGGCAGACGTCCTGAGGCACAATCTTTGTGAGCTCTATGCAAAAGTCAGTCTAAACATTAGTAATAAGAACAACAAAATCAGAGGTTTAAGGTTAGAGTTAAGGTTAGGGTTTAGGGTTAGGATTTAGGGTTTAAGGTTAGGGTTTAAGATTTAAGTTTAGGGTTTAGGGTTTATGGTTAGGGTTTAAGGTTAGGGTTACGGTTAAGGTTTATGCAAAAGTCAGGCTAAAAAACAGTAATAAGAAAAACAAAATCAAAGGGTTAAGGTTTAAGGTTAGAGTTAAGGTTAGGTTAGGTTTAGGATTAGGGGTTAGGGTTTAAGGTTTATGGTTAGGGTTTTGGGTTTACGGTTAGGGTTTAGGGTTTAAGGTTAGGGTTTAAGGTTAGGGTTTTGGGTTTAAGGTTAGGGTTTAAGGTTAGGGTTTTGGGTTTAAGGTTAGGGTTTAGGGTTTAAGGTTAGGGTTTTGGGTTTAAGGTTAGGGTTACGGTTAAGGTTAGGGTTAAGGTTTAGGGGTTAAGGTTTAGGGTTAAGGTTTAACAAACAATAGTAATAAGAACAACAAAATCCAGATGTGGGGGGGGGGTCTGGGGCTGAAAAACTGCCTACAACAAAGAATCTCATTCTGTAATGGAATGGGGTCATAAATGGATTGTAACATTTTATGCTGCTAAGACAAAACTCCTTTCCTTCAACAACTACAAGAAACCTCTTCACCATCGATCGTCATGGCAAATAGCACCCTACCTGCGAGTCCAACGTTCAAACTCATCGGCCTAACATACACAGGTAACATAAATTGAAACAAATTCATAGAAGACATTGCCAAGGCTGCTGAAAAAAAAATGTGGGCTCCCTCTACCGTGCTAGAAAACTTTTCACACCTGACAATATTCTATATCTCTACAAAGCCACCATCCGTCATTGAATGGGGTATTGTTGTTACATCTAGGCTGGTGCACCATCCACCAGTCTCTCCCTCTTAGAAATGAAGTCTTTGATAGAAGTTGTTCTAAGCATTTTTAGTTAGCATTTGGTTTCTATAATATGCGTAAATGTATCGGGGTCTACCAGTATCTTGGCACTTATTGAATTAAATAGGATGTCGATTCGATCAAGAAATTGTAGCCGCCATGTTTAATGATTGAATGTTGCAGGAACTGTGTTCGTTAATTTCATTCGCTTAATTCCGGAATGAATGTAAATGTGGAAATCATAGGTAGAATTAGAAATAACGTAATCTGATATTCACGGAAAATCATCGGAGTGAACGGGAGCGATCATTAAGTCTTTGCGTATTGCTTTATATTATGTAGTAAATTGATACCAGGCAAATAATAAATAAGAACTGGGTGTTTTGTGAAAATTAAACTGTGTTTATTAGTTCCTGGTGTCGATGAGTAGAGTGACAGTACATAATTGTTAGGGAAAAAAGTTTTTGCTACCACCTATATGGAGTTGGAGAGTCGGAGATGGTGGGCCAAATGTAATATTTAGTGTTAGCTGAGAAAAAAGAATAACAAATTTACTAAAACACGCTCGAGTGAATAAGTGTAATGTAATGGTGAGTTTAGTAGCCTGTGATGCATGTGGTTATTTTCCTTTTCTCCGAGAAGGTACAGGGGAAAATCGTCTCTACTTTATATCTTAGATTAAAACTCTGCTTGATAATTTTTGGTATAAGAAGATATAAAGAATGTGAAACATAAAAACTTCTACCAAAATGACCGGATTTGGCATTAAATAACCCGAAAAGGGTTGATATGCCGTCAAACAAAAAAAAACGACAAACTAACCGGACTGAAGATCTCAAGGTAGCAATACACATCGACCAGAAAACTGTTTGGATAATCGCAGATTTGAGGATAGTTCTATTAAAATAGTCATATCTTAAAAACTAAAGCACTTTAAGTGCTCAAAATACCATCATTTTGTTAGGAAATGAATATCCTTTCAGGTGCATTCATGAATAATAATATCTATTTTTAAGAGTTTTGAGCAAATAAATGTAAAAAAATGTTAACGCTATTTTCGGCAATTTACGTCAATTTTTTTTAACCCCCCCCCCCTTTGTTTAAAAGTCTCGTACCATTGCTGTATGTGGAATTTCGTCCTAAAATTTGGAGACTAATCAGGTAAAGTATCACTTTTAATGTTTGTCAGTGTACAAAGTAATTCGGCTCATTCATTTTTTTGAAATTTTAAAAATAAGACTTCAACTCGCCGTCGGTCGAACATTTTTGAAAAATACATTTCCGTCGCCCAATTAGTAAGTAAATCAATCATTTTACTTTTTTATGCATTAAAACTATAATTGTATATATGTGTTCTCTTTTGGTAGTCCTGATATTTCATGACCCTATCCCGAAAAAAAAGGCGTTTTCTATTTATAGTTTGAAAAACATTGTAGTAGCTGCAGTAAACACGAGGCGATTTTTGTTTATTTTCATTCTAGAACGAATTTGAAAAATTTTAAAATATGAATATAGAAATGTTGTTACATTTTTCGTACCCAACTAGTAAATAAATTAATCTTTTATCTTTTTTTATGCATTAAAATTATAATTGTATGTTGTTTTGTCTTTCCGTAGAAGTAATTATAAATTACCTTATCCGAAAAAATAGTGTCCATTTTTTGAGCGAAAGTCAACAATGGCTGCTAGTATTGCTGATATAACAATCAATCAGCAGCAGCTAACTAGTCTTGTAAAGCTTTGTAAAAATAAGACAAAAATATTTTTGTGCTTAAAAAAGTTAATCCTATTTGGTTCTTTTATAAAAAATACTTTAAAAAATACTGGTTTTCACTCAACTTTCGAACTTCTAGTAGTAATGACTTTCTAGTTGCCAATTTAAAAAAAAAAATTAAGATTCTACTTTTTTAGGCGATTACGTGTAAACACCCTTAAAGTCTTGGCGAAAAAAAGAAAAAACAAAACAAAAAATAATTTAGAATTTAGAGTGGGGGATCAGTTTCGCATATAAATTTAATGTAAAATGATCTCCGATTTCCCGGCCATTCTTACCTTTTAGTGAAATTTATAAAATAAATAATTACTCTACCATTAACTCTAGGTACGACTAACAAGCCCACCTCCTAAAAATGCCTTCTTAAACGTATCGTACCATTAACCTTAAATATGAGTGGCAAGCCACCCCCTAAAAAACTCCCTTAACCCTAACACTAAGTCCGAATGGCAACCTCCATCCAAAACAAAACCCCTTCCTTAACCTTATCAATAACCCTAAGTCCGAGTAGGAAGCCCTAATCCTACAAAAAAGCCCATTCAAACCGAACATAATCGTCTAAAGAAAAAATTAAAAAAAAAAAATAAAAAAGCAGACCCCCATAAAAAAAAAAACGCACAGGATTTATTTGCCATAGAAAAACATTCATTAATGCCCTAAAACGCTAGAATGGCCCGGAAATGGTGAATTATTCTACATTAAATATATGTGAAACTAATCCCCCACTCGAAATTCTAAATGAATTGGGTTTTTTTCTTTCTGCTAAGTTTTCAGGGTGTTCACACTTAATTGCCCCTAGCCCTACCACTAACCTGAAGTTCAAGTGGTAAGCCCCCCCCCCCCTCCTCCCACAAAGACCCTCATAATCGTCTAAAAAAAACAAGAAAAACGCACAGGATTTATCTCCCATAGAAAAAATAATTAACTGCCCTAAAACGCTAGAATGGCCTTGAAATAGGGGATTATTTTATGTGAAACTGATCCCCACCCTAAATTCTAAAATAATTGTTTTTGTTTCTTTCTTTCTGCCAAGTTTTTCAGGGTGTTAACATGTAATTGCCTAAATAAAAAAAGTAGAATCTCATATTTTGGGGAGGTAAGGGGGTGAGTTAGCGGAAGGTGTTAATCTACAATAATGCCAAAGAAATCTTGCAATATATTCATTTTTAAACAGTCCTAGTATTAGATTTTAGTTTCTTGTACATAAAATGTATTACAATTCAACTTTGAGTTTTCTAACTTCTTTCTTTTAATGGATACATGGTATTTTTAAAGTATTGCAGCATATTTATGTGCACTTAGTGCAGATTACTTGGAAACCATTAATTTCTGGAGATTTTCAGTGGAACATTCTGATTCCTTGTACAAAAATACATTTATATGGTAAATTTCATTGCCTAATCTTGTATTTTAACAAAGATATAGCATTTTTACTGAAAAATTAGTGTAAAAAATGTGACGAAACGCATATGGTCTTAAAGAGGGGAAAATATCCAATTGTGTGAGGCACAAAAATAGTCATAACTTCCTTATTTTTAGTCAGATTTAAAAAATTAAAAAAGATTCTTTCTTAGATAATCAAGCTCTTTCTATATATGCCATTATTGAGATATTTTAAGCAATTTAAATTTTTTCATGTGTATTGCTACTCAAGGTTTCGATTTTGATTTCTCGTTTATTTTTATAGAATTTATTGTTTGCTAGTAATGCAATACTGTTCATTTTTAAAAGTAGTTAAGATATGATATTTCAAATTGAGACAAATTCTGCAATGTATTTATTATGTTTAAAAAAGTTGGGTGCTTGTGCTGTTCAGCGGCCGTATTAAAAAATTATTTTTTTATAGAAACAATATTATATACTTATTCAGCGTTATATTCTTACTCACTGTACAAAAAAGTAGAAAAAATTATCCACTAGAACTTTAATTACAAGTATTTTTCCATTCTGCGTATCATAACAGCGACTCATTCACTAAGCCTCCATCTTCCTTCTTAAGAAGATTTCGAATTATCTGCCCTTGAAATCTTATTAAGAAAGAAGATGGAGGCTTAGTGAACGAATCGCTGTTATGATACGCAGAATGGAAAAATACTTGTAATTAAAGTTCTAGTGGATAATTTTTTCTACTTTTTTGTACAGTGAGTAAGAATATTACAAGACCGGCAGGACAGTTATAAAAGTGTGGGGGGGGGGGCTCTCCTAAAAAGTAGGGGGGCCTGGTTAAACACATGCATATATAACTTCATTATTGATGACCGTAAAGTGGGGGGGGGGGGGGCAAGTCAAAAAGTGGGGGGGCTTGAGTCCCCCCTGCCACCCGCGGTGCCGCCGTCCATGTATAACGCTGAATAAGTATATAATATTGTTTTTATAAAAAATAATTTTTTAATACGGCCGCTGAACAGCACAAGCACCAAAAGTTGTGACGGACGGACAGACAACATCTCTATTTATTTCAGATGTTAAAGTGTAAATTAAAATGCTGAACGACTTTTTCATCTGAATATTTTTTTTTAACATAGTTCACCCCAAATTAACGTAAGACGTAAGGGCCTACTGAGAATTAGGATGAAAGTTTGGGGGGGGCATCCTAAATTGGGAGCTGTGCAGCCGAGATGCTTGTTCACCTTAGTTTTAAATTTTTGCATGTCGGTACAGTTGGGAAAACAGGGAGCAGGAAGAGAGTTCCAAAGGCCGGCAGTACGAGTAAAGAAGCTATTGAAGTAAAAGGCTCGCCGGTATCTGGGTACCTCCACAGTGAATGCATAGGATATAGCTAATTACCGGGTTCGTCGAGTGTATTTATGTCACGGGGGCACCAGAGCAGCAAGTTCATCCGAGAACATTCCATTAAAGTACTTGCAAAACAAGCACAAGGATGAAACATTGCGGTGATGGGACAGGGGCTGGAGCTTGGTAGACAGTGTGGGACTTATTAGATTAAAACAATTTTTTTAAGGGTCATTTCTGTTGGAACATCGGACAAAATGTGGCAAAAATACTTCATGCATGGCCGAATGGTGGCTTTGTAGCGATACAGGATACTGGCAGGTGTAAGAAGTCTTCTAGCCCGGTAAAGGGAGCCTACCTTCTTTGCTGCAGACTTTGAGAGAAAGAGGGATAAATAAAGTTCTGGCCAAAGAAGCGGAGAGAGAATTCCAGAGGAAAGACGCTATTAGAGTAGAACGTCTTTAGGCATCTGGGGACCTGTACAAAGAAGGGGTGTGATTTTGCTACTAGTTAGATAGGTTAGAGGTATTTACATTGGGGGGAGTGTACAAGTGCAGTAAGTTCATTGGATCACATTCCGTAGAATTACTTATAAAATAAGCACTGCGGTGATGCGACAGGGACTGGAGCTTAGCAAACAATGCGGGACCTATTAGCTGAGAAATTTTTTTTTGCAGCCTGTCAAAAAGGGAGAGACTAGTGGTTGAGGCACCAGCCCAGATGCAGCCATCCCATCCATTCACTGTGGAGGTCCCCAGATGCCGGAGAGCCTTCTACTCAAATAGCTTCTTTCCTCGTGCTGTCAGTCTCTGGAACTCTCTCCCTGCTCCCTGTATCCCCAACATGTAGAAATTTAAAACTAATGTAAACAGACATCTTGCTGCACAGCTCCCAACTTACGATGACCCCCTAATACTTACACCCTAATTCTCAGTAGCCCCTTACGTCTACAGTGGTGACCTGCCTTGTTCGGGGCGAACTATGTTGAAAAAAAAAAAATGTTCCATGCACAGGTAAATGGTGGCTTTGTAGAGATATAGGATACTGGCAGGTGTGACAAGATTTCTTGCTCGGTAGAGGGAGCCACCTTCTTTGCGGCAGACTTTGATAGAAAGAGCGATAAATAAAGATCTGGCCAGAGATAGGTTAGTTTGGAAGTCAAGTTTTAAAAGCCGTCCGACACATGTAAAACAGGTTTTAAACCGAACATGATGATGAGGATGCTGGAAGGTGGGGTTGATATTGAAGTACGTGTTTACTAGTTTTAAGATAAAATGGAATCGGAGGGTCCGTCATCTCAAACTTAAAAAATAAATAAATATTTATTTTCTTTGTTTTTACTCCAGTCGCCATGAAGATTTCTCGAGTTGTTGATTCATATTTAATTGCGGACTTTTACATGCTTGAGTATAAGTTAAAAGATGGGTCTCGCGAACGAGTCTGCTTGGCAAGGGTCAGGGGTACCGATTATACCATAATTACAGTTGGCAGAGAACAAACCCACACACACACAGATATATATATATATATATATATATATATATATATATATATATATATATGAGAAAGGAAGGATGAGGGTAATCCGACGTAATGGGAAATGAAAAAGGAAAAACCAAAAGATGTTTTTTTTATGTATTCATCAACGTTTCGTCTTTATTTGTAAGACTTCCTCAGGATGATAACACACCGATACACCTCTAAAAATTAGTTAATCCATTGAATTTTGCCCTTTATCTAAACAAATTTGAGACAAAAACAAAACTTACCTTATTGACGGCCTGATCAATGACACTCTGATTATAAAAATGCGCAATCCATTTCATTCTCTGACGAATTTCTTTCTGGTCATAATAAGCCTCATCTGAATACGGTCTTGATCCATGAAGGGCACAACCTCGAAGTCGCCGACCAGTAGCGACCCGTACCTGGGTGGTAACGCAGATTAACATTCTGAAAAGAGAAATAAAAATGAAATTAAAAAAAAAAAAACATCACCAAACTGAATCAGTTTGACGTTCACTTTCCATGAGCGATGCTTCTGAAAAAGGGGAAAGAATTGCTGTTTTCTGGGTCAGAATCTATCTACCTAACACTTATTGTTAGCTAGTTTTTGACCTTGAAGTAGTTTTTTAAATTTATTTTTTAGCTCCTTGCATCAAGTGGCATCATGCCTTGTCTGGGGCGATTTCCATAAAAAAAGAAAACAATTTGATATGAGATAAAAAAGAATAGATGGAAAAGAAATTAACAAATTTGCGAAAAATTTAAATAAAATAAATTAAATTAAAATAAATAATAAAAAGATACATTTGGTTATCGACAACGAATTTAAAATAAAATTGTAAAATCAGAATAACAGAAAGAATTTGTTGTTATTTTCAAATTAGTGAAATAATCATTCAATTCGGTTTAACGTCCATTTTACATACTGTCATGGATTCAACATCTTTTAGAAATTGACTTCCGAACCAACCTATATCTATCCAGGTCTTTATTTATCCCTCTTTTGCATATCAATCCCTATTATTTCCTCCCATGTTTTCCTTTGCCTTCCCCTGCGGACTGAACCTGCTACCTCAACTGTTCTACATCTACTAACGCAAGAACTTTCATCCATTCTTTCAATGTGACCAAACCATCAAAGTCTCCTGTTCCGCACACATTTCCCAATACTGTCTAGAATTAATCTGCCTTTGCGGTCATCAGATCTAAGAATTTTATTAAGACTCACATTACACATCCATCGTATCATTCTCATATCATTTCTCTCCATGCAACGCATGTCCTCAACCGTAACTGGCCCGGTTTCACTTCACTTCGTTTCGTTTCTTCAAACGAATGTCGTGACTTGAGAAATGTAACTCCGTAATCAAACAACCTGAATAGGTTTATTGCCTGTCAGCAGATGCCTCCCTCATTCATGAGCGAGTGCCAAGGGTATATATGGATTATTGTCTATATATATGGATTATAGTCTAAAGAGATCCCCTTTGAGGGAAAACTGGATTCTCCAGATAAAAAACTGACCTTGTGTCTAACAAGAGAGAGTGGCAAGGGTGTGTGTGTTTGTGTGTGTTTGTATGTGTGTGTGTGTGTGTATCGAGCAGTAAGAGAGAAGGAAAGAGAGAGAGAGAAAAAAGGTATTTGTGAATGTGTGTATGTATATATGTGTGTATGCTTGCACGCATGGGTGCGTGTCAGTGTGTGTGTGTGTGTGTATATATATCAATGTACATGTCCCATTACGTGTGTGTGGACGCGTATGTGCGTGTGCTCATTTATACATATATTTAATTCATGATTTTTCTACTCTTTCCCCTCATTGCCTGGGGAAACCTCCCACCGTACACACGCAAACCCCAAACACTGACGAAGACTGAAGGCATCAGTCGAAAATTTTGTTCTCCCTATCATCAAGAAAAACCTATTTTTCTTTACAGAACAATTCATATTCCTACACGTCAAAATATATAAAAAAATAAATAAATAAAAAATAAAAAATAAAAGGTTATAACACAATATAAACTTTTTTTCACATTATTTTTTTATATACATTCACATACTTATATATATATATATATGAAAAAGGAAAAACCAAGAGATATTTTTTCTATATTCATCAACGTTTTGTCTTTATTGTAAGACTTCCTCAGGCTGATAATTTTAAGAAAAATGTCATGCAAGTACATCGAAATATTGGGTTGACATGATGGGTTGATTAGAAAAAGTAGTAGCCGTGGGTCCAGGCTGCAAGAAGTCAGTAGTGGCGAAGAACGACTTCTCGCAGCCATTTTTTTTTTTTAAGCCAAATGAATTAATGCTTAAAGAGGTTGCCCTCAATCACACCGCTTCGTTTTTTAAACCAATAAAAAAAAGTGAAAAAGGGGGAGGGGGAGTAGTTATACCTTACCACAACATAATGATTGAGAGAAAATAGACAGAGTAAGTAGATTTTTAAAAAAGGCAGATAAATAATTTTAAAAAATAAGGTGGTTATGTTGATTAGCGGCCATATAGAAAAAATTATTTTTATATAAAAACAATAATGTATACTTATTAAGCATTACATTCTTACTCAAGATTTCAAGGGCAGATAACTGAAATCTTCTTAAAAAACAAGATGGAGGCTTACTGAACGAGTCGCTGTTATGATACGCAGAATGGAAAAATACTTGTAATTAAAGTTCTAGTGGATAATTTTTTCTACTTTTTCGTACAGTGAGTAAGACTATAATGCTTAAAAGGTATATATTATTGTTTTTATATAAAAATAATTTTTTCATAGGCCGTTAATCAGCATAAGCACCAAAAATAATTTTTAAAAATAAATAAATAAATAAAATAGAAAAAATAAATGACAAAATCCAACATCAAAATTGCTATAGCATCAGAATTCCAGAGAATATTCATATCGATAATGTTTCTTGAGCGCACGTTTTAAGATGATGAAAACTTTTAACCAAAAATAACTTAAATGAAATAATAAATTCTTATTACAATCAGCATCGACTCGAATACTATCCGATTTAAAAACTGCATTCAAAAGTTTTGGACAAAAATATCTGATTGACTGATTACTATAGGTTTTTGTTTTAATAGAAGGGATATATAATAGTTTTTTTTACTGAACTATTCAGAACTTGATGAGTAGTGTAAACCTCACTACTGAACTTGAATAGAAACTGAATAGAAACTTCTGGTAACATTGGAAAGCATAAACAAGTTTTAATTGGTGCAGTTTCACAATTTCTCTCGTAATTTTAAGTTAATAAATATCTGAGAGAGCCTGTGGACGAGTGGTTATAGCACTTGTCTTTGGGCTGGACGACCCGGGTTCGATCCCACTCACGGCATGCGAATTTTCGGGTCTGAAGGTTCAAGGCAGCAGAAGGAGAGATATGGGCTCCGCCTTCCATATGCTGTGCCTTAGACACGGTGATTCTTAACAAATCACCGCCGCTACGGCCATGGGCAGTGTGTGATGTCAGCAACGACACTCGTGCGCGTCCAGGCTATGCGACCTTTACCTTTTTTTTCTTTTTACCTTTTTAGTATGTGAATCAAATAGAGACGGATTTCGGGATGCCTTCGACTGTAATTGATCTGTTTAGATTAGTTTGGCACATAACCAATCTGATCATCGTCATCATTGTCATATTTGGTATGATATCCGTTTTACATGCTTGTATCATCATCATCATCATCATATTCAGGTTTACATGCATCATCATCATATTCAGGTTTTACATGCTTGCATCATCATCATCATCATCATTATATTCAGGTTTTACATGCATCATCATCATATTCAGGTTTTACATGCTTGCATCATCATCATCATCATTATATTCAGGTTTACATGCATCATCATCATATTCAGGTTTTACATGCTTGCATCATCATCATCATTATATTCAGGTTTACATGCATCATCATCATCATCATTATATTCAGGTTTTACATGCATCATCATCATTATATTCAGGTTTTACATGCATCATCATCATCATCATCATTATATTCAGGTTTACATGCATCATCATTATATTCAGGTTTACATGCATCATCATCATCAGGTTTTACATGCTTGAATCATCATCATCATCATTATATTCAGGTTTTACATGCATCATCATATTCAGGTTTTACATGCTTGCATCATCATCATCATCATTATATTCAGGTTTTACATGCATCATCATATTCAGGTTTTACATGCTTGCATCATCATCATCATCATTATATTCAGGTTTTACATGCATCATCATCATCATTATATTCAGGTTTTACATGCATCATCATCATCATTATATTCAGGTTTACATGCATCATCATCATATTCAGGTTTTACATGCTTGCATCATCATCATTATATTCAGGTTTTACATGCATCATCATCATCATTATATTCAGGTTTACATGCTTGCATCATCATCATCATCATCATTATATTCAGGTTTACATGCATCATCATCATCATCATCAGGTTTTACATGCTTGAATCATCATCATCATCATTATATTCACGTTTTACATGCATCATCATCATCATCATATTCAGGTTTTACATGCTTGCATCATCATCATCATCATTATATTCAGGTTTACATGCATCATCATCATCATCATCATATTCAGGTTTTACATGCTTGTATCATCATCATCATCATCATATTCGGCTTGCATGCATTGGATGGCTTATAGAAATAGACTTCCAAACTAACCTATCTCTGGCCAGATTTTTCATTATCCCTCTTTCTCTCAAGTCCACTCTTATCACTTTCTCCATATTTTCATTGGCTTCCACTGTGAACTTTTTTTATTAACTTAGTTCACCCGAAACTAGGCAAGTTGCCACTGTAGACGTAAGGGGCTACTGAGAATTAGGGTGAAATTTCTTTTTCTTTCTTTTTTTTTTGGGGGGGGCATCCTAAATTTAGAGTTGCGCAGCGAGATGCTTGTTCACGTTAGTTTTAAATGTCTGCATGTCGGTACAGTCAAAGAAACAGGAAGCAGGGAGGGAGTTCCAACAGCCGGCAGAACGAGGAAAGAAGCTATTGGAGTAAAAGACTCTCCGACATGCGGGGACCTCCACAGTGAATGGATGGGATTTAGCTGATTGTCGGGTTGGTCAAGTGTAGTTACGTCGAGGGGCACTAGAGCAGCAAGTTCATCGGAGCACATTCCATTGAAGTATTTGTAAAGCAAGCAAAAGGATGCAACATTGTGGTGATGGGATAGGGGCT